>CALZFC010000092.1:0-77500 GCA_945643635.1 Allodiplogaster sudhausi | reverse complement strand
TTTCTCTCTCTCCTCTCTCTCTCTCTCTCTCTCTCTCTTCCCTTTGTGTACTGAGTGCCCCTTCGTCCTCCCTTGTTCCGTGCTCCTCTCCCATTAGGAAAGGAGCGATATCTCACATGAGCCCCGGCAGCTTCTCCTGAGTGCGGGCATCTCCTGACCGGTCAGCGACTAAACAAGCCGCGTCTCCCCTTGCCCTTTGTGCTCTCTCTTTCTCTGCCACTCTCATTTTCGCTGTTCTCTCCCCATCGACTACTTGTACTTATTACGTACCCTTCACCTTTTCCTACATATATGTAAGTACATTTATCTTACGAACACCTCCAAGACCAAAGCCGAGAAAGTGAATGAGAGGAGAGATGGAAGACAAAGAGAAAGAGAAAGTCATGTGGAGAGAGGGAAGAGAAGGAATGAGGAACAAAGAGAGGAAGAGTTAACCAAGTGTCAGAGGTCGTCACTTTGCAAATTGTTGGAGAGAGAGGATCGAATCACAGGGAAGATCGTAGTAGTTCATCCGTACTCTTCCCAACTCTCTCTCTCTATCTCTCTGACTCTCCTGATTCATCCGTACTCTTCCCACCTCTCTCTCTATCTCTCTGACTCTCCTGATTCATCCGTACTCTTCCCAACTCTCTCTCTCTATCTCTCTGACTCTCCTGATTCATCCGTACTCTTCCCAACTCTCTCTCTCTATCTCTCTGACTCTCCTGATTCAGCCGTACTCTTCCCAACTCTCTCTCTCTATCTCTCTGACTCTCCTGATTCATCCGTACTCTTCCCAACTCTCTCTCTCTATCTCTCTGACTCTCCTGATTCATCCGTACTCTTCCCAACTCTCTCTCTCTCTATCTCTCTGACTCTCCTGATTCATCCGTTCTCTTCCCAACTCTCTCTCTCTATCTCTCTGACTCTCCTGATTCATCCGTACTCTTCCCAACTATCTCTCTCTATCTCTCTGACTCTCCTGATTCATCCGTACTCTTCCCAACTCTCTCTCTCTATCTCTCTGACTCTCCTGATTCATCCGTACTCTTCCCAACTCTCTCTCTCTCTCTCTCTCTCTCTGACTCTCCTGATTCATCCGTACTCTTCCCAACTCTCTCTCTCTATCTCTCTGACTCTCCTGATTCATCCGTACTCTTCCCAACTCTCTCTCTCTATCTCTCTGACTCTCCTGATTCATCCGTACTCTTCCCAACTCTCTCTCTCTATCTCTCTGACTCTCCTGATTCATCCGTACTCTTCCCAACTCTCTCTCTATCTCTCTGACTCTCCTGATTCATCCGTACTCTTCCCAACTCTCTCTCTATCTCTTTAACTCTCCTGATTCATCCGTACTCTTCCCAACTCTCTCTCTCTCTATCTCTCTGACTCTCCTGATTCATCCGTACTCTTCCCAACTCTCTCTCTCTATCTCTCTGACTCTCCTGATTCATCCGTACTCTTCCCAACTCTCTCTCTCTATCTCTCTGACTCTCCTGATTCATCCGTACTCTTCCCAACTCTCTCTCTCTATCTCTCTGACTCTCCTGATTCATCCGTACTCTTCCCAACTCTCTCTCTATCTCTCTGACTCTCCTGATTCATCCGTACTCTTCCCAACTCTCTCTCTATCTCTTTAACTCTCCTGATTCATCCGTACTCTTCCCAACTCTCTCTCTCTCTATCTCTCTGACTCTCCTGATTCATCCGTACTCTTCCCAACTCTCTCTCTCTATCTCTCTGACTCTCCTGATTCATCCGTACTCTTCCCAACTCTCTCTCTCTCTATCTCTCTGACTCTCCTGATTCATCCGTACTCTTCCCAACTCTCTCACTCTATCTCCCTGACTCTCCTGATTCATCCGTACTCTTCCCAACTCTCTCTCTCTCTCTCTCTCTCTATCTCTTTGACTCTCCTGATTCATCCGTACTCTTCCCAACTCTCTCTCTATCTCTCTGACTCTCCTGATTCATCCGTACTCTTCCCAACTCTCTCTCTATCTCTCTGACTCTCCTGATTCATCCGTACTCTTCCCAACTCTCTCTTTATCTCTCTGACTCTCCTGATTCATCCGTACTCTTCCCAACTCTCTCTCTATCTCTCTGACTCTCCTGATTCATCCGTACTCTTCCCAACTCTCTCTTTATCTCTCTGACTCTCCTGATTCATCCGTACTCTTCCCAACTCTCTCTCTATCTCTCTGACTCTCCTGATTCATCCGTTCTCTTCCCAACTCTCTCTCTCTATCTCTCTGACTCTCCTGATTCATCCGTACTCTTCCCAACTCTCTCTTTATCTCTCTGACTCTCCTGATTCATCCGTACTCTTCCCAACTCTCTCTTTATCTCTCTGACTCTCCTGATTCATCCGTACTCTTCCCAACTCTCTCTCTATCTCTCTGACTCTCCTGATTCATCCGTACTCTTCCCAACTCTCTCTCTCTATCTCTCTGACTCTCCTGATTCATCCGTACTCTTCCCAACTCTCTCTCTCTATCTCTCTGACTCTCCTGATTCTGCCTTTCATTGTCATCTCGACTGACTTTTGCTGATCTTAATTTTTTTAATCTCTTAATTTCGCTTAAATATGTATACCATTTTTAGAGGATTAAAATGATGTTTTTTACATACACACATGCTGACCATTTTGCGTAGGCTCCTTCCTGCTTCCAATATTCTCCTCTTTCTCTGAAGAAGCGATGTCTGACTTCTCATCTTCCACTTCTTCTTCCAGCTTCAACCGCTCATTTCACTCGAATTTCACTTCACATGGAGAGAAAGACGGTAAAAGTACATCAGAGAGACGGGATAATGTGCGAAACGTCTCTGCAGAAGATGGGATTGAGAAAAGAAAAAGAGAGGGGGACAAGGGGAGAGACGGAGAGAGCGAGAGGAAAGCCGCCAGTCCATAAAAATGCCCTCTCTTATCTCTTCAAAATCTTCTTTCCTTTTCATGTGCCATCCCCTCTCCTCCACGAGTCATCCGAGCCCTCTCCCTAGTGCAATTTGGCTTCCGTTTCAGGGCCTTCTCTCGACAGCTTCAGCTCCTCTGCACTTTTGCTTCTCTTTTGCTTCTTCTTTTCTTGTAGTGCTCCTTGTGCTCTTCTTCGGCTTTTCAATGACTCATACTTTGTTAGTAAAATGCTCTTCCTCAGATTCCTGTACTCAAAATGAACTCATATTCCTGCAGTTAATTTTCTTCTCTCTCTCTCCCTATCCTTGGTTGTCCTCTCCTCCGCATCCTAAATCACTGTCTCCATTATCAGTGAAACAGTCATCCACCATCAGTGGGCGTCTTTTCCGCCGGTAGAGCAGTCCAGATGTCTACTTCTCTTCTTTCCCTTACCCTCTCGCAAACTTCTCTGCTCGAACTTCCCTCTCTTCTTCCTCTTCAAAGTGCTTCTTTTTCTTTTCTCGTTTTTTATTCTCCCAATGGCGCCTACGATATACTATGTACATACATATGTATGTATTTACAAGCATTCCCTAGATCTTACGCAGCAACATCTGTTTGTCAGAGCAGGGGTGATTCAGAAGAACCGGAGAGAAAGAATCAGAGGGAGAGAGAGAGAAAGAGAGAAAGAGAGAGGGAGGGAGAGAGAGAGAGACAGAGAGAGAGAGAGAGATGGGGAGCGTGGGAACAAGTCGGTGAGAGACTGACTGAGAAAGCGGTGAAGTCATAAGATAGAAGAAGAGTGAGTGAGACAAGGATCGTAAGCGAGAGTGTAGACCGCTGTCTGTACACTTGGCTAAATATATTTTAATATTGCGTGCTTGAATAAGTTTTGAGCAGGATAGGAAAGGGAGAGAGAGAGGGAAGGAATAAGATTTGTATGTAGATAGATGGACAGAGAGAGGAGAGGCAGATACAGAAAGAATCTAAGATAAGTCACGTAGATCATAGAATGGATATTGTCAGAACGAACGAGTATTCTAGAGAGAAATCAGTTCCTCACTCGCTATTGCAACTACCGCAGAAGACGGGTGCAACCATCGCTCTCTTTTCCATTCGAGTCGTGCTATTTTTAGCTTCGGCGTTTCGCAATTCTCTCGCTTTATATGATTATGCGCACTATGAGAGTGAACTGATTCTGACAATGGTTTTACTCTTCCTTTTTCCTGTGTCTCTTTCTCTACATCTCTCCTCTTCCCCTATATCTTTTCTCTTCTGTTAGTCTCCGTCTCTTTCTTCTCTTCTCTCTCTCTCTCTCTCTCTCTCTGTATATTGGATATCTCTCCTCCCCATCTGTTGATCGTGTGATGGATGCAAGCCACTGCAAGCTATTTGCTTGTGGCGTGCCTAGCTTCCAGTCAACAATTGCTGCTTCCAGTCAACTAGCTTCCTCTTTCACACCTTTATATTCTTCTTTCTATCTCTCGCTGTCCCTTCTCTCTCCCTACTTTCTCTCTCTCTCTCTCTCTCTCTCTCTCTCTCTCGCTGATCTCCGAGCATCTCCAAACAGCGTCGTGGGTGCAAAACAAAAGCAGAGGCTGCTCAAACGGTAGCCGATACTGCCCCGTCCAATAGCTTCTAACACAATAAGAAGCATCATATCCTTTTTTCATCTCTTCCCTGTTTTGCCTCAGGCGGTTGGGGTCTTCCATCCGAGGAATCGCTCGCGGTGGCCTCACTGGATTCATCATAACCTAGTCACGTGTCAGAGGGAAGGATAGAGAAGGAGAGAGAGCGAGAGACATAGCGATGTCGAGAGACCGAGAGAAGGAGAGAGAGCGAGAGACATAGCGATGTCGAGAGACCGAGAGAAGGAGAGAGAGCGAGAGACATAGCGATGTCGAGGGACAGAGATATGAAGACAATTGCGGCATTTCCATACGTCCTGAGCTGAGTTGCCGTGAAATGAAGATAGCTATTTTGTCGCTGCTCCGGATGCACTTACTACAGGTTCTTCTTCTGCTCGCCTCCTTGCTGCTTCTGACAACAACATCCACTGCTGCTTTTCTGACATTGAGAGAGAGAGAGAGAGAGAGTAGGTGGAAAAACGAGTTACGAGGGGAAGGAGAGAAAAGCTAGAGAGAAAGAGAGAGAGAGAGAGAGAGAGAGAGAGAGAGAGAGAGAGCTAAAAGAGAAGAAAGCTAGGGTGAGACAGAGCCAAGGAAAGCGAGAAAGCAGAAAAGATGTAGAATAGCCTGCGCGGTCTTTCGCGAAGAAGATTCCTGGCCTCAGGGGATATCTAAAGATTCGCAGAAACTGCACACACACGCAATTGGACTCGTCTACCACCTTGGCAAAGTTTATTTGAGGACCTCTCTACATCTCTCTCTCCGCTCTCTCTCGCTCTTTCTTACACTATCTCACGCACACGCTCTCTCACTCTCTCTCTCACTCTCTCTCTCACTCTCTCTCTCTTTCTCTTATTCTCTCTGAACTATTTTTCTGGTTCTACAACTATAGCCTTGCACTTTTGCAACCTCGAACTCCTACTTCCTTTTATATCCCTTCCTTCTTCCTTTCCATCCACTTCCTCTTCTTCTTTCAAGTTCAGAATTGCAACAACGTCAGAAAGTTTTAATAGCCAGGCACTTTTAAGCGGAACTTGACGCACTTTCGTGGACTTCTTCCAGTTCTTTCTTTGTTCTCCTTCGCGCCACGTCATTTCCTCTCCCCTCTCTAATGATAGCATTTTTTGGCAATATGTTCTCGGTTGATATATTGTTCATGGCATATGTTTCGCTGGCATTAATCCAAAGTCTAATGTTTACATTGGCCTGGGGAACACCCGAGGACATCTTGCGACGTCTGCCTGAGGAGATGGTGCGAAGAAGAAGAAAAAAAGATGTCCTTGACGAGAAGGGAGTAAAGAAGAGAGAGAGAGAGAAAGAGAGAGAGAGAGAGAGAGGCGGGGAGGGGGAGAGAGGGGGAGAGAAGAAAATACATGGAATGGCAGTTTATTCGTCTGTCGCTGTCAGTCTCTCGAAGTGTCTGAATTCCTCCGACTGCCCGTCTGCCCAAACTCCCAATTGTCTGCCATTGTGAGCCATGCGATCCCGTGACGACAGTTCATTCCTTCTTGCCATCTTCCTTCTGCTAAGAATAACAGTCTGTCATCTTTTGATGGATTCTATTTTGTCACTCATCCAGTTGGATGCATTCTTTCTTCATGAGCATTCACACAGAGTGCCTAGAAATATTGTCATTTTATGCATAATCATTCAATATAATCAGAGAGAATAGAGAAAGAGAGAGAGAGAGAGAGATAAAGAGAGAGATATGGCGAGGCATAATTAGACATACGAACAAAATATTCCGATATGGAATGAACCGCCCCCCCCCTTTCTATGGAAGCACCTTCAGACACTCCGTGCTGTGTACATTCGGCACAAATAAATAGCAGCGGAGGCTGCGGACATCATCTCTCATCTCCCAGGCACACCATTCAGCCACAGCGAAATACAGAGTGGCTGAATTGTGGGAGAAGAGAGAATGAGAAGAGAATTAGAGAATGAGGGGACTGAGAGATATAATAGAGGAGGAGAGTACGAAAGAGAGTTATCTCCTGATTTGAGCTTCAGTGTTTTGTCCTCTTTTGTCCATTGGTACATAGAACCTCTTTGCTTTTCGGAATCCGTTCTGTAGAGCTAACCGCGATGTCACTGTTTCAATTCGCCTTTAGAGAGCTCAGAGAGAGAGAGAGAGAGAGAGAGAGAGAGAAAGAAAGAGTCAGAGAGATAGAGAGAAGAGAATTCAAAGACAGAGAATGAGAGATTGAGTAGCTCACCATTTGAGTTCGTTCCCACGAGGAAGGCGTGCAGCTTTCTCTTATGTGGAATTTCTCAGCAGCTCCTCCTCTATTAGCTTCTCTAATATCTTCGTCTCTCATCCCATTACTCTTCGTCTCTTTGCCTTTTAGCCCGTTCCCCTTTCTCTCCCTCTCTTTCTCATTACCTCTCTTTCTCTTTCTATCTTCCTCTCTTTCTCTCTTTGTCTATAACTCTCTCTCTCTCTCGCTCTTCCTCTCACCGTTTCTCTCACATGAACATTACGGTCTTTCACTTGGAAGACAAGAAAGCCTCTGTAGTGTAATTCTAAGCCATTTTAAAGAAGTTGAAAATACTGCGTGCCTCGAACTGAAAAAGATTCTTGTGTTTTATACCGCGAGATGTTTACAAGTAAGCCTCCGGTTACTGGAAACGACAACACGGCTGCCTTCTTCGCATTCTCTTGTTGTTCCTTGCAGACTTCTCTCGCCCCCCGACATGCGCCAGCCACTGCGGTCTCAGTCTTTCAAGCATCGCGCGCGTCCAGTCGTAGAGGTACTCATTTATGACTCTCCCCCTTTCTCGTCTCAATAATCACCACTTCTCTTATCTTGCATTATCGTCTCCACAATCCCTTTTCTAAATGATATTATACTAAAATATATGTTTGCTTATGCAAACAGGCATTTAATGCGGCCGAAAGGAAGAAGTGCCACTTTGAAGAGAACAAATTGAAACTGACATTTCTCTCTCTTTTTAAAGAAGTGCTTACCATGCAATTAAAGGTGAAGCGGAGTGTTCTCGAGGAAGTCAGCACAGAGCGTCGAAAGTCAACGCCCACCGTCTCACGAAGATGCTCCCTTCAAAGGTTGGCGACTTCCGGAAGGAGAACTACCGTACTCCCTCGTCTGGCTATTCAGATGTTTATATTTTTGATGTATGCCGCGAATTACTGTTAGAGCCTATCAGAAGTGATAAGTAAACTTCGTCTTTGAAATGAAAGAAGAATTAAATTTCGGAAGAGAGTTGAATTTGGATTAGCACTCGGAGCCCCCATTATGTCCTCCAAATACAATAGCAGCTTCAAGCAAATCCTGTCACACTTTGCGCCTGAAGACAGTTGACAATCACGACGCTGTCGCTCTCTTCCTCTTTACAAATCTCGCTTATCGGATTGGCCTTTTGCTCTCTCTCTCTCTCTCTCTCTCACTCTCTCTCACTCACTCACTCTCTTCTGTATATTCACTCTCTCCCTCTCCATTTCTTTGTCTTTGTTCCTTCTTTTCCCTAATTTTTTTTCCTACTTGAGTAAAGCAAACATCACCTCCCTTCCCCAAAATTTTGCGTTGTTTTTTCTTGTTGTGAAGTGTAATGAAAAGCAGAATATTTTTTAGGCCACGACTAATGGAGCGAACCGATGTTTGGCCAGAACCGAAGCCAATGAGCGAAATTGAAGAAAGGTCAGGCATTTATTTCTCCTTTTGTTATTGGAAAAAAACATTTGGACCGAAATAATGCTTATGGTTAGTGAGAAATAAAGCGCTTATAACAAAGCGAAGTCTGTACATGACAAAAAGGGCGATACTTTCTAAGTTCTCGACCGTCAGAAGATTGGCATCCATTCTCCTAGTCCCCGTTCGTTTCCCTCTTTTTGCTACTGCTTCTTTCTCTCTACATTGCATTCTCTCTCCCCTCTCTCTCTCTCGCTCTCTCTCTCGCTCTCTCTCTCTTTCTCTCTTCTGTTCCCTCGCTCTCTCACGAATTGCCTACTTATACAGACAGCTGTGTTCCAAACTCGCAGTTGGACGTGTGAAACGCTGGGAGAAAATTGGAAAGGGAGACGGGGAGAGCGAGACCCAATTAGGTTTCCGGCGAGTGTGCACATTTTGGGAAACCACGTGAGGCATTCCTTCTCGTTCTCTTCATCACAGGCAATGAAAAGTTCAAGTTGGACTTTAACTTCTGCGTTCTGCAGTTTTACAGGAATGACAATCTTCCTTATCTTTCGCTCATCTCGCAATCCAGCCAGACACCCCAATAGCCTTACTTATTTACTTTTCTCTACAAATTTCTTTCTTGCTGTCTGTGATACCTGCCTTTTTCTTCTTTTCAGTCTCATTCCTTTCAGGATATTTTTTTCTCTTATCGCAGACATACGTTGATTCCTAGATCTTCCTTGTCATCTTTCAGCCCCCTCTTTTTTTTTTTGCTCAGTCTCCCTCTTTCTCGGATGGAGCTTCCCTTTGGTCAGGATCGGAAAACGGATTGAAGTGAGAAGCGAAGAGATTCAGCGCAGAAGGGTGACTATTAAAAAAACATGTAAATAAATAAAACACTAAAGTAAACTCAGCATAAAGGTGAGAACCTCCGTAACTGATTTTCTTGTGAAGATTCCTGCGCCTGCCCGACAGCGAGGACTACACGCGAGTGAGGCAGTTCAAGATTGACGAGAAGGGGGCCGTCGTCAGCCGCGGTGACTCCTTCCGCCGCAAGCGACAGAGTGGCAGCACTGGAGGCAAGTAGAAAACTGGTCCCGAGTGGAAGGCATACTGTAGCGAGTTCTTGCTCGACTCTGTAACCTCCCTGTATCTTAATCTCTCGCTCTGTCTTTCTCTCTCCACCATATCACATTTTCCCCAATGAAAATGCATTGGAAAGCAAAATGATCACAGCCAAAATGTGACCGCATTAATTTATAGTCGAAAAGTCGCCATCGCCATATGCAATGTCGGGCGGTGACTCGTGCAGTGACTCGATCGGATCATCGGATGAAGGTCGTCGCGGGACCGCGCATCTTACGGTAGATGCTCCGCCCCCTCGGCCACTCCCGACTCTCGACATTGAGAATGGTGGGCCAGGACCCGCTAAGCACTCCGCATTCCACAAGGTTAGAGCTAATCGTTCAATTTTAAGTCATATTAAACGAATTAAGAAATAAGTAAAATAATAAACTAAAAGCGACATCATGAGTGACAATTAACAATTGAAGGTGTATATCGTCGGAGACACGGGCACTGGGAAGACTTCGCTGATCAATCAGTTCAGCACCAGCGAGCACAGAAATGCATTCGCTGATGAAATTGGTCAGTCTTTCTCCATCTCTCTCTCTTTCTCTCTCTCTCAACTTACCATGCTTCAGACCACCTCGAGAACAGTGTCTCGATCAATATTGGCGGCGAGGAGAGCGAACTTCTCTTCCTTGAATCCGACATGGCTGATCCTCTCTTCATCGACCCGACTGTACACGCTTTCCTCTTCTTGTACAGCATTGACTCCAAGTCGTCCTTCAAGCAGGTCAGGCATTTAGAATGTATAAAAAGAAGGCGAAGCAGAGAGAGAGAGAGAGGAGAAGGAGATAAAATAAAGTCATGTGTTTGTAGGCCATCAACGGAATCGAGATGGTGAGGAAGCGTGAGGCATGCCGTGACATCCCGATTGTAGTTGCCGGCAACAAAGTTGATCTCGAGCGGAAAAGGGCCGTTTCCAAAACTGGTTAGTAGTGCCATTTCTTTTTTCTATGTAGACGACTAACCATAAGCACGTGAATTGTGTATGCTTATGCACATTATTAGCATAAAAGATGAAAGTAGAAAGAAGTCTTATTGTGTGATGTTAAGAAGTGCGTGCGGCTGCCGCGACGTGGGGCTTCACGGACTGGGAGATCTCCGTGGCTCTGAACCACGACTGCGACGATCTCCTCGTTGGTCTCATCGCGGAGATCAAGGAAGCTTTCGGCAATGGAGAAGGCGCCACGCCGCGTGCGACAGCCGTCGACTTCCAAGAGGTTGCTCATTTTCATTGCCCTTTTTTATATTTATTAAGAGCATCTAATCATACATTTAAAAAGTAACTGTTATATATAAAACTATTTTTCGTAAATCATAATCGCTTGTAGGCGCCCAAAGTCCGAGAAGAGCTCGGGAGTGGCAGCGACGATTTTCATTCTGCAATCAGAAGATACTCGCAGAGGAAGAAACGACAGGTTCACTTTCTTCCATCTCTCTCTCTTTCTCTGTCTTCTTTGTTCTTCTCTCTGTCTCTGTTTTTCGTGTTCTCTCCCCTCATCTCTAACTTCTCTCCCTCGCAGGTCTCCGACGTGGACCCCTCCCTGGGAAAGTGTGCCTCCCTATCGCCCTCAGGCTTCATTCACCGAATCCGTGAATGGCGACGTGCGATCTCTCCCCGGGGAATTGCCGATCACTGAGATTTTCGGTCCAGTCACGACTTCTCTGTCGTACTTCTTTTAAGGACCAAGAATAGCAAGAAATTCTTCTGTACGCTCTGGGACCTCACTGTATTTCTTTCCTTTATTTTCATAGTTTCCCCTTCATATTGTAGCCTAACATCATTTGAAGATAACAGCTCCGTACTTCTTTTGAAATGAAAGAACAAGAATTTCTCCGACACATCACATGTTTTCCTCCTTTCCTCTCTTAGTTTCATTACTTGTAAATCTCTAATTTCATTGTGAATTATCTGCCAAATGTGTGAATATTGTGCCACAATTAACAAAATTGTTTACATATTTCTTTTGCCAGTACATGATTTTTTCCTTCTTGTGTACATCATTCGCTTTTTTTCTCTATGCGACTATATAATATATCTAACCAATAATTTGTCTTCTATCCGTGCTTTTTCTTGTTAATATTCTGTCCTGTTTTTTATCAGTGCATAACCTCTTCAAATGATGAGAATGATACTCGTTTGTGTCTTTGAAAATAGGCCCCTTACATAAAAAAAATAACAACCATCATTTTCGGACGAAAGGAAGAAAGCTGTGCTGTTCATTTATAGAGTAACGAGGTGAAGTCCCGGCTCTCATCGACTATGTTGGAAACAATCTCCCATCACCGATTATTCAATCTATAAGAGTGACAGATTTCTAAATAGGACTTTTCTAAATTTTCTAAATTGTCTATATAAAGTAGTGAGTTGCGTGACGTTGGTTTTGAAACATCTATAAGAGGGGTTGGACAAAGGCAGATACATATGCATGTATGTGCATACCTACATACATACCTACATATGATTACGCTGCTTTGGAAATTATACAAAATTTCTACATCTCTCTGTAAGTTCATGGTATGTATGTATGTATGTACATATGTACATATGTGTGTATCAGTTCTAGTAAACAAGCATTTTAGCGAGCAAAACGCAGAAGAGAAATTGTAGCGTGCCAGACTGGTGGCGATAGATCAACTGTTCTTATATAATATGCATGTAGACATTCCATTTAATCCTCGTCAATTGTGCTACAGATGTCAAAGTGAGCTGCTACACACTGAAAGAAAAACACAAAATTAGCTAGAAAGGAGAAATTTGAGCATTAGCAGAGAAAAGTACACTTTCCTATGTATAAGAGTAAATTTTATTTCAGAATCTTTCGTGATAACCTTTAAACCTTTTTTTAACAAGACTTGAACAAAAGCGGAGGAAAATATCTCTTTGGGAACATTTTAACTCCTCCTCTCATTTTTCAATTGCTTTTCACTCACTAATCACAATTCACGAGATTTGTCGCATTGGGTTCACGCCGTTTGCTGAAAAGGAGAGTAATTTTCTATTTGTAATGAATGTAACGGAGTTTGCCATGGGAATACCCTTTATGCACTGAGATACAAATAAAGTAGAAGATGACAAACTGAATGACGCCTTCTCTTCAATCTTTTATCTTAACTGCGACAACGCTCCAGAGTTAAATCACGAATTATCTTCCGGCTTTTACAGCCAACTCCGCTTTCCTTACTGCACTCAATTATCTCGCTCTTCATATCTGACGAACAGACAGCTGCGTCGGAACGAAAACTTTGTAGAGGGCCAAATTTTGTGCTTTTTCATAGTTCGGTTGTTTTCAGTGCGAGCGAATTGTACCCCGAGAAATTGCTTTTTAGACGCCATTTACATACTTCATGAGCGTCTCTTTTATTCGCAATTTATTCGTTGAGTAGCTTAAGAGAGCCTCTCTGTAAGACTCAAGGAGGCCGCTATGGACGCCTGCCCTAGAAATTCATAATTTTTCTACAACCTTGAAAACATTGTGAGGGATGTATCTAGTGTTCATAACGAAGTCTAGGCGGTCAGAAAGTTTAGAAAAAAATTTTTCACTTAGATATAAGTCGTAATGTTCATAAACTTTGGATGACCATAACTACCGTTATACTCAATATTTCTTAATAATCTTTTCACTGTTAGATTCCTTGTTCAAAACTACACAAAACAGTCCGTGGAGACCATTTTCGAAAAATAAAATTTATATGACTTTTCTCCAATTTGTTTTTAAAAAGTCGTTTTCAGGCAATAACTTTTTTTTTTACTATTACGTCCAAAAAACCGAATGGTCCATGAGAAAGAGCAGGAAAAACTACACAGAATATGTTTCTGCGAGGAAAAATCTCGGATACTTTTTTTTGGGTATCTGCATTTGAATATGGGTTTCTGAGCAAATTTCGGCTTTGGCTGCAAACCATAATTTCTTTCAAACTTCATCAATTTTAACCCCATTAGGTTTTTTTTAACACCATTAGGTTTTTTTTAGAGACGAGAAACATAAATTTGACGTTCATTTTCTACTTTTGTGTACCATCCATGGTACTTTTGCCAGAAGAATGAAATACAATATGCAGAAAAATTTCATTTCGATCAAGCGTACCATGGATGGTACACAAAAGTAGAAAATGAACGTGAAATTTATGTTTCTCGTCTCAAACAACCTAATGGTACAGTTTTCAGAACATAAGTTCCATTGGTACCAGCTTTCGCAGAACAGCTCAAAATAGTCGAATCCTGTTGCCGATTTTTTCGAAATTTCAAGATTTCTTTAAAATGTACAGGTTTTGCATTTTCATTGAAGGATATATTATGTAAAAGTCTCTGCTCTTTCGAATGGTTATGACCTTTTTGGTAATCCGATTCACAAATGACCTGATAGTTGGCTTCGAAGGAGTTTTCATACATTTATTTCGCCTTCTAGGCTCGTAAAAATGAAATTTCTTGACTTTTAGAGTACTTTTGAGTGGTATATCATGAAAGAACTTCAAAGAATCCTGGAATACATATTATTGGGTGCTAGAAGTTTCAAAAGAACTAATTTTAAATAATTGCCAAAAAATACGCAGCAATATCGCCTTCAACGGTCAGCATTCAAATACATATTCCCAAAAAAAGTATCCTCAGATTTTGATTAAAAAGCTGTACCCGACTCAGTTTTAACTGCTCTTTCTTGTAGAATAAATGTTATGTGGTAATTCGGTCTATATGACCCATTAATGATCCAAAGAATGAGTATTTTAACACCAGAATTTGGCCAAAAACACAAAAAGTCAATTTTAGGCCTTTAGACTAATTTCTTTTGCATACAAAGTATATACCATTTTAAAGAGGATAAAAAATTACATCGAATGGACTATTCCGTTTTAAAATTGATGATGTTTGAAAGAAATTATGGTTTGCAGCCAAAGCCGAAATTTGCTCATTAACCCATATTCAAATGCAGATACCCAAAAAAAGTATCCGAGATTTTTCCTCGCAGAAACATTTTTGTGTAATTTTCCCTGCTCTTTCTCATAGACCATTCGGTTTTTTGGACGTAATAGTAAAAAAAAAGTTATTGCCTGAAAACGACTTTTTAAAAATTTAAATTGGAGAAAAGTCATATAAATTTTATTTTTCGAAAATGGTCTCCACGGACTTTTTTGTGTAGTTTTGAACAAGGAATCTAGCAGTGAAAAGATTTTTTTTTTAGAAATATTGAGTATAATGGTAGTTATGGTCATCCAAAGTTTATGAACATTACGACTTATATCTAAGTGAAAAAATTTTTCTAAACTTTCTGACCGCCTAGACTTCGTTATGAACACTAGATACATTCCTCATAATGTTTTCAAGGTTGTAGAAAAATTATGAATTTCTAGGGCAGGCGCTCCTTGACCCTTACTGAGAGGCTCTCTTAATGTCATTTGGGATCTTAAATGGTTTATTTAACGCATGTGAAGGTAGCATGAAATATAAAGGAGATGGAAGGAGTGGTTGGGACAGCAATGAGACCGAATTGAGAGAGGAAAGAAATACATATATTAGGAATGCAGCCAATTTCGTATATTTTAATTTTATGTGATTTCGAAAAAAATTAAATGTCTCCATATGCATGTACATATGTACTTACTCGCTTGTTTTTCCTTTATATTTCTGACGCAGTTAAATAGCTCAATCAATGCAGTTAAATGGAATTGTCCGTAGATTATTAAATTATGTTTCTTGTTTAAATGCGCAGCACCTCCTCAGTTTAGATCAGGATGCTGCCCGTGTACGCCGCCGCGTGTGGGGCGTTGACCGCTGCGTCCCTCGTGTTGAATGGCGCGTTACTCGCGTTGGCGCGTCTCCACGTGGCCCGCAGCCTCGACCGCTACTCGCGTATCTTCGAGGCATTCGCGCTCTACGGCTGCATCTTCTCGGCCAATCATGCTCTCGCCATGCCCGTATGTAAACTGCTTTATTCGGGAGTGACAAAGTAAAGGAGAGAGAGGGAATGATAAAAAAAGTTTTATTGATTCCGTTAATACGTACATGTGTTTATATCTTCGCACATATGTGCATACATCCTTATGTACATAGTACATATGTTTGTACATATGCACATATATAAATATGTTTCTTGTGTTGAAAATTCCTATTTTCAAGTATTAATTAAACTATGAATTGATGATTCCAATCTCAAGTCTAGCTATTGATGCATTTCTCTAAAATCAATACTTTAATAATCTAATATAAATTTTGAAGTGAAATAGTAGACTTGTGACTTTAATTGTGCTCTACAGCAGAATAATAGAGTTGTCTGTTTTGTTAAAGGCTGCAAAAAGAGGAAGTGGAATCGTGACTTTCTTTGATGGAAAGGACAAAGCCGAGTAAAAAGTTCAGTTTTGACGCAAATGACTATCAAAACATCTTTTTTTTTTATGAATAGATACTTTGAAAAAATTTGGCTCTCACGCAAGCACAAGTTATCACAATTTAATAAAAGTGTGGTAGGTTTTTAAAAAGTATACCTGACCGGTGGCTAAAATAAAGGAGGGGCAGGATAGTGAGAGAGTGAGAGGGAGAGGAAAAGTGAATGAAGGAGAGAGAATGAGGGAGACAGTAGGGAGGGAGAGGGAGAGATCGAGAAAGAGAGAAGAGATTTGAGATGATCGTCGCGTGGAAAGAAGGCAGTATCTTTGTGGCCCTCGGTCCTCTCTCTGCCCTTTCGCCCTCTCTCGCGACCGCATCTCTTCTCCTCTTCTCTGTCGGTATCTTCAACGGAATCTTCCTCGTCTGTCTCTCTTTCCTCTATCGATACATCAAGCTCTGTCGGTTAGCTGTGCAGTTTATTTCATTTTATCTTAGGCTTGGTTAGTGATCAATACAATGGTTATATTATTTAATATTTCCGTTGGAAGATATATTTTTTTCGTGCTTAACTTTCAGTAATAGAGTTTAAAGATATTTTAAAATCTCAGAACATTGAAATGAATAAAAAAACTATTCGACAGCCCGTCGTGGTCGCCATTGTTCTCCTCTACCCTGGGCATTGTCTTCCTCGTTGGCCTCGACCTCCTTCTCTCTCTGAACTGGAGTGGAAGTCTCCTCATCATCGCTTCCGATACTGCTACTCCTCTTTTGACAGCAAGCATTGAAGTGAGCAAATGATAAGATGAATACTCTTTTGTGAACTATCATTATTAATGGTTTTCTTCTGCAATGCACTTAATGCTCAATTGTGCATTGAAGAATATAGAACTAATTTTGGCATCCATGGATGTGCATATTCAATATAAATATGAGGATCTAACAATAAGCGGACTCGGTTCAACGGAATAGGGGAAATTTTTTTCCATTCTTTATGTATTTTGAAGGCGTCTTTCGGCTTGGACTTTTCTTTGCTGGGCCACCTCAAAATATCGGATAGCACAGTTCGTCAAGGAATTTATCGTTTTTTTTTGTCCAAGACTTTAAATTTAATAATTTGATGCGTTAACATTTGGCGGAGAAATACTACAAAGTCTTATATGAACTAATGGACAAGTGCATTTTTGAATAATGCCTCGCTTGGGGATGCAGCCCGTGCACCCCGCGCTGCTCTTCGTGGTGCTCTCGATCGACCTGCTGATCCCCCTCTGCGCCCTCTCCCTCCTCTGTCTCTCCACTCTCGCCATCACTCGCCAGCTAAGGAGGGCTGCGCAGAGTGAACGGACTCGCAGAATGCATGCCAAGATGTTCGTGCTTCTTCTCTTACAGGTGCCATTTCAAGCCATTCATAAGATGTATCCCCTTCTTTGGTCTTGGAACTCTCAGTGATGAGAAACAAGACTAGAGCTAAGTGATAGTGAAGCAGAGAAGCAGAGAAAGATGAGAGAGAGAGAGAGAGAGAGAGAGCAGAGATATGCTGCAGGTGACAACAGCAGTGCTGTGCCTGCTTCTGCCGGTGTCCTTCTACTGTTCTGGTGCCATCTCGCTCTCTCCTCTTCTCAACCAAATCGCCGCTTCCCTCATCGCCGCTTTTCCTGTTGCGAATGCTGCTGTAATAGTCGCATTCGTTAAAGATTACCGGTGAGCATACATAGACTTGTGACCCGGCTGCATGAGCGAACTCATTCGAAGTTCTTGCAGTGACGCGATCTCTCGCTTGCTGCGTCTCTCTCCATCAACAATCTCTCACCGCTCTGCAGTCCACTCCGTGGCAGTCACCTTCACTGGCCCCCTTCCCGAGCATGCCTCGCGTGGCTCAGTCTGCTGTGGTGCCGTCCCCTCTCCTCCTTCGCCAATGCGAGCTGCAGCTTAATGCTCATCTCCCTGATTACTCCCTCGACGAGGAACACTCTTCAAAATGGCGGGTTTCATCTTTGACTTTCTCTGTTCACGTTAGAAGAATGCACTTCCGCGTATAAACATTTTTCTAGACCCATCTTCTTGACTGTCGTCTTATTGCGATTATTGCAACCCGCTTCAAACACAAGCATTTTTATTTCGTGTGATAACGACTCGTGGGACATGCATAGGGCACAGCTAGAAGAATAGGAAAACATGAGAATAGGGAGATAGAGTGGAAAAAGCGAAGAAAGGGAGATAGAAGCAGAGACAGAGAGAGAGAGAGAGAGAGAGAGAGAGAGAGAGAGAAAGAAAGAAAGGAAGAAGAAGGCATACACAGATGGAATACGAATTAAGACTTAAAGAGAGTAGTGGCATAAGAAAACAACACACGGGATCGCATAAACTTGAATTTTTGGTGCAAGGGGCCAGAGGCAACAACAATCAGGAAAAAATATGAATGATATACGATTGAGCAAAGTTGTGGTGAGCACTCTGCTTCTCTTGCCTCTCCTCGATGAGAGTAATCTCTAGTATTAGAGAGAGAGATAGAGAGAGAGAGAGAGATAGAGAGAGAGAGAGAGATAGAGAGAGAGAGATAGATAGATAGAGAGAGAGAGAGAGGAGAGAAGCAGAGACTGTCTCGGACTTGTGAGGGAAGCAGAGACCATCGGGCTGTCCGGGGAATGTCCGTCCTTCCCTCTTCTCTCCGCCAGACGGGAGAAGAGGGAAGGACGGACATCCGTCCATGGTACGACTCGCACTACTCACCTAAAGCCTAGAAGGGAGGCTTCTGAAGAAAATATAACTGACAGTCTCTTCGAAAAATCCATGCTAAGCATGCAAGAAAGAGAGCAATATAAGAGCCAGAAACTATAATAGAAAGAGATAGGAAGCAAATAAAGAGAATAAAGGTCAATGAGAAAAAAGATATATTATACCAGCAATGTTCTAATGCGCAGCATCATGTAGAAAAAGGACAAGGTCGACAGTCCACTGAGGTGAATAAACAAAAAAAAACAGTCAGTGCAAGTGCATTTGGAGGGGAAGAAAGCAAATTAAACTTCTGATTGCACTGCCGAGGAGGGAGTGGACGCATAGTTAACGTTTTAGGGGATGTGAGGAAACTTGGAGCATGCTGGTTGAAAGCTATTGCATTATACAGTTATACAGAAGGAGAAATGCGGGAGAAGAGTTAAGACAGTGAAAGAGAAGAAACAGAGAAGACATGAAAGTGAGTGGAACAAGAAGGGAAGGGGAGAAGACGAGAATGAAGAGGATTGACGGAGAATGAAAGCCGGCCGGAGTACTAGAAGGAGACGGCGAACACGTTCACCACTGCCAGCATGTGCTTGTTCTCCCAGCGGATTGAGAAGGAGACTGCAGAAAGAGAGAAAGAGAGAGAGAGAGAGAGAGAGAGAGAGAGAGAGAGAAGAGAGAGAGAGACAGAGAGAGAGAGAGAGAGAGAAAGATAGTAAGAGATGCTATGAACGGTTTAAAAGAATGTTAATATTCTGAATGGACAAAAGAGAAGAAAAACGCACGGTCAGTGGCCTTGTTCCAGTAGGAGACGGAGCTGACATTCATGCCAGAGCCATTGCTGGTCTGCAGCAGAGAACTCGTCACTGCAAATACGGAATACAACATCATGAATTGAGAAGCTGAGAAAAGAAAGACTATTAATAAACGATAAAAAGAGTTTAACGATTCAATGATTGAGTTATGAAAGAAAGTAAATGCTGAGCTAACCGATATATTTGTAGGGACGCGGAGTCTTGACAAGCTCAGTGGTGATCTGCTCGACAACCTCAAGAGTAACATAACTTTATTCAAAGAAAGCAAATCAATATCTTACATTTAACAATAGCTAAAAGCATTAAAGCGTGAACAAAAATAAAGTATAAAAGAGCGAATGATATAACTGACAGCCGTGTTCCACGCCGTGCTATCAGCATAGGAGTAGGCATTCGTTCCAATCACCGTATCAAGCACCTACAAAGGAATATCCAATAAAGGGCACTCAGAATACAATGTTAATGCAATCAATCATAATCTCCTTTCTTACCTCTTTAACAATGCGCTGAACTTGCTGCTGGGAGAGTGCCTGGGGGCTAGAGCCAGCAGCCAGGGTTGCTTCCTCTCCTCCACTGCCACTTCCATTCAGCGTTCCGCTCTCGAGCTCAGAGTTGTTCACTTCTCCTCAATTCAATAACAATAACAACAATTCCAGGCTTACTGTGGACAATCTCTACATAAAACAAATCAGTTGAAATTTAATTGTTCGCTTTGGTTAGCAATGTATATCATGAGTTTCTTCAAACTGTTCACACAGTCTTTGCTCATCCTTTCCAGATTGAAAAAAAACGACAATTCATTGCTGGCAAACCATTCGAAGACATGGCGCTTCCTCACAAAGCAGCAACTCCGCAGAGCACAAATAAACCTTCAAATATCAATAGCATTGATCGCTCAGGTCCATCCTTAGCCATTCAAAAGGTATCTCGATCCGTTTAAAACGGTATAACGCCCATAACAGCAAAAGAAATCTTTTTAACTTCTTTTCTTTATCCTGAGAAACGCGAAATGGAAGAACATCATGTTTGCATATAAACAACGGCTCATCATCGCTTCAAAACGACTATTAAAGAAACACAGAAAAGCTGTAACACTGCATTCACCCCGCGAGCAATGAGAAGTTTTTTGAATCGTTGCAGATCTACTCCCATATGAAGGAGTGTGACTAACCTTGTCACTCCCCATAAAAAAAAAACAAATACTAGCAATAAGGAGACTAATCTATACTGTAAATTCATTAGAAAATAAATACCCACAATATTTAGACTTATCTAAAGATACATCACGGATGTAATAACTGTCTATGGTTAAATAGAGTGTGTGGAATGAATGGCAACGGTGGAAGGAGCATCCTATAATCCGTTATATCTCTGGCCACTAGAATAGCTACGGGACCAGGAGTCTTCCCTTTCATGCCTCAGCAGAATACTCCGCATGAGTGAGACTTCCTGAGATGGCCGTGGCCAGTTCATCCGTGCTCGCGCACAGAATCTTGCGAGCCATCACGTTGAAGGCGCCGCCTGAAAAGCGGTGACTCTTAATTTCTTCCTTCAAGCATCAATTTCCCTCCAAGTTCTCCTTTCCCCTGTCAAACCCACACAGCTGACTCTCTCTCTCTGCTAGAAAGAGACTAACCATTCGGATCGCGGAGTACTCCGCCCGCCTCTGCGAGGATGACCGCGGCGGCTGCGACGTCCCACGAGTGGATGCCATACTCCACGTAGCCGTCAGTGATGCCCAGCGCCACGTAAATCACGGCCAGAGCAGCCGAGCCGAGAGAGCGGAAACTAAATGAAGGGGAATGTTTAGATGTCCTTCATCCAATCACTTTAATCCGTTTCTACATTTGTATCACACAAATCCATCATTCTCCACATCTGCAGAAGAAACAAGCACATGCACATCACAAGCGTTGAAGAGGAAGATAATAACGCAGGATGGAAGAAAGGAAGTGCGAGAAAATAAGAATAAAGAATACCCGTGAACGGCCTTGTCACCCATGAGATGCTGAAAGCTCTCCTGGAACGACTTCATCATCTCTTCATGACGATGGGAACCAAGCTGGAGGACCAGCAGCGAATCAGAGAGCTCTGCAGGAAACTGCCGTCAGGGAAGTCTTCCCTTCCCACACTCTATTATTATCTACTTGAACAGATTACAGAGAAATAGAGAGGATAAAAAAAAGGAAAAAAAAACATTGTGCATAAATATTCCGATAACTTAAATATGAAAAGTGGTGCTTCATTTTCCCGCTCCAATGGAATAGAACCCAGTATTAAAGAAATTAAAATTACAGGAAACCAAAAGATTCTAAAGGGGCTTAAGAAGAACCAACTACGCTCGTGTCCGATGCCATGGTAACGAAGAAGAAAGGGTGAGATGATTGATGAGTGAAAGTAAGAACGAGAGTAAGGGAAAGAATGATAGAGAAAGAGAGATAAAGCTAGTACAAACAAGAAGAGAAATAGGGAAACTTCGCAATCGGTTTCAGGAGCAGAGGTGTCAACGGCCCGGCCCGGCCCGCGGGCCGGGCCGGCCCAATTTCCCAGGGCCCCGGGCCGGGCCCAAAATTCTAGGGCCCGGAAATGGATCTAGCCGGGCGGGCCGAGGCCTTGGGCCCGACGGGCCGGGCCGGCCCAAAAATGTTGGGCCCGTTGACACCTCTGTTCAGGAGTAAAAAGGGTACAAAAGAAGCGGCAGAGGCAGCATCATCATGCAGACAAACATTACATTCAGTAAATCACAAACTATTGAAAGCATGATGGGAGCAGCCAGTAGAGCGAGAGATTGTAAAAGAAACAGACAAAGGAGATAAAGGTCGAGCACAAAGAACAAAGTCACGTAGCCACATGCAGGGAGGCACAGCTAACATGGAGTA
Organism: Allodiplogaster sudhausi; assembly: GCA_945643635.1. NCBI lineage: Eukaryota > Metazoa > Nematoda > Chromadorea > Rhabditida > Diplogasteridae > Allodiplogaster > Allodiplogaster sudhausi. The sequence goes on along the minus strand of CALZFC010000092.1, from coordinate 55,509 downwards.
AAGTGATGAGAATGAACGAACCCACGGACGCCCTGCTTGACAAGGGCCCGCTGGTTGGCCTGGACGATGTCCAGCCAACCCTCTCCGATCGCTGCTATGTTGTGGATGCCCAGAGAGCTGCACAACAACGACTGGGACACCTCTGTAGAAGGAGAGAGAGGTCGGAAACAGAATGGTGGCAGAAAGAGAAGAGGGGGGGGGGGGAGATAAATAATATATTACCTCAATTTGTGATATAGAAGGACCATAACATACAATGTATAAACTAGACGCAAAACACAACAAACCACTATGAAGCCACTCACACTAAGCGGGGATTTGTCAACTGATTATATCGATAAGCTTGCTGTTTGTGACAAATAGAAGAATGTCAATTCCAGTACTGCGAAACAACTATAAAGCATAGTTATGGACACCATGAAGAATTACATCACTGATGAACCCCACAAGATCTAAAGAGAATATCAGGCAGGCAGGAATGAAAAAGGAGCGAGAAGTGATGAAGCCACCACTCTAATACCCGACTGGAATAGTTATGGCAGGTTAATATAAACATACGCTTAGTAGTCGAGACGTGGATCGGGAATCCATTGCGGAAAGCGCCACGGCCGACCTGAATGATGAACGTTGAAAAGAAGAGCACACTTGCTTATAATCTCCTGTTGTTCAGAAATCAAAATAATTAGACTTCTGAATACACTTATCCAGAATGGTGTTTTCAAACAAATAAAATGTCAAGAGCACCGATCGAATTATAGAAACAAAGCCCATCGAATATTTCAACTTAGCGACCTGAGCTGTGAAGAGTTCATTCGAGATAGGATTGTAGACAATTCCCGCACGGAGCTGGCGGCCTATCGAGAGTCCCACGCAGATTCCAATCAGGGGAATTCTTTAAAAACATTTATGAAAGAATTACGAAATCAACTCAAGCAAAGCCGGGAAGTGCCAAAGCGAAGAATGTCACTGATATCAGCAGTGATAAACCTGTGGACGAAGTTGGTAGTTCCATCGATCGGATCGATAATCCAAGTGGGAGCATCCGTCCATTCAATCTTCGCCCCGCCTGCCACGGATTCCTCGCCAATGAATCTGCAGGGAAGTTATAGTTATTGCGATAAGAAGGAAGTGTCAAGAGATAAGAGAACACATGAGTTGCACGCTTGTGAAATTTAATAGTTTTGATTGACACCTCGAGAAGGTACTTTCTTGAGTTCTAAATAGTGATAAAGAGGGAAGGCAAGAGCTCTGCTAGGTCATGTGAGGGAAGGCACAAAACCATCATAACTACATCGATCAGGTTATTGCATACAGTGCTGAACAAGGGCGGCGCATGCGCCGTGTTGTACCCCCTGGCCCAAAATTCTGTTGAACCCCCCCCCCCCGGATGGGACATTTTTTGCTTGAAAAACGGCACTTTTTTAAAAAGAAAGGTGACTTTTGGCCGAAAAAGTGATTTTTCCGGCTTTGTACCCCCCCCCCCCCCCCGGCCTGGAGCCCTGCGCCGGACCTTGTTCAGCTATGATTGCATATGACGAGGGAGGAGGAATAAGAGTAGCAAATTCCCAGCAATCGCAAAAAAAGACAGACTTGTGGTCTGGGAACGCTCTGCTGAGTCCGTCGATTAGCAAGCGCTCAACTGCTTGATCCGTCTCGGTGACCAAATCCGTATTCGAAGACTTGGTCTGCACTCGACTGGCAGGCTGCTCGAACGCGTCTCTGACCAGCTGAACTATCCACATCACCACAATAATACAAACAAATCAACAGCTGTCAGTTTCCTCTTTCTTTATAAAGGAAACCTTCTTGGACAGCGAAGATAAAAGAAGGAAACAAAAGCCGAACACATCACAAGCATCTCACCCGTCCAGCGGTCTTCACAAGTTCGAGTGCCACGCTGAAGAACTTGTCCTCATCGGGGTGGGCAAGGGCACTCATTACGTCTGTTCCGGATGTCTATTACTTCAAAATTAAAGTTGAAAATAATTGTTGAACATTAAATATAAAATCAGTTCAAGGCGAACACATTGACTGCTGAGGAACAAAGCAAAGAGCTTCAAAAGTTGTAACAGCAGTAAACCTTGAGCACTAATGGGCAAGAGTATCTATTTATACAATCAGTCAAGGTCACACTCATTTCATCACGCGAAAATCACGCCGTAATCAAGAACGTTCTTAAGTCTAGAATGGGCGGTGACAAATGAAAAAAGCGCTGCTGCAGCTGGAAGACATGCTTCTACCGCAATCTGTCTGTCTCTCTTTCTCTCTGCTTCTCAGCCACTCTCTACCCTTACTGTGCTCTCTCCTCCCCTCCATCTCGGAAAAGACTTTGCTCGCATGAGATGCGTTGCGTCGTCCAAAGGGGAAGGGGGGGGGGGGGTTTCTCCTTCTCTCGCTCCTCCCACATTCCATTCACTCTTACTTCCGAATTTGTTCTCATCGATTCAAAGGAAGGCGCGATCCCGGTCTCCGTCCGTTTTCTTTCTCTAGCCTCTTCCCCTCTATCACCAGACAACACTCTTTCTCCCTCTGTCACAAATGTCGTTTCTAATTATGGACACTACTTCCGCTCTAAGAACATTCGAACGAAAGCAGAAGACGTCACTTGCACTGTGCCCCTTCATCCAATTTCAATGCTAGAAAAGACTATAACACAACAGCATATCATCAAGCGGGCTAAATATGGCCAAGGCACTCAAGACACAGGCGACTAATCAAAACTCCAAAATAAAACTCAGATAGTTCATGAACGGCTAGAGGACCGTAATTAGCTCGAATCTCCCAAAAGCAAATGGGAACAAAAGATTTGTTCGATGTCATTCGGAAAACTTTATCATAAGCAAAGAAATCGTGTCGGCAGCTTTGCCTACCCGCATAAGATGAATTGTGCAGATAAAACGGAACAAACATGCCTAGCCGAAATGAATATAATCGACGCCTTCTACCAATCTAGATTCTTCAATAAGCCTTTCCAAATCGCCATTTGTCAAATCTTGCTTAACACAAATCACAAGAGGAGGCCTCGCTCTCCTGAACAACATGTTTAAACAGCTTGTCTAATTGAAGTGCTAATAACTTAAGTCAGGTAAAAAAGGAAAAGAAACCTTGTCTCGATGATAGGAATACGGGCTCGGACGGAGCGAGTGGATTCGTCGAAGTCTTCAAAGAATCCTCTACGCAGCTTCTTTGCATCAACATCACAAAAAGCAGTTACTTTTGCCTTTGAAGCGTCAGAGAGCGTTCTAAATTGGAACGCCAACTTTTACAGAATATCTCAAATAAGAATAGAACTCACTTGTAAAACCGTTTTCCTTGCTTTCCCGCACTCCAAATGGTGAAGTTCTCCCAAAGACCCAACACCTTCTTCTCAAGTCTTGCTTGGCGAATCTGCCAGATAGTCTCCTCAGCAACAGTAAATGTAGCACATCCAGGATGGTATCGATACAGTACTAGGGACTCATCCACCTTAACAGTGGGAACGAATAATTAGTAAATCCGAAATAAATTAATTTACAAAAAAAACGTTCAAAACATTAATATGAAAGAATTAAACGACAGTAGATACCTTGACTAAGACAGCATTGAGATCCAGGGCGCGGTAAAAGAAATCTAGATCTTCTGGGAATCCCCACAATTCCTTCTCGTTGAACCCGCCAACAGAATTGAAGAGTTTCATAGCCACGAACCAGGAAGGGGCGACTAGACTTGGCCCGTGCGAGGTGTAAATCTGCAAGCGATATAGTTAGCAAGAAAGAATCGATGTAGTTAGCAAGAAATTATTTTGCCTGCAGAGGAAGTCTTTGGGAAACCATCTCGTTTGCCCATCTTGTGAAGCGTGCAGTTGATTCCGGTGGATCGCGAGTAATACGAGAGCCGGCTAAGACTAGATCCGGGCAGGAGGAAGAGAAAACTGCCTCGTACAGTAACTGTAAGGACTACAAGTTATTTAAAATCAAATCACGATAAATGCAAAGCACCTTCTCAAAGAACTAATTTTCACTAATATGCTGATAATTATGAGCGATAGAAACTGACCCGCAATCTCATAGGAAATGAGACGTCATCTGCATCACAAAAACAAAGGAAGCGGCCGGATGCCAGAGAAACCGCGCAGTTCTTCGCAAATCCAACTCCTGAGGAATGCGTCGTCAAAGCTATTTTGAAGATCCACTTTTAAAATAAGAGAACATGAAATAAGACCTCCGGATTCATCTCGAGAAGAGTGCCTGAAGCGAATTCCCTTAGCAGCGAACCGGGAAGCATAATGGCGGATGGTCGACTCAGTGTTGTCAGTACTGCCATCGTTGTAAACACAAACCTTAGGTAAAGTTGATTAACGATTTAAATTGCATTCAACGGAAAAAAATCACTACATTCAAACACAAGAATATTTCGTTAATTTGTTCAGTTACCTCATATTGTTCGCAGAATTCTTGATGTAGAATGGATTCGAGACAAAGTCCGAGCAGCTCGCCGCCATTCTTCACAGGAACTATGCATGACTGCAATTCTTAACCGAGGTTATATGGAGTGTTAAAAAGTCCGCGAACGGAAACGGTTATATTCGTTAAGAATGGACTATTAATCTAATCAAGTGCGCACCACGACAATAAGCGAAGAAGATGGAATCGCCATACCTGCAGACAATATTTCATGACAATGACATAATGCCACAAGTACAGCAAAAGTAATCAAACTCAGTGCGAACCGAAATCACAGCACGGCAATAACGAACAAACTCGAAAAAAAAACATACTTTGTCTGATGACATTCCCGCTGCCGAAGTTGAAGTGTCCCGTATGGAATACCCTTTAAGATCTTGCTGTTCTATACCATTCCATGGACAGCGCCGACAATGTAAATAAGTATTACACTACAAAGGATACAATATTATTCACGTGAATGAGAATCTATTCGGAGACAAGTTTATAATCTTTTTATTTTAAGAGAATTAATTTTGATTCTTTTTATATAAATCAAACAACTGCTAATATATTTAATGTCACTGAATTTGGAGCAGAGACTTGTAACATAGTCAGCAAAGTCTTAAATTTTGTATTTCGGTGTCATCACGATAGATTAGTGCGGTGTGGAAATCGCAGTATTGTCCGAGACGAGTATTTCAGGTTTGTCTCACTTCTTTTTTTATAAGAAATGCTCGAACACGTTATGGGAGTGTTTAGCTGCTCGCTCCAAAGAACCACGGCATTGAGATAGCTTTCTATAGGAATTATTTGCATCACTTGTTTGTGGATGATGGCGTTGAAACTGGTTATTATTTGAAATGAGAGTTGCTGTGATAACAGGCTTCCGTCATCTTGGCCTCCGCTTGAGTTGTCGAACCTACGCGGTGCTGTTGCTTCCGCGTTTTCAAGGTTTTATCATTGTTTCGTTTAAACTTGGGTTTTTAAAAATTATTTTTTTCCCTTCATAGACTCTTTTTTTGGAAAAAGGGGCTGTTGTTACTTTTTTGGTAGTATCTTAATATCGCCATTCAGATGCTTAGCTTTCCGTTCCTCGTACACAGGTGCCCTCGTTGTGCAGCCTTCTGGTCTTGCTATGCTTTTCCTAGCTGGGTTCTTTTTGCATGCGCTCTTTCCTACAAGTCTCGGCGTGTCCTTGGTTCTCGCTCCCCTAGTTTACCGGTTGCTGCGTCATGGTCTGTGCGGGAAAGAGGCTGTTGGAAGATTGACGAGAGGTCGAAGCAGTTGACATAGTTGAAGTACTTATGCAGTTACTCTTATCTGCTCTCATAACTCTCAGATCTACCTACCATTTGAAGATTTGCCGTTTTCCTGCCCGCGATCTCATTTAATATATCATTAGCAGCCTGTCTTATGGTTCTCAATATCTACTTTGATAAGAGTCAGGTGTGCCTTCTTGTTGACATAGGATTTGGGTGAAACTATCAAGAGAGATGTTAATTAACTACGCCTATAAAAATACCCTCGCCTTTGCCATGATATCGTAGAGGCTTTGGTTGTTTTTTTCAAGAGAGATGGCACGGGTGTTACGGATAGTCGCTTGTGGTGCAGGTTTCAGCAGCAGCTTCGTATATATATATAATGTATATTTAATATATTTAATCACCAAGTGTATGATCACCAAGAGCTCGAATACAATTTTTTTTTGCTTGTTTTCTTGAAACCAGTGAACTGACAAGGCTTGCGATTTTGGATACAATTCCAGAGATCTTTTCCTGCGACCTTCAATGTAAACAGGATTCTCATATGTATCACATCATTTTCATATTTTTCTATAGTTCCCGAGATAAGGCTTGCAGATTCTAGAGGTGAAAAGAAGCAAAGAGTGAATTTAATGATGAGGCTTGCGAATTTTTTCGTGGCACACGCTAGAGAAAGGGTAGAGAGAGAGAGAGAGAGAGAGAGAGAGAGAGAGAGAGAGAAGGTTGGAAAAGGGAGAGCAACAAACAGAAAGAGTGAGGGAGAGGAAAAGGTGTGATCCAGAAGCATATCTCAATTGTACGCGTTTTCTGCTTGAGAGCGGTAGAATCGTTCAAATGAGACTTATGAAATTAGGTTGGCTGAATCTACTTATTTATTTATTCGTACACATAATAAATGTAAGAATATAATACCGCGTATGCGCAGTGGTTGGGGAATCTGACAGACCTTGAGCGGAGCAGACCTTTCTGAAGCTATGTCTACTGGCGGTTTTTTTTTTGCAGTGATGGCATTGAAAATAGGAACATCCACCGAGCCCTTCACCTAGTTTAGCCTCCTTTTTCTTCTATTCAATCCCGCACTTCTTCACGTCACTATCTATACTCTTTCTCTCTCTACACTTCTCTCGCTCTCTGTGCTTCTCTCTTTCTCCCCTTTCTCTCATCCTTTCCGTAAATTTTCTCACCCTCTTCATGCCGCGTCTGTAGTGCGCATTGATTGCGATCGAAGAGAAAGATTAGCTATGAGGAAGAGGCAGCCGTCGAGATGGTGCCAGTCATGGTGGGAGGCTAGGAGAGAGAGAGAGAGAGAGAGAGAGAGAGAGAGAGAGAGATGGACGGAGAGAGAGAAAGATGGAGAGACAAGGTTAGCTCGAGAAGTGTCTGTGAGGAGAGCGGCGAGAGGAGGGAAGGGCACCAGACGATGCCGCTAGCCAGCACGCCCGCTCTGCAGACTTTGCTAGTACGAAGAGAGAAAGAGAGAGCGAAGACACAAGAGGTAAGAAAGAAAGCAAAGAATGCAACAGATGAAGAGCGGGGATTGAGGAGGTGCGGTAAAGAAATAAATCGACAAAAGTAGGAGAAAAAAAATGATTTGCTGCCTCGAACGTTCTTCTTGGCCCTCTACCTCAATTTTTTTCTTGCAATGTCTCTCTCTCTCTCTCTTTCTCTTTCTCTCTCTCTCTCTCTCTCTCTCTCTCTCTCTCTTTCTCTCCTCTTCTTACTCCGCTTGTCTCGATCTTTTTCGGCCCTACAAATAGGCTCGGAGGCAGCTCGAGGAACTTCTGCGCAGCTTGCATTTGTAGCCGAGAGGAGTTGCCAAGAGAAGGGAAAAAGTAAGGACTCCGGGGGAAAGAAATCATAGCCGCTTATGATACATTTTCCCTGACGACTTTGAACATTTGACCGGAATCTATTCACATTCATTATTTCTGTTAGCCATGAGGATGCCTTCAAAGAATACTTATTCTCATGGATGTTATTAACTATTTACACGTGTCAGGCTTTACGTTTTCTAATGGGGCTAAAAGAACCTACTATGCCTCTTCGATGTAGTAAGTTAGCGGCTAATAAAGTATTTCGATTTGGAATGGCATTTCAAGAAAGAAGTTGGATTCCTTGCAGGGTGTCGGCGGGGGCGGAGGAGGCGGCTGGCAAACTGCCAAGATGAACAGCTACTCCCTCTCCGCCTTCGAGCATGACCACGCGACGCGACCGGAGCGGCAGACCGGCGCGTCTGGTGCGGCCAAGCCTCTCGCGCGCGCCCCTTTTGCGCAGCCAGGTACATTTTGTCCATTTTTTTTACAATTCTTTGTTCAAAGGCCTGAATGAAAAGCTATGTTTACTTTGTAGTTAGAATTGCATATCTTTATAGTGTAGTCCATTTGCTGTACAATTATCTGACATCTCCGCGTAGCATATCGGTAATGAGCACTTTGGTTAAGCGAACTCCTGTTAAGTGGGGCAGGAGCACCTTCTGACTTTCTTATTATTCATTATGCTTTACTTCGCATTTATTAGATTGGTTAACTAATTAAATGCAACCTTTTTGGATGCTCGGGTATACTAATTCGAAGGGAGGAGATTTATTTACAGTAGTATGAGAATCTTCTTCGGAATCTTCACAGTTTGAAAGTAGCAGTGCGCAGGACTCAGATCAGTTGGTATTTCGCAACGTCTGCTGCCTGGAACTATTGCTGTCCCTCGCTCCCTGTTTTATTTTCATTGCCCCGTTCCTAAACACGTTGTTGCGCCTCAACAAATCCAACCAATGTAGGGTGCGCTGCTTGTTGACTTCCTCGTTATGCTGGATAGAAAGCAACTTCTCGCTTGTTTTTTTTTATATTTCTTTTTGGATTTTGGCTGCCAATGTCTGTCTGATAAGTTGAATGTCTAGTTTTATGTACCACACAAACTTGAACACGGGGTGTCATATGATAATTGTGTGAAAAAGGAAACATAAATCTTATCTATGACAAACGAAGAAAAAAAAAACGATATGACAAATGCGAAAGTTAAGGAGTAGCAATGGCCACTTCAGCTGGAGGTGGAGCCGCGGCGGGACAGACCCAGCAGCCGAGGCGGTTCGCTGTCATGCCTTCTTCCTCCTTGCTGCTCGGGGCAGGCGGTGGACTCGGTATTTCTATTATTTGTTTGGCTACTTTTTCTACTCAAATTTATTGTGTAATTGTTCCATTTCTAATTTTGGCCTCTTTAATTGTTCATAACTATCTAGATTTTCTTTTATTTTTTCTTGTAAATCTTTTATTTTATAATTACTTTAACAATGAAAGTCAGGCTTCGAGATTAGAGGTATTACAGGCCCCCGAGGAGGCGGCAGTCTTGGCTACTCTTCCGCTGCCTTCTCCTACTCTAATCTTCAACTCAACGTCCCTCTCAGAGAGCCTTCGCCGGTCCCGGTTCGTTTCTTTTTTCATTAGTATGAAATTGAATTTATAGTTAAGCATATTTTCTTCGTGACATGTTACACAGGCATGTTATTGCTGGTGTGTTTGTTTTTGTTGCTAAAAGAGCTGTAAATGATTTTAGATCAAGGAGGAAACCTCGTCACCGCCTCCCGTAGTTGAGGTTAAGAAGGAAGAACCAGAAGAAGAAGAGGACGGGCAGATTGATGTGCAGGTATGCATCCTTTAAGTTAATTACTCGTTTAAAAATGTACTGTTATTTCTAATTTATGTGATTGGATGGTAAATTTTGCTATTTTCCATAGTGTCTCTCTCCTCTTTATCTCCTCTCCCCTCGCTCTCATCTACCTCTCCTCTCTGTCCCCTCTCTCATCTCTCTCTCTCTCTCTCTCTCTCTCTCTCTCTCCCTCCCTCCCCCCTCCCTCCCTCCCTCCCTCCCTCTCTCTCTCTCTCTCCCTCCCTCCCTCCCTCCCTCTCTCTCTCTCTCTCTCTCTCTCTCTCTCTCTCTCTTTCTCTCTCTCTGTCTCTCTCTCTCTCTCTCTCTCTCTCTCTCTCTCTCTCTCTTTCCCTCTCCTGTCTCTGCAGGTGCGCAACGTGGTGTGCAACTACACGCTTCCGTTGCACATCGACCTCCGCCGCCTTGCTCTGAACAGCAACAATGTCACTTTTGACCGCGGCCGTGGAGTTAGTTCTGGAACTTTTCCGGTCTTCTTTTTAATTCCCCTTTTTTTAAATCCTTTAATACACATCTAATGTCTTTTTGTAAAGGTTCTGATGAAACAGAAGCGGAATCCATTCTGCTACGTGAAGATCTATAGTTCCGGCAAGGTTTATATTGTCGGCTGTCGCAGGTACCTGTTCTTGCTGTATCTCGTGCATCTAAACATCCATGCAGTTGGATGCATTCTCAGTCGTTCTTTTGATATACTCCATCAATTGCAGTGAGGATGAGTGCATGCGGGCAGCCAGGAACATTGCTCGCAATATACAGAGAGCAATGGGCAAACTTGGCGAAACGGTAAAATATTTCCAGCTATGAAGTTCCATGATCTAAACATTTTCACGCCCTGTCCCTTACTCGACTAACCGTAACATTTCAGGTTCGGATTGGAAACTACCGTATCTGTAATGTCCTCGCCACCTGCAAGATGCCTTTCGGCGTTCGCATTGAAGATGTCGGCTAATTCTTGATTTCGTTGGATGAAAAGGCATTTGTGAATGCGCCTATTGTTGCAGCTGGCAAAGCAGTACCCGTCGCAGACTTCGTACGAGCCGGAGTTGAACGTCGGACTCATATGGAGAAACAAGGATCCAAAGGCCACCTTGCGCATCCACACGACTGGCAGTGTCTCTGTCACGGGAGGTTCGAGGGATAGGGGAAGAATACAAAATTTCTATTTAATTATTCCTGTTGCCTATCTTCAATTTTTGCCTATGAGAAACTATTCTACCCAACTCTGTTAACAGCTGCCTCGGAAGCTGCGGTGATGACTGTGATCGAGATGATCTACCCGATTCTCAAGCAATTCCGATGCGCCTCTCGCACCAAGGAGGCCCGTGCCAAGAGAGCCCAAACAAGGAAGAGGCAGGCTCCCCTTGGGTATCGTTTCTTCTTTTTTTTTTATTCAAGAAAAATTATTTGATTTGTCGAGAAAAGAATTCGGAGTGAAAAAGTGAAAACCGCTCTATAATTTTCTATAATTTCTTACATTAAACGAAAATCCTACAGCTGGCCCGCTCGTGCTCCGGTGAAGCGAGAATTCGGTGGCCCAAGTGGAGAAAGTGGAATGTACGGGAACCAGGTTCACTTCTCAGATGAAGACGACTTGGATATGATTGATGAGGACGAGGAAGAAATGTAAGAAAGAGATCTTTCCTTCGTATAGTCGTGAGTCCTTGCAATGGCATTTGTAGAAGACCGTAGTCGGTCACTTTTGTGTGTGGACGAGTTGTATCCATTGGACTGGTTTGTATTCCTTGTCACTTTCTTTCTCGCCCTTCTCTTTCGTCCTCTTCCACTCCTCATGATATCAGTCTTGAATTACCCTCTCTCTCTCTCTCTCTCACGGATTACATCCAATCTCCCCCAGAATACCAGACTATTATTCCCTTTCTCACGCGCTTTCTTCTCCCTCGCAAGCCGTTTCTTTTGCCTGCTCGCTTATCATCGTTCTTCTATGCTACTTGCTATTTGTGACTTGTTCTTCGCTTCTCATCATTCATTTACTATCTTAATTATTTAGCTAATAACCATCCGACTATCGTACACTTTGCAATAGGTAAAAGAGGGTTGCATTATGTTTTCAATATATTAATATTAGCGATACTTTTATCCTAATGTCGTTGTTATAAATCGGAAGCCGGTCGCGCGTTGTCTCTTTCATTGCTTGAATGTCATTGAGTACTCGTCCAATTCACTAGGAATTGAGTTCTTCCCCTCTCCTGGTCACTTCTCATTCAAATGTAGTCGCCCATCTCTGATGCTTCTTGGTTCATGTTTTGTTTTCTTCGTGTGATCTTTGTTTCCCTTATCGCTATCTTCTATGCTGCTTATGATCTCTCTCGACGAGAAAACTTCTTGTGGCAGTCACGGCATGTTGCTGCCACTGCCTTCTGGTCTATTTCTGCGAGATAATCTCCCCTCTGTCCTTATTTATCCCCTCTCTGAATCTGAGCTAATCTTGACCCATATGCCTCATTCATTTAGAGCAGAATCATTTTAACCATGCCCCCTTCTTACTCTTTGACACTACTCAGTGCTGAATTGTCGTGTTTTCTGGAACCATCCCTCTTGATTTCTTTCCGTGTACTTCAACCTACCCACTATTCTTCCTTTTTGTCTTGAACTTGATTAATGCTGCTCGCAAGTACTAGCAATAAAATTGTTCGAAATGCATTCTTCGTAGAACAACACAATGTGAGAATATAAAAAAAATCCTTCCTAAGTATTAGAAATGAACTATAAAATGCGATCTTAAGGCATTCGCTTAGAGCACTCTCTATGAGCTGAACAGACAGAAAGGCAAGAATTTTGAAAGCTATGAGGCTGCACAGTAGCTATGAATTAATAAAGCCTACATACATAAGTGAACCGAGCCATTTCATAGAAATCAATGAGAACGTAAGCTTTTGCTAAAGATCAATTACGAGAGTAAGTACTTTGTACTAGTTCTTTACTGGTCGCATGACTAGAATGGGAGAGAAGAGCACGGGAGTGGGCGGGCAGAAGACATTGAAGGAGGGAGAAGTCAGTCGATAAGTATACGGTGTGTTCGCAGAATAGGATAGGCAGGATACGGTAGATCGAAGCAGTTAGATGGCGGCCCGAGTGAAGATGGCCTCAAGGAGCGCGTTGGGAACTGCGACGGATTGGTCGTCCACCAGCACGATGTCGTAGACATTCAAGTAGTGGGGCAGCAGCTCCGGGCGCTATAAACAATACCGTAGTCAAATAAAAATCTGAAAGCATTTGAAGTGTCTTCCGACCACTTTTCTGAAAATCTGAATTTTTTTCTGCAACACATCACCCCAAGAACTTGCTCATCCTCTTTGCTTTACCTTGTTGAGAAAGCCAATCTTGAGCGTGTCCTCTGCCCGGTGGTTCTCCACTCCCATCGCCATCGAAACGTCACCCATCGAGTCACCCATCAGAATCACGTTGCTCCTGGAATGAGAGACCGGAAGAAGAAAGGAATGAGCAAGGAAAGGGATGAGTGCGGAAAGTAGACCCCTAGTCGGATCTGCCCTACCTTGTGTCCACGTCATAGGCGAAGCGAGGGTCGGCCCTCTGCTGCTCTCCAATCACTGAGCCATTCTTGTTGAAGGTGTGGATCAGAGGATCGGAGAATCCCTGGAGGCGATCCTGAAAGGAGATACAGAAACTAGCAAAGACCCAGGGTCCGAAAGTCAGTAAAACGGTTTATAAGATTTAGTGTAATAGCATTGTACAGTATCTGAAGAGAAGAATAATCTAACATTCGAGTCAAAAGTCATGACGTTGGAGATGAGATGGATGTTAGACGGAGAATGGGCGAGCTGCTGCTGAAAAAAGGGGAAAATTAAAGTGAAACAAGGTAAAAATAAAATTTATTAACGATTAAAAATACAAGATCGCTAGTCGATAACCTTGAGGAAGATTGTGATGACATCTCCGATGCCAGCGGAGAAGAGAATCAGAGGAACTCCCATCTCTTCCAGGCGTCGAAGCAGAACTGGAGCGTCATCTCTGAAGCATTCATTATATAAAAGGAGAGAAAAGATGTAATGCTTCGAGTAACTTCTCCTTGCAATATTCATCTTAATTAATTTCCAAGGTTCCTTAAATCTCTTCTCTAACCGGAGTCGGATGTAGGATCCGCGGACAAAGTTCTCGATGGTGGCCCTGTCCACGTGAGTGTCAACGATGTGCTGGTGCGACTCGCGCCACCTTCAATCGTATCCTTCATTTTTCAAGCTATTTTTCTAAGAATTTTGCAACGATTGAGTGGATGTAGCGCTCAACATGGAGACATGAATTATCTTACAAAACAAAAGATGGCCGAACCAATTCTCCATGTGAGGAATCTTCTCTTCCATTGTCATTCCGTTGTCGAACTCGATCGGGTGGTAGTGCGCACGCAGAACTTTGAGCTGGAAATCACACCTATTTCATGTTATTTCAGTACTTCTCTTCCCTGCATCTTCTCTTTCTCTCTCCCCCCCCCTCTCTGGCTCTCTCCTCTCTCCCTGTCTCTCTCTCTCTCTCCCTGGCTCTCTCTCTCTCCTCTCTCTCTCTCTCTCTAGCTCTCTCGCTGGCTCTCTCTCTCTCTGGCTCTCCCTCTTTGGCTCTCTCTCTCCCTCCCAACCTTCTTGACGAGTTCCTGGTCCATAACAAGGGTCTCGTTGTCGAATACGGCGTGGGTGGTCCAGCACGTCTTGCCCTTCTCATCGTAGGCACGACTCAGGGTGTGGTCGAAGTCGGAGATTACCTAGTTAGAATATCTATTACACGAATACTATTTCGTTCCGAGAGTCCTCGCGAAATCTCCTCTCTTTCGATCATTTGAATTTGAACGTTCAAAGAACAAACTATCGGAAGTGAAGCAATGAAAAGAAGCGAACCAGGAGCTTGTCAACTCCGACATTCACCATCTTGCGAATCTTCGACATAGTCCTGTTCCGGTCCTTGATCTGCACCTAAATAAAAAATATCTGTGAAAATTAAGGGAATCAGACAATTTACATTCCTAGGTTAAGAAATTTTTTTGAAGGATAATGCTGTCTGGATTAGAAATGGCTGTTTACCTGCGGCAGCGAGAGAACTTCATCGAGGGTCCGATCGGGGCAAAGGGGGGTCAAGACTCCATTCGTTACTGTTGCCCCAGCCACCATGTCTGCTTCTTCTTCTTTTTCAAATCGAACGAGTCTCGAGAAGGTTCGTGCTTGGAGGGATACTGTTGCCTCAGCCGATGACGACGAGGTTTTCCGACGGGGCAGAGGCGAGGGCGAAGGTTCGCAGGAGACTGAAACGAGATTGACAATATAACTCGGAGATTGCACTATGCACTTACTATATGTAAAAGGATGTATGGAAGCCGGATACGGAATTACTTAGCACTATTTAATTAGAGTTCTTAACGTTTTAGAGCAAAAAACACAATTGAGTAAGCCTAGGGGGGCAGGTGAAAATTGTTATCAGTCAGGAACAGCCGGTTATAAATCTATGCACTCGGTAGTCTGCTACTGTTAGCTAGACATTCATTTTCCCGCCCAGACTTCTCTGTTTCTCTCCTCGCAGACTTCCAGAACTTTTCCACCACTTCTCTCCAGCTCACTTTATCATTCTCTTCTTGCTTCGATCGCACTCTCAACGAAAATGCTCCTTCCCTGAGGAAAAAACGAACACATCATTCATTCAACAAGATTTTGGGTTGCAATCTTAAACCTTATTCTCTCTCTCTCTCTCTCTGTCTGTCTTTCTCTCTCTCTCTTTCTCGCTTGTACCTCACTCACATCAGTCTCTTGTCTCTCTTTATCTCTCCTTCTCCCTCTCTTTCTCCATCTCTCTCTCTCTTAGCTTTCTCACTCGTGTCTCTCTCTATTTCTCTTGTCCTTCTCTATCTCTCGTTCTCTTTTCAAATGCTCTCTCCAATTCAACAGCTACGCTATCTTTACAGCTCGAAGCACAAGTTGGCACGCGCATGCGATATCGCGAATCGGTAGCAGTTGCCAAAGTTATGAACGGTAAGTCTGATAACACCGAGAGACCACCCCTTCCACTCCTTTTACACTTGGTATCTATAAGTAGAGTACAGCGAGGAGCTCGAGTTCAGCAAAAGAAGTATTCGGGTGGTTGTAACAGCTGTGAAAAAAAACATAAATAAATAAAGTAATAAAGCGCACCCGAAGACGAAAAAGGAGCGACTGCACCGAGTACAAAACACGAGGAGGAAATGAGTTCATTGCCAGAACAGCAAGGCAATGCACGGGAATGCCCTATGCAATAGATTATTTAATTTCAATATTCAGACGATTTGCTGCGCATAGGTGAAAGCAAATCGAAAATCAAATTAAAATTTTTGCTTCCAATAACGAAGTACAATTGACTGTAGAATAGTCGAAGAAACGAAGGCTTCGAAAGTGATATAAAAGGGGAAAGTGAGAAAAATGTCAAGTCAGTTTCCCACTGCACTGATTGTGAGATGAAAGAGTATCGTCTGCTATGTGGTTAGAACTGGTTAATAGAGTAGTTCCACTTCTCCTCTTCTTGTAACCGGCATTATATCGGGTCTAGCACAAAAAAGTGCAAAGGTTGTTAGGATGGCGACGAAGTGCGAGAAGTAAGGGAGAGATTACAAATGAGACTCTCAGACAGGGAGATGGTTGTGGCGATGGGAAAGAGAGAGAGAGAGAGAGAGAGAGAGAGAGAGAGAAATTGAGATAGAGGGTGAGAGAAAGAATTAAGAGAGAGTGATAGATGGAGACAGAGACCGAGATTCAAACAGACAGAGAAAGAGAGAAAGATCGAGAACGCGAAGGAAAGATCTGTACAGTGGTCCGAGGAGTGTGGCATATTCAACACTGGATAAGCCTAAGCTCAAACACGAGTGAGCTGAAATGACCAGGTAACTCCACTTTACGCTGCGGATTAAAAGAAGGGCGATTAACGAGGCAGCGATTAACTCACTTCTTATAGAAATCTAAGACGACTCTTACTCAAGTAAAACGCATACAGGATCAAACCATCAAAGAGAAGACTACTCATTTCGACCAAGGATCGAGACAAATACTAAAGTGCATATTCAGTACCGTACCCCAGTGACGCTTCCTTCGTTCACCAGCAAGCGATTGGCGAAGTTGTTGAAGGAGAAGAGAGGAACGGCGGGCGAGGAGGAGACTGGAAGAGTGCATCCAGGGCTCTGAGAAGAATCACCACAATTGCAGCTATCAAAAACACACTCTACCATCTTAAACTTATTTCTCTCCCTATCCATCTCTCTCTTCCTCAACCACTCCCTATAAATCTCATTATCTCAATGTACCGACTCTCTCCCTCTTTCGTTCTCTCTTCCCTTTCATGTCATTGCGTTCTAGTGCCATCAAGCCTACATATCGGCCTTGCTCATTGATGCTTGCCTTTCATAAGACTCCCTCAGGCCAACCATTTTCCGCCAATCTTCCCCACCAAAGTTACTACAATAAGCACTGGCATCGCTTACAACGGCTGCTGGGCTCCGTCAGGTGCGTAGGGTCGAGGATGTAGCCAATCGCCTCCTTCAAACATATTCAAAGGTGCGAACGACAGAGACAGGGAGAGGGAGAGGGAGAGAGAGAGGGAGAGAGAGAGAGAGAGAAAGAGTGAGAGAAAGAGCGATATGTAGAAAGAGAGAGAGAGAGAGAGAGAAAGAGAGAGAGAGAGAGAGAGAGAGAGAGAGAGAAAGAGTGAGAGAAAGAGCGATATGTAGAAAGAGAGAGAGAGAGAGAAAACAGAGAAATAGAGATAGAGAGAGAGAAAACAGAGAAATAGAGATAGAGAGAGAGAGAGAAAACAGAGAAACAGAGATAGAGAGAGAGAGAAAACAGAGAAATAGAGAGAGAGAGAGAGAGAGAGAGAGAGAGAGACCATTATCTGTGGGAAAACGAATTCATTTAGAGTACATTAGAAAAGATTGGTCGCCGAAAACTGCAAAAATGACAAGGAGTTTAGAAACTATGAAAATATAACAGAATAAGAAAGCTATATGAACTATCCTTTTAATACCGTGAACCAATATCACAAAACTTAGCACCACTGCTATGGTGATAAATTAAGGAATAAGAAAGGAGATTAAAAGACTAGCTGAGGGATCCCCATGAAGGAAATAATATTTCCAAGAAGGTTGAGAGGAGCACAAGTTCGCAGTTGTGAAGTGGAGGTGGGAACACGAAAAGCAGTTTGTTGAGGATATATTCATGTGAGAGAGAAAGGAACCGAGAGAAGAAGCGAGTGAGGAATTAGAGAGAAAGCAAGATCAGACTGGCTGTAACAGATGGGATAAAGAGGAAAATGAAGCATGGAATAGGTCAGTGTCGTCTAGAGATAGAGAGAAAGAGAGAGAGAGAAAGAGAGAGAGAGAGAAAGAGAGAGAGAGAGAGAAAGAGAGAGAGAGAAAGAGAGAGAGAGAGAAAGAGAGAGAGAGAGAAAGAGAGAGAGAGAAAGAGAGAGAGAGAGAGAGAAGCGTGGAGAAGAATGCTACCAAGTACTCAATGCGGAGATATGCACGGGACATTACACGGAGTCATGATCCTCTGGAGAACAGGAAGCAAGCTCCGAGGAATTCGACCAAAGATTTAGTCACCGCTCTTCTGATAACTCTTACACCCAGGACTGAGACTTTCCCGACCTCGTGTTCTGACACGTGACATGATGGCATGGAGAATACAATAGGTGAACGGCTTCTACTGAATACCCAGTCACACAGAGATAATGAAGGGTGTTGGGTAACAGAGATGAAGGAAGTGAGGTGGAGAGAGAGAAAGAGGGGGGAGGGAGAAAGAGATAACAGAGGAGGTGGTATGAGTGGAGAGTAAAGAACAGACATCGACTTGGAATGCCGCTCTATAAGCACCCGGGCGAGTCCTAACTACTTCAATCTCTGTGAGGACACGAGGAATCGATGTAGGAGAACGGGGTTGCTGGCAGAAATATATGGCTTTTGGCAGAGGATTCCGAACTGAGACGTCGTAGGAGTCAGCATATACATTTTTTTTTCAAGGCAAAGTGGTGTTCTGGGAACACGCATTGGTAGAAAAACATATGATATGGGGGAACAGCTGTGAGAAATATGATGGGATCAAGAGGACAGGGAGGTGAGAGAAAAAGTAACAGAAGATAGACGAAAACACCAATAGATGTCAAGGCCAGTGGAACCGCGTTTCCGACCTACAAAGTAGACTGAAGCAAACCTCCCAGAAAAAAACCTTGACGGCTAGATTTTGCAATACTCATGCCGCTCGAATGCAGTCCACGTTCACCACAACTTCGATATATGCATGCAAGCAGCGCATTCAAAGCATCGTAACTGTTTCCATCTTTTGGGCAATCGACTTCATAGAATGTCCTTCAGTTTATGGGACATAGAACCATTACGAGAAATACATCCAATAATTAGGATAAGACAAACAAAAAACAAACAATTGGAAACGGGAGTTCTTAAACGTCTCGTAATTCAACTTTGCCATGAAGTTTACAGTATTTCGGGAGGTGCAATACTTAGAAGATTCTAGAGGTGAAGAACAAAGTTAATAACAGTGATGTCATTAGACTGAGAGAAGAGGAGTGAATGCTTCGAAGTGGAAGATAAGGCAAAGAAGAGCTGAGATCAGCAGGGAAGAACAGAAGTGATCAACGACGGGGACTGCGACTGCGATGGCGGCCTCCCCCTCCCCCTCCCCCTCCATACGAGCCACGGCCTCCCCTGTCGCCTCCGAACGAGTCGCGACCACCGTATCTGCAATGAAACATGTCAAACAATACAATGAAATAGTAATATATGAATAGATTATTTCTGTTTCCATATAAATCAGATAGAGCACTGAATTAGATGTTTAAATTCGCGAGAGTCCCGTACAACCAGAGTCCTAGAAACTCTCGCTCTCTAACGTCTCTCTCTCCAACTCACCGACCACCACCTCCACGGTCTCCTCCTCCCCTTCTGTCTTCTCCTCCTCCTGAACCGCCGCCTCGACCTGGGCCCCTGTTGTGCAGAAGAGATAACATCGCAAAGAAATAAATGAAATGGAAGTATTTTAAAGTTGATATCAAATTCTAAGATGCATAAAAAGGCAATAACTAAAAAGTAGTGAAAAATCGCCGAGATGAACCTGTTTGGTGGCGGGCGAGTACCGTAGCAACGACGGCGAACTTCACTTGAAACCGCCTTGAGATGCATGAAGTTGCAGAAGGCACCCTTAATCGAGACACCTTGGAACCTCGCGATCATTTCAACTTATTTTATTTCACCCATGGTTTAGCATTTAAAAGCAGCAGTGCATCGTTACAGAGCAGTCACCATGAATACATCTTCAAATAGTGACAAAACCACGCATACCTCATCAACTCCCTCAGCTCAAACGCTCTTAGGGGCTTCAGATGCTAGGCTTAAAAGGAGAAGCTGCTAAGCTTGAGGCCAAGTGGGGGGAAGAGTAAGGGAGTTCTTTCGAGAGGCATAGAGAAGAAGAGGGGGAGAGAGCGAGAGAGAGAAGAGAGAACGAGAGAGAGAGAGAGAGAGAGAGAGAGAGAGAAAGAGAAGAGAGAGAAATGACCTTGTTGCATCCACCGAGTTCGTACTGACGACAACAAGCCTCACGGAAGTCAGTGACTGGCGACAACTCAGCATACACTGGCTCACCGTTGAACCTTAATGAACTGATTAGTGAAAGAAAGTAAAGGAGTGAGTGCATACCATCTGTTGGAGACATCCTTGACGGCCTTGTCTGCGCTGTCCTCAGAGACGAACTTGATGTAGACGTTGCCAATCATGTGCTCGCCAATGTTGTCGCAAACATTCATCTCCTCGATCTACGGTTAAAAAGTGATTATACAATCAAAGGGCAAAAGCACCTAGAAGAGAAAGATAGAAAATAATCAGAGGAAGGTAGACGGGATTGAACAAGAGAAAACGAAACCGTTTTGCCGCAAGAGGATGCATATTGACATTTTTTTCTGATATGATATTGTCAGATACAGCAGTACATCAACACATAGCGAAAAGTCCCCTACCGGTCCATATTTCTCGGTGAGCTCCGTGAAGATCTCCTCGAAGAACTCGTCAAAGAACTGCTGCTCTGCTGCGTTTCTCTCTCCTGCCTGCAACAACGACCGTCAATGGACATTTCAATGGATCCCGAACATCGTTCAGGCTCTTCCCCCAAAACACAGCATCAAGAATAAAAGAAAGAACTGCGTACCCGATTGAAAGCATCCGCTTGTCTTGGATCGACGACTGGGTTATGGTAGAGATTCTTGAGTAGAATAGTCTGAGAGAAGGTGGGCACGTGATGGGTTCGTGAGCATTTGTCTCCGTGGCGGCACGCTCCAATTTTGAAGTAGAACGAGCAGTTGACCTGAAATGCAAGATAGCATTTAGATGCACCCCACGTACTGCTGGAAACGCCCCCTCAATTTATATAAACCACCAAACAAGACGAACTGGCAGATCGTACGGCAAACAAAACCGACCTTGTCCTTCTCAGTTCCATAAATAGAAGCCAGATACTCGGCACCAGACAAATGGTGCGACATCTGGAAACATAACGTGAAATGCCGTATCCACCCACTCATCGCAGTCAACTACTGTAGTACAGATGTATTCAAACGGTCGACTAGAACGCCTTTCAACCGTTAATAACAATAATACACAATAAAAATAGAATAATTTATCCATCTTCAATTTTAAGTAACCGTTTAAGCACGAAGCAACTCTCATAGGACATGCATTCGAAAGAAGCATCATTTTCACAAGCCGAATAATTCAAATACGAATTTCTAGAATCGACCAAGGTAGAACGAGACAAAAGTAGAAATATGGAGGAAAACAACGAAAGAGAAAATCGTAGAGGCAGAAAGAAAGATAGAAGTGCATGTCCAAATAAACGAGAGTTAATTCGTGACGGTTCACCTTTCAGATCAGAAGTAATATTCTCACAAGAAAGTACAGCAAGAATGACAGAACAATAACGTTATTAAATAACAAAAAAAAAACCAATATGCAAGCCTTTCTCAACTCTCCTTGTGAGATAATATTCATCATTTTACACGAAGGCTAAAACTGAAAAGCACAGGCAGAGTTCGAGAAAAAAAGATGACTGGGCTATTGAAACTTAGCATAAAGAGCAGCCCTAGTTTTATCCTTGAGCGATGCGTTGACTCCTCCGATAAGCTTAGATCCGGCCACTCCAAGACCAGCTCCTTCCACTCGTCTCTCTGCCTCGATCGGATTCACTATTCCTAAAAGAAAACATATCAGTTAGTCAAACAGCAAGATTGAGTTAAACCAACAAAAACGATCATCAATAATCGACATAATATGTTGCAGATGATATGCAGAGATTCAACACACTCACCTTGTAGATTTCTGCCCACTCCGAGGCCCTCCTGCCATCCCATCGATTTCAGCAGTTTGTTACCTGCAGATAAACCGCCTAGAACAATTACAAAGCTATTGCTTCACGCGAGGAGCGAGTGATTTCAGCGAACAATAAATTACCAATGTTAGAAGAATCGAGAGGAGCAGAAGCTGCGAATTCGCTCTCTCTACGAAGCTGATCCTCGCTCCGATGATATCGATCCATTCCCGAAGCGGAAGCTTAACAGTTAACCCTTCTTTTCCATGTCATTCACTCTCAACTAATTGCCAGTAAAGCAGTTCTAAAGCCTTATTTAAACGGTATTTAAAATAGCAAACCAGTGATGTTGTCAATGCCATGCATGTCTCTCCTCTCTTTCGCCCTGTCTCTGTAGACTGTCTTTGGAGGCTCGGAAGGTCCAGGGATCGAGCCATTCTCGGCGCCTACAAACAGCACAATAGCTTCACCATCATTACCTACAAACACACTTGAACACTTGAATGAACGCAATGCCCTCACTGTTATATTAAGCAAAATGGAAACAACTGAAAAGAGAAGTAATCCGACCTCTCCCATCCGAAGCAGCCATCATCTGAGCGACGTACGCCTTGCCCCACTCAACTCGCTTCGCTTCCAGGTTACTCTGCAGAACACCAACTCTCTCTCTCTCTCTTCTTTCCATGCTCTCTCTCTCCATTTCTCCTCTCTCTTTCCCTCTCATCCTTTCTCTCTCCCTCTCTGCTCTCTAACCCTGTGCAAGTCGCTCTTCTCGACATGCTTGTCAAGTACATCGACAGTGGGGAATGCCCTTCTGCAGAGCAGGCACTGCTTGGCTGGCCGGTCAATCAGTGCTCTTTCCATCGCTTCTCGCTGTTCCGCGGCTGATGGAACCTGTAATATTTTTCGTATTAAAAGAAAAACATGAAGATCCGAGCATGTTTATTTCAATTGGTTGAACGGACGACGAAAAAAAACTATTGCCTACCGAAGGATTCTGTTCTGGTGGTCGAGAGATGCTGCCAGCAGAGGCAGAGGGAGCCGAGGAGGCGAATCCCCTTCCTGGCGCGGCTGCACTCGGCGGCGGCAGCTCTTCATCACTATCCGAGTCTTCTCCTCCCATTGCCAGTGGATTCTGCAATTATGCTTCCCTAATTACTCCCTTTAATAGGTAACCTTATTTATATATCGGAATATCTACCCACAAAGCAATAAGTATTGCTTTGTGGGTAGATATTCCGATAGGCAGCTTGGCAGAGAATAAAAATATGGAACCTTGGACTTCTCCAGCAACTTGAATGTGAGATCTTGAGTGGCTGATCCAGTGGCCCCTTATAAACAGGAAGGATTAATATGAATGAAGTAGTGCAATCGAATTGATGAAACAATGTGAAGTACTCGGTAAAATAAGAACCTCCCCCTCCTCCAAATGCGCTCTTCGTCTCCAACTGCTTCACTACAGGCTTGAGCGACATTTGGACCTGTAAGGTAGTAAATAGGAACAGAATTTTTTTAATATAAATAAAAACATCCTAACCCAAAATCGGACCAAGAAAGAATTTCTCGAAGCTGTTGACCAACCTTGGTTTTCTCCTGCTTCTTTGCCCATTTTGCCATCTCCTTCGCGATCTCGGCAGGTGTCTTCTACAAAACGACAAAAACCAGGTTACCGGGGAAGTAAACAAAAGAAGGAAATAAAATTTGAACCTTCTCCTGGTCTCCTTCCTTCTTTGCACCGGCAGTTGCGGCAGATGCGGTGGGAGCTGCTGCTTGAATTCGAGCCTTAGAAAGCAAGATAATTTTTATTTAACAAAAATTTTTTCGCACCTTCTCCTCGACTGGCAAAAACGTCTTGTATGTCTCATCGAAATACGTCCACTTGCCCGTAACTGCAAATCGAACTCTCATATCACAGAAAACACGCGGCTGAGAATAAATGCCAATTTAAGTACTTGTATTGTAATAGTAGGAAGTTTTGGGATCGTAGTAGAAGTTGGTGACGCAGTCATGCAAGTAGCCAGAGCTTGGTTCGTGCACAAATTTCGATGGGTCGGGAGTCACTGAATATGACAAGCGATGAGACCAACCTTATGAATCCGACAAATTAAGGATTAGTGCAAAAATAAAACGTACTGTATTGCGCCATGAGTCCGAGTGGCGTCTTCACCGTTCCAGTCACACCATTCTTGAGAGAGGTCACCATGCTGGAGGAGGGAGGGACGGTGAGCCCGGACGACTGGGCCTGGAGAGCTTGTTGATGAGGGTGAGGCTGAGCTTGGTTCTGGGAAAGTAGTTGTAGCTGAAGGTCTACTTGAGCCTGCTGCGGCTGGAGTTGCATGGCTTGGGAGCTCATTGGGACGAAGCCAGCAGGAAGTCCTGTGCTTGTCATGACCATCTGGTGTTGCGGAGGCTGCATCGCGAGTGCCATTCCTGATTGCTGAAGTCCTCCGCCCATCCTAAAACACACCAGTTCACACCGCCTTTAATCTGCCTCAACATATCCTTGCCTCTTCCCAATTTCATAACACCCACAATAAATGCCACAAACATGTTCGGTGGCGGAACGGTAAGATTCGGTTGAGCAGCAGCCATGGAAGAAGTTGGAACGAGTCCAGTCTGGAGTTGTTGGTGCTGTTGATGCTGCTGCTGCTGCAGAAGATGGAGTTGCTGCTGGACGGCGGCCATCTCGTGAGAGAAGCCAGGAGGGGGCAGACTCATGTTCGGCACCATTCCGGATGGGCTCTGAGGGAGCTGCCCGGAAGACATCATTCCAGGATGGTGCGGAGATGGCGTCATCAGCGGCTGCAAAGAAAACAGCTACTTGAATATTTTGCCACTTTTTGAATTATTGTTAGAACATTATTCCTAACAGGGCAAACAAGCCACTGAAGCCACCGTCGAGGATCCAGAAGATTAGGGTGGGGAAGGAGGTATTGGTCCGGAATCCAGGGTAATTTTGACAAAATATTCCAAAATAAATAATGGGAAGGCACAAAATCAGGATGAGTCTGTCAAATAGACACCACTTGAGGGGAAACACGAAAACCGTCCTTTTCATGTTAGTTCAAAACCACAAGTGGGAATTTTCCCCCATATAAAAGCGGAAAGCAGTTATGGAGCAGAGGTCGTAGCAGGAATACACAGATGACAACAGTTCGCTTAGCAAGAATTAAGACCTGTCCGGGAAAGAGATTGGGAGGAGGCATGCTCATCATTGACGCCGACCCAGCAGGCAGGCCTTGCATGCCGGGAGGAGGAATGGACATCTAAATCAGGCATGGACTTCAACTAATAATTATATATAGTAATTTTAAAACAAAAAAGGTCTTTTTATAAAACCAAATGATAATAATTTATAGCGCCTCGCTACAAACTTCGCAATTTGTCCAATGCTTATGTAGCATTTAAAACCAAACAACATTTTTTTTACAAAAGAAGCACCCTCTTTACACTCAATGCTCGGACCATAGTTCCTTTCAACCCCCCCCCCCTGCCATTAGTCCACCTGCCACTGACAGTAGTGGGATGGCTGAGCCCACCGGGATGCATGCCAGGGGTGCCTGCAAGGCCCGCGTTCACTGCCGACTCTGTCATCTGCCGCATGAGATGCGCCTTCATCAGTGCGTTGTGCGCCACTTCGGCTGCTGTGTCTGCATGAGAAAAAGGATAAAAGAACTCAAATGGTTGCTAAAAATTCATGAAAGAGTATAGCTTTTAGACATAAATCCAAGAAAGTATCAAAACAACAAACAATTTCCCGGCTGTGCCATCTGCTGAGAGAGCTGCGACACCTTCTCCTGAATAATCGCCGCTGACAAGACAACGGAGAGCGGGCGACGAGAGAACGTCACGATTACTGCAGACAATTATTACTTATTTGTTACTAAATATCTCAAAGATAATGAGACTACTTCGCTCCATAAACTGTATTGCGAATCCAACATTTCGGAATGCCCTTTCACTGACCATCCTTTCTATCAATCTGGAGAGGAGCCTTATTGAAAGTGTCGAGTAAAAGATTGGCTTCCTCGGCGTTTCTCAGTTGCACATACGCGTACTGCATCGATTCCGCCTCAAAATACACATTTTTATCTATTTCAAGATCATCTGTATATATATATATATACATATATATATATATATATATATATATATATATACATATATATATATATATATATATATATATAATATAATGCAATTCAACATGTATCTATCATTCAACGATGTTAAACAGGTTTTCAAACACAACCTTTTCCACCTCAAGTTATTGCCGAAGCTTTTCATCCTAATGGAAGCCATATACTGGATCCCTAGTCTTTCGCGATTGAAATACACTCACTTCAAACTTGAATATGGTTTCTGCACCTCACACCTGCCTGCATCACGTGGCTTGTGCAGAGCCACCACAAAAAGCGTCAGCATTCCAATTTCACATTGCTTTCGTTTCTGCTAACATTTTTCAAAATCTTTTTCGTCTTGCAGCTAAGCAAGCGAAGCTGCAAGGCAAGACTGGCGTCCACAGGGGCTTATCGCTGCAAGTGTTGGTACTCTTCAAGGAGCCCACTCACACACCCAGGCACGTTCATTGTCAGAGAAGGCCCATGCAGCTGGGCCAATACGGCGCTTCTGACGTCGACATTTCCGATACCTCACTCTTCTCTCCCACTCGAAGTTTCACTCTTCTCGATGTTTCATCCTAATCCATATCTCTTACCAGTTTAACTTGCACGATGGGTAGTTGGTCAGCTGTCGCTCGCCTGAGAACGTCAATGATTCGCGCTTCAGTTATCATCGGTGGTAGGTCTCGAATGAGCAAAGCTGAAAAAGACAGAAGATAGGGAAGGGTCCAGAAAAAGGCAAGAGAATGGGATGGAGCAAGACGAGATCAAAGGCTCAATTCGGGCATGACGAAATGGCAGTGGACTGACTGTCACAAGAAGTCACTCCGATGTCACCGAAGCCGCGGTGTTCGAGAGAGAGAGACTCCTCCTTCGGAGTGTTGCA
Organism: Allodiplogaster sudhausi; assembly: GCA_945643635.1. NCBI lineage: Eukaryota > Metazoa > Nematoda > Chromadorea > Rhabditida > Diplogasteridae > Allodiplogaster > Allodiplogaster sudhausi. The sequence continues at coordinate 28,812 of CALZFC010000092.1, read as the reverse complement.
CTTGAAGCAGTTCTCGCGCTTCGTGAAGTTGCTCATCGTGCACTCAAACATAAAGGAAGTTAGTCAAATAACTAACTTTAAATGCAGGCTGTTGATTAACCACATTAAAAAGCTTGATATCCACCGTACCTTGGCACAGATCCAGTCCGGTTCGTATCGAAGAGTCTCTCCTCTCGCGTACTCCACAGCCACGCGTCTTCCATCTCCGAGTGTCAGGAAACCCTGCAAATCATCCCCGGTAGATTATACTCTATATTCCATGCCACAAAACAAAGAAAAACCTTGTTTCACAACTCATAAAAATATAATCTGATTAGACATTTTAAAAAGTTGTCCAGATCCTACATCTCAGTATAAAATCCCGTCTTTTCCCTCATAGCCTCCCTTTTGCCAACGAACACAAGACTCGAGAATCCCTTCAACACCGGGGAATTGAACAACACCTCCGCGCTAGTGTTGGCATGAATGCGCAAAACACAGCTTAAGTGAATAATAAAAAGTAAAATATACAATTATCACTCGAATATCGTATGAATTCACGAGTTTCCCAGAACATAAATGCGGGAAATCTGCAACAGAGATTGGAATCCTTCATCATCCACAGTGGACCTGATTCCGTTCCATCCAACTCCTCGCAGTTTCGGTGTCCACAAAGTCGACGAATCCGAAAGAGCGCAGCGAACCTGTCATAGTGGGCAATGTATATCAGGTTGTCAACAATCACATAGTGACGTTGGCGGTAAACTGGAACCTATCTCCGTCGGTTCATATAAAAGCTTGCAAATACTACCACAGCTTGGATTTAAAAAAATTGAGATAATACTACAAAGCGCCCAAGTTTCCAGAAAGTTAATGAAAACACCACAAAACGATTTGCAACTATTTATTAAATAAACGTTTTGAAAACTAATTGATATCGAAATAGAAATGTGTTCAGAAAACTCGTGTTCTAAAACAACTTCAGCTAACCTACTCCCCTCTACATGATGAGAATTCCAGAAAGTGTTCGTACCTCGATCAGTCTTGTGAATGATGCGAATATCCGTTGGCACAAAGCCCTGCCTTGCGAACAGAACCGTCAACTAGAATGGTTCGAACAACAAGTCAGTGCAATTCAGCAATAAAAGGCTTTTAGAAAGGCTTGTTTAGATATCGAAAGTTGGGATATCCATCAAATCAAAAGAATGAACAAAATGAGAACTTCCTGTACCGGCTCCTTGTCAATGTCGTTCGGCAGCTGAGTGATGACCAGTTTGGCACAAGGAGCATCGCGTCCCTTCAAGGCAATGGGAACAATCAGTAACACGAATCAGAGATGGCCAGGGCGTGTATGGCAAGAGAAAGAAGTCTCTTTTTGGCTTCTTGGCACTTTGCCAAGTCTTACAGCTGATCGCGAACGGGAGCGGCGGCGACGCGGAGACCGCGAATAACGGCGACGATCACGGCTGCGACTCCTTCTCCGGCGTCGATCTGACATGATACGGAGTCGAGAGGGAAATGGGTACTAATGGATCGGAGACTTTATATTATCAATTGTTTCGACAACTGGCTCTATTCTAGAACACTGGTTCTCGCTAGGTGAATTTTCATAGGATTTTCAGATAAATCGGAAGATTTTCTCATCGAATCAGTGCTCTACAATAGAGTTCATATTCTAATAAAAATAAACAGGTCATTTGAAGTGAGAATAACGAGTAAATCAGTAATAGAAGACAGGGAGTTGTGCCGAGTGAGACCTCTGGAAGAAGAGCGAGAGCGTCGTCGTCGATGGCCTCTTTCTCTGCTACTGCGCCTGTCCCGACTACGCGACCGATCTCTCCGATAGCTTCTGATGGTCAGGAGGGCCGATTAGACAAGGGCATTGCATCATAACAGAAAACAGCATTTGTGGAACACGGATAAGCACAAGAAGCGAGGAGTCCACGAGAAGAGAGACCATCCGCTGAAGGCTCTTCGTTTACTAGTTCAGCTGAAATTATCCCCAAGCACCAGACGAATCGATGGCGCGTCGAAGTCTCACGAAGTCACATGGCCAGCGCCCTTTTCACTCTACAGCATTCCATGTCATTCCATGGACCAACCAGGAAGCCACCTTTGCCATTTAGGCAGGACAACAAGGATATCCTCCAACCAAAAAATATTCCATGGGTAGGGGAAACCATTTCAGGGAGGAAAATGCAAACACCTTTGGAACCAACCCCACATACTACCGCTCGAAGAAGACATCCCGGCCCAAGAATCCAAGGATAAAAATGATATTAAACATGAAGAAAAGCGAAGAGAAAGAAACAGAACAACGCTTCGATAACCCACCGGTCACGCCCCGATTCACATGCCGAGTACGCTGCCGCCGTTGTCTCGGCTATCCACGAAGTATCGATGACGGGCTGTCCCTGGAATTTAATCGCAATTTCATAACATCAGCCTCATTCAAGAGATTAAAATGAAACCGAGTTCATCGCTGCAGCCGCCGCGTCCGGATCCATTACTTCCCTCAAATAGAGCAGTCGCTCCTTGCACCTTAAAGGAAAGAACACGTTCATGCGACAATTAAATGACCTTCAAAGTTTAATTAAAACTAACCAAAAACGACAACAGTTACGGCAACCTTTGCCTCACGTTTTAGGCAGAAATGTTTCGATCATAGGAGTAAAATAGCTCACCACAAAATTAGTTTCTGGTGTCCGCACTATAGGCTTTTCTGACTAGCATTTTTCAAATTTTCCGGTTGCACTTTACATATTGACCGTGTTTTAGTTGGAAATGATACAAGTATAGTCACACTATAATAATTTGTTGTGCTCTTTGCACGGGTGTTCTTCTCCGGGTTGCTGCCGGCGCTTCCATGGTTCCGTAATCATCAACATCAAATCGCCCGTCTGCATCATGAGCTGGCTAGTCTTTTATCTCGTCTAATTAACAAGTAAATTATATTTTCAATGAGACGTACCGTAGTATCAACATTAAATTTTTATTGTAAGATTGCTTAAATACCTTATGAATTCTTGGTATTTGTCTGCTAGCCATTCGTCTCGAGAAGATCGTGAAGGCGTGGAACGTGAGCTGAATCGAAATAGTTGGCTAAGGAAATGGTTTATTGATAGCGTCATGACGTACCTTTGATATTCTTCTCTGCTGCCGTTCAACGAATCGCGAGATATTTTACGATCGGGGTCTCCTCTCGGATAGTGAGGGGGATTTCGGAAATATTCCTGGCTTAGCACTTTCTCAAGTGACGGATATTTTGCGGGATTTTTGAAGTTCGGGTCAAAGGGAATTCTGGGTCCCTTTATTCCTACGCGACGTACCGTGATCTTTCGACCGCCTGATTCCGAGTCAGGACTTCTGCGATTCCGATCCCGACTGGTAGATTCTCTGCGATCCCCCTTTATCCCTACGCGACGTACCGTGATTTTTCGAAAGCCTGATTCCGAGTCAGGACTTCCGCCATCCCGATCCCGACTGGTAGATTTTCTGCGATCCTGATCCCGACTGGTAGATTCTTTGCGATCCCGATCCCTACTGCTAGATTCTCTGCGATCCCGATCCCGACTGGTAGATTCGTCGGGCTTTTTGCGGTCTTGGGGACGTACGGATGGATTTCTGAACTTATTTTCCAAATCCTTGGTGTTGAATATGCTGGGATATCCAGTGTAGAAAGGGTCGACACGCCTCTGTTGGTCCGAAGGGGGAGAGTCGGAGTCGTCGGATGGAGACTTTGGTTCTCCGGATGGAGACATCGGCTCTTCTGCTTTAGACATGCCGCACTCAGAGACGTCTTGCGGGGACATTTCAGTATCCAGATAGAGATGGGCGTGGTTGGTATCTCTAATACGGGCGAGCACTGCCAAGCAAGCGGTTGAGTGAAAGTGCAAAAGCCTGACTAAGGAGTGTGGAATTGTTTGTGCAATCCGGATGGGTCTGGAGTGGAGTAACAGACTCTGGAGTAAGCAGCCAGGCTATTGACACAGCCACCTGCCTGATTCTCTGTCGTGACGAGTGCTATTGTTGGTATTCTAGAAAGTACAACTGATTAATGCTTGTCTCTTCCAGGCTTCTCCGCAGACTCAATGAGCCCCTTCTGGCCTTGGGGGCCGCTCAATTCGCCCTCGGCATGCTCCAGACCACCTTCATGTTCTACTATGTCAAGGTCTATCTCAACGTCTTCAAGATCGACGACTTCTGGTTCACAATGGCCCAGGGTCTCTTTCTCGTCTGGAATGCAATCAATGATCCACTCTTCGGGTATTGGCAGGTTTGTTGATGCAAGCAGCGAAGATCTCTTCTTTCTCTATACATTGATCTCGCTGATCGTGAGCCAGCTAGAAATATAGGCGAGATTCTTTCCACATTGTTCAATTCTATAGGGTGACTGGTGAAATGTCGTAGCACATGCATAATCAGGAATGTCTTACTGTATTCGTTGCAGGACTCAGCCTCGTCATGGATGAACTCCCGCCGCCTTGTCCTTCGCTACTTTGCTCCTTGCATAGGCTTCTCTTTCATTCTCCTCTGGAGACGTGCGCCCTATGAACAAGGAGTCCATCTCATCATCGCGCTCTTCCTTTATGATGCCTTCTTCAGGTAGCATCTTCTGAGCCTCCTCTCTCTCTCTCTCTCTCTCTGTCTGTCTCTAACCTCTTTCTGTCTGTGTGTGTCTCTCTCTGCCTCTCACTCTCTCTCTCTCTCTCTGCCTCACACTCCCCCCCCTCTCTCTCTCCACCTCACTCTATGCACCATCTGCAGTGCAATTGGCGTTGCATGGTCTGCGATGTTCGCCGAGATCGAAGGTGGAGTGCGTGGGCGTGCGGCAGCCATGAAGTATTCCCAGATAGCCAGTCTGCTCTCAGTGAATGTCATCGCTGTTGCAGAGAAGGTTTCGCATAGTCTAGAGGTCAGCCATCTAAGCAATCTCAATAATAGCGGCTTTTATAGATGAGGGGTTATTGAACGAATATGAAAAATGGCGGGAGAACAGCGCGGAGAGGGTTGTAAGTCTTGGCAACAGAGTTTAGGCAGATATCCCTGCTCTACTACAAATGGACGGCTCTTTAAATAAAAGAAGAAGAAGTCATAATTTGCAGAATTTCTCAGCGTTCCAATGGATGAGCGTGTGCCTGGCAGTGGTGGCTGTTTCATTCCTTCTCTATGCTTCTTGGGTGGACTGTTCCTCTCACTTCCTGCCGACATCCTCCTCCTCTTCTCAATTGAAAGAAAGGCTTCTGGATGACGATGTCAAGAGGGGCAAAGAGGAGCCCATGAGTCTCAGAACAGTCAAGGACGTTCTCTCCCGACGCGACTTCTTTGCTATCGTTGTAACCAACTTCATTCACAACGCTAGGTTCTCTCTTTTATTTTGTATGTTTTTGCTGTTCAGTTTTTCCAAGAATACCATATTTTATATTTTCTAGATCGGTTTGCCACATAAACTTCGCTTCAATCATGACTGAGCTGCTCATTCCTCAAACTATCCTTCCCAAGGTTGGAGTTCTGTAACCATTTCGACTGGTTGAAAGGTAAGATCTTCTTAAAATAATGTTTATTGTGCTTTGAGGGTTCCCTCGCTCTGTCCCTTTTCTACGGTGTCTGCACTCTCCTTCCTCAGTTGTTGGTGATAGCTGCTGAACAAGTCGTGGTAAGACGCGGCGCTCATCGACTAGCACAAGTTAGACTTTTACCCTAATCGTTCTGCTTATTCTTTTAATTTCTTGTATTGTTTATACAATGTTTTAATACAGGACAGTTTTGTGCTGACCGTGATTGGCGCTGCTGGCTGTTTTCTTCTTGGCTCATCTCCGTGGGTTGTCATGATCTTCATGCTTCTTGACAGGTACTTCTCTCCTTGTGAAATATCATTTGTGTCCCTGTTGTACTTTATTTTGCTAATAACAGTTACGATTAGAAGAAGCAACAAATAACATTTACCATTAGCGGGTGTTGAAAAGTAAAATGCGGAAAGGCTTCGTTAAAAACGGTTTTAGCACATTCTTTCGTTGTTTGTTAGGATTAGGAATACAGGCTAAATTGCTGGAGTTAGCTGCTACAATCATTCTAATAACGAAATGTGATTATTCTAGCGTTGCCGTGCATGCCAGCTCTCCTCTCTTCAACATTCTCTTCTCTGAGTTTATTGAAGACGATTGCAGTCGCAACGTTCGACGGTTTGTTTGACAAGAAAAATATTGCTTTGCCTAAATAACATTTAAATGGTTAAGTTGAAAGTTTTTCTGACTATTAATAGTAAGCCAATCTCATCTCTGGTGTTCGGCTTGAATGCTCTCTTCGTGAAACCTGCCCAGTCGATAGGTCCTCTCTTAGTCGTGTGGTTCCTCAATCGCCATGGCTATGAGGCAAGCATTTTAGTTGGTAATTAAAATGGGTGATAATAGATTTAGACGATTTTATAACATGAGTGATATTCTTCAGGCATACAAGCAGCACTTGCTGACATCGACAGATTTAGTTGAATCCGCTCGTCTCATCCTGTTTCTGCCTCCTCTTTTCTTGGCCGCCTGTCAATACATTGCATTCACTTCCTACTCGCTTGGCGAGAGGAATCGAAGGGCAACCGTTGTTCTTTAATTTGTTCTTCTTCTGATTGTTACTATATTCCTATCTGTTACGGGAGTGGCTTCATTAAGCGAAATTTATAGATAGTCCCCTATTTGGATTTTATTTGTGAACTAACGCTGCTTTGTACTGAACTGCATGATCAGATAGTCGAGCTTGTCTTAAATGTATTCTTATTGCTAACTGTCTCTGTTTTCTCGGTGAAACTCTGCTTGGGTTACTTTATTCGCTTTCATATATATCCATTTCCATTTTTGCACGGTCTGCATAAGATTTCGTTTCATATCACTATACCTCCTGTGATAGTTCCTAGTCTTGTTTGATATAAAAAATATCTGACTTGCAGTGATATGCAAGAAAATAAGATAAAGAAGTGCAACTTTTTTCTGTTCAGTTATGTCTGAAGAATCAGTGGGTAAGAGCGAAACCGTGTCATCTATAATACCTTGCTCCGGCCAGGCGAATAATTTTCAACTCCGTCTGTTCTTCAGGTACGATAGCCGAGGAGTATACGTTGGTTGTGTTGGTTACTGTAGCCTAGCTGCCTAGCTACGGCCACTGATGTTCCTTTCGGCTTTAGTATACGCGTCTGAGCACCGCGCTGTCGTGCCGTGTTCTCTTCTCTCCCTTTCCCAAGTGCCCTTTGCTTCTGCAGCACTAGTCACTGGTACGATTAATCTTCTTTTTCTTCTTCATCAGAACCATTTTTACTGGCAAATGGGTAGGGTACGTCCTCTTTCTCTACCGCCCTTCCGCTCTAATGGCTGTCCTCTCTTTCTTCCCCTTCCCTCATTACAGGCGGTCTCTCATGGGTGCTTCCTCGCCGTGTTTCGGAGCGAATCGACAACTCCCTCTACCGATGTTACATGCGACTTTGTCTCTTTGTCTTCGAGAATGTCTCAGGTTCGTGGCATGCGAAGAAGCGGGCTAGCTCAAGTTAAGCTCAGCTAATTGTTAGCCATATCGTACCAGGAGTTGATTTGGTCGTATCGGGAGACGTGGACGAGTTGCTGCAGAAGAGAGAGAATGCAGTGATTCTTTCGAATCATCAGTCAAACGCAGACTGGGCAGTTATTTCCATGCTGGCTGCAAGGCATTCCCCTGAAGGATCCATTGAGGTCATTCATTCTTTCACCAGGATTAGGTGATAACAGTGAAGGATGAAGAGAAAGAGGGACGGCTGAGGTCCGTATCACAGTGTTTCATTGGACGATACATTAAGTTTAAACTTTCCTTGGTTGTAATTGCAGTCGATTCGCTTTATGGTGAAGCACTCCATTCAATACGTTCCACTCTTCGGCTGGTACATTTATCAGGTCTGTTCTCCACTAGATTCCCTGCAGAATACAATCTTACAATCGTTGGCTTTGAAATCCACTGTATTTTCAGCACGGTTACATTTTCGTGCGGCGTGGTTTCGGATTCTCTGCAGCTTCGGCAGCGGTTGGTAAGCAGCTGTCTTGGATGGACTCCCTGGCACCGCCTCCCGACTACCCGCCCTTTTGGCTGCTCATCTTCCCCGAGGGCACCAGAAAGTCCGAGAAGACACTTGAAACTTCTGCTGTCTTCAGGTTTCTACCTGCAGCTTGATATTGTTATTCCGCATTCCTGTGTTCTTGCAAATAAGAACTATTCTGAACTTTTTAACTTTTTAAAAGGTCTTTATTAGTTGTTTGATTGCAAATGCTCAGGAAGAAGTGCAACCTTGCCCCCTTTCGCAAGTGCTAAGCCCCCGCGCTGGCGGCTTCCAGTTTGCCCTTGAGAGGCTGAGTCATCTCCAGGCAGTCTACGATGTCACCATTGCGTACTCTCAGACTAGGTTTGCACTCTTGGGAGAGAGGGATCTGATCTGACAGTTCTGACCCCTAATTTCACAAGTACTCTTGAGTACCTCTGGCTCCGCCCCGGGAATGTTTTCATTCGTGTGCTGCCCTCCCTCTTCCACAGTCCACGTCCATGTCAAGCGGATCGGAAAGCAGGCATTGCCAGAGGCAGAGGGCGGAGCTTGCAGGGAATGGATGGAGGAGAGATTCATGGAGAAGGAGAAGCTACTTGAGAACTACCGCCAGACTGGTCGGTTTCATGCTAAGCAATCTTGTTAGGTTCAAGCATGTGAACAAACGATAAGGATAAGTCGAGAAAGAGAGTGAGAGAGAAGACCAGAAAGAGAAGATAAATTTATTTTCCTTCGTTCGTAACAATCATAAGATTCACGTGTGTTTTGCTGTGTGGTGTAGTTTGTAATGATTTGAGGTCACCTGGATGCAGCGACGGAACGTGTTCTCCCTTCGATCCCGATCGGAACTACCGGCCTGCCCACTGCTCTCTTCCTCTCTGCCATCGCTGCCGCTTTCCTCTCTCCCAACGGTCGCCTCGTATATGCAGCCACCATTGCAACGGCTCCCCTCCTCATTCTCGGGCTCAAGCTCAACACGTGTGCCTAATTTATAAGAGAATAAGAGTTATCCGCTAGAATTAACAGTAATGGAGTTATTGTTGTGTTGTTATTGTTGAATCTCTTTCAATCGAACGTTCCCATATTTTGAAGGTGTGAGATTATTATTTGTTCAACTGCTGTTGTTAGTTATTGTAGATAGAACTGAAGAATAGCGTAATTATGATTGCAGGAACATAACTTGTTGATGCTGTGGTGATAAAAAATGTCGTAGAGCTGATTTTCTGATGTAGTGGACGAATCACTTTTAAGGTCGAAGCTCAAGGTGTTATCAGTGAGCATTTCTTTTCATCTTTATTGGCCTTTCCGTGTGCCTTCCGACAAGAAACTGAGCACTTCTCTGGTCATCACATGACAATGTCTGTCTAGTTTGTGTGTTTTGGAGTGCTTGCAAACATGAAAAGTGACGAGAAAAAAATAAGGATCTTGGTGGTAAGCACTATGGCATCAATACTATTTATATTTTAATTACATAGATTAATCAGCATTCTCCTTGGCCTTCCGCACAGATGTGCACGGGATGGAAAGAGCCGGCGAATCCTCGCACCAAGCGGCCATCCGTCGCCGTGAGCTTCACCCTCAAGATGTTCGCCTTCGTCGTCGTGAACGTAGCCTGCTCAGGCTGCAGCCTTCCCGTCAGCCTGAAGCAAGAACTTCTCTTGTGTATAGCTTTTACATATTTCTCTACTCCCTCCCTCTCTCTCGCTCCCTTTCTTCGTTTCTCTCGCTGTCCCCTAAGCCATCTTCCATCGTAGAATGGAGTCTAACGTTGCCGTGGGCGTGTTGCTTGTGCCGACGAAAACTTCGACGCGATCATAGCCCGAGTTGAGTTCGAGGTCGCTGAATCGCATGGTGACGTGCTTGCCGTCCTCCACTTCTAGAGTGTACTCGCATGTCATGGGGCCAGGGGCACCAGGGTATCCAGGAGAGTAGAAGGGGATGTCCTGAAGGGTAGAGAGCAAGAGGAAATGAGAAAGACAGAGATTGGTAGACACAATGAAAGGAGCAAGCTACATAGAATTCCGCTATCTAGCTGAATGAGCGTAGCGTCAGGGAAGGGTTCTTACATGTCCGTCACTGTAGAAGTGAGGGTTGGAAGGGCAGCCGGCGGGAGCGAGCGGATCGTTCAGATCGTACTCTGAAGGCATCATAGAGAGAGAGAAAAGAGAACTGAGAGAGAAGGAGAGAGATAAAGAGAGAAGGAGAGACAGAAAAAGAGAATAGAGAGAGAGAACGAGAGAGAGAAGGAGAGGCAGAAGAGAGAAATGAGAGAAAGAGAGATCGATGATGACGACTGGATAGTAACCACACATTGCAATGATACGTACGCGGCCTGCCGCAGGCGTATGCGAGTGGGCTGCTGTCGCATTGCGTGGAGATCCACTGGCCAGGCAGGGGGGTGCCCGTTTCTAGGGCCGTGCAGTGACCAAAGATGTCGTTCGGAAAGCCTGCATGTATTTTCTCTATCTTTCTATTTATTCAACAGGACAAATGTTTATCAATCGATTAACGGTAAATATGTATGATTATGTAGAGCCAACCGATACCAATACACCAAAGAACAAAAATCTTTGATTTTCTAAGATGTCAAAAAATTTAGAGAAATAGAATTGACCAGAGGCGTAGTTCTTAAAGTCGACAAGGGTTGCGTCGCTCCAGGAGAACTGCTGCCGACTCGCGTTGGACTGCAGGCCAATCTGCACCCCGCTCAGCCCAGCCGTCGTGGCCTGCTTCGCCGCATAGGCGTTCGCCTCAAATTTGAATTATTATTTATCTATATTTTGATTTAGGCTAAAAACAAATACAACAGGTAAAATTTTAATGAGTTAATTTAGTGTAAAAGTTGTGATAAATTGAATGGAATGCCTTGGAGTCGTGAAGGGAGAGCAAATGCGAGGAGTCCTTCTGGCACTGAGCTTCTGCCTCCGTCCACGTCTTCTGCAAAGACGCCTCAGGCTAGATCATCTCATAATAGGAAAGCGAGAGATGAGACGAACCGCCTCCTTGCGGACACTCACGCACGTCTTCGAGTTGTCGACAACATCAAAGTCGCCGCAGACGTCGTCTGAATTAAATTATTGAGTAGGATATATATAAAAAATGAATAATGAGAGAGCGATGAGAGAAGAGTGAGCTAACTGTTGCTCTTTCCCTTGCAGGCGAGTCCGTAGGAGCTGTCATCTGCAGTGACAAACCACGCGCCATCGTCAGGACGGAAGATGTACATGGAGCCAGGCACCGTCTTGCAAGGCGACTTCACTGGAATGGCTGGCTAGAGAGGAAGGAAAGAGAGAGAGGAAGAGCGCTTGCCTCTGTTCGCGTAGTCGAATGGAGTTCCATCCGTCCAGGAATACTTGCCCGTCGCGTAGTCGCACTGCAGGCCGATGAAGATGTACGAGTTCGTGAAGTTGGCCACTATCTTGCGGAGCCTCTCGTTGTCCTCAAGTTTTCTCCAAATTTGCTAGAACCACAATTTTACTCTGAGTTCGAATCCTTGCCAATTGCTCAGTTTTATGAACACACAAAAATAATTCTGCGGTTTTAGAAAAGGGTAGGAAAAAGTAGAAGATATTCTATAGTACATAATATTTTGTATGAGGAGGAGTAACAACTCTTTCCGAGTGTGCTGTGCGGCTGTAACCTCAGGGGAGTGGATGGAGATCAGGTTGCCCCCATCCCTCTGGCACTCTGCCAATGCCTGCTTGCCCGGCAGGATGTCCACTCTTCGGTAGCACTGCCCACCGAACCATGGCTCGTAGTTGCCCGAGCACGCCAACGCTCAAAGAATCAAGCATTACATGTGGAATAAGCGATCATTTGCCCCCTTGAAAAGGATGAATGGACAAAATGAGCATTTAGAATAGGCAGGTGATTTTCTTCACAGATAATCGGCAGCTTTAGGTCATTCTTACACTTATAGGGAAGATCAAAATGATAAAATAAAATGAGCATTGACTCTTTAAAAAATTAACTCTTTGATTTTACCTGCTGAAGCACAGAGGACGATTACGAACAGGCTGCGAAGCATGCTTCCCGCTGATAATGGACAGCAGGCTTAGGGCTTCCCATCACGGAAGAGAGAGGAGAGACAGGAGAGATGGTGTGAGGGAAAAGCAACTGGTCAGAAGTAAAGAGAAAGGAAGAGCGAGAGAGAGAGAGAGGGATAAAGAGAGAGAGAGAGAGAGAGAGAGAGGGAGAAAGAGAGCGAGAGAGAGAGAGAGAGAGAATGATAAAAAAAGATGGCAGGAAGAAAGGAGGTAAAATGTTAATCAATTAAAATGACGTCGGTCTGCTTGAATATGGAGAAAGGAGAAATCAGGAGTCGATTTCTTATCTTCTGCGGGCAGTCATCACAAATGACGAGATTGCAATAGCTATTCCTTAAGACAAGGAATTCATGAACTTCCCTGGTCTTGCAACATTGTAGGTGGGCAAAAAACATTAATCGGTGAACTGAATAAATTGCGCTGAAAGAGTTCAAACATAGACGTTGAAACGTTGAAAAGGGGTAAATGTGGTATAAATCACAACAATTGCTATCTCAACTTTTACGGCAAGCGGTATTCTTCTGCCGAGCTCTTCATAACTCTTTCGTGAAGGTTTATAAATGCATTTATATATTTATTTATTTATACATATGTACTAAAGTATCCTTTTGGAAATCGGGTTATCTAGTCTAATCTCCCTTTGAATCAGAATGCTGACGACCACCATGAACGATGTCTACTTCATCGTAATTATTGTTAGTCCTCGTTGCCTTGAGAGAATTCTTGAACGAGCAGAAACTATGATTTATGCCAATTGAAGGTGCTTTTGTCGCTTCTCGTAGCCTTGACCGCGCTTCGCATCGTGTTCGATGAAATCTGCAGAAGAAGGAATGTCAGTCTGTAAAATCAGGAGATGAGTTGATGACTTGAGATCATAGAGAAGCTCCTTGCCCAGGCTCGCCAAGTCGTGCCCCCCTCAGTGGTTGCTCCCCCTCTGCCCCCAGCTGCGCCTGCTGTGCCCGCCGTCTGCCCACTCCCTCATCGGAGCGAGCCCCGCGCGTTCCCTGAGAAGAAGCAGAGGCTGATGCCCATCCCGACGCCCACTCGAACCATCTCCTTCCTGCAGTCTTCTTCAGCCCCCACCACCGAGTCCACTGGCCCTGACGTCTTCTGTGTGTTCCAACACCTTTTTAGTATCCATACCTTTACTTTGTTAATGACTATCGATTTGATATATTTTGAGCACTTTGTATTTGAAGCTAAGACGCCAGTTCCTGTAAAGGTTAGCAAGAAGCTGAAGGAGAAGATGAATAACAAGAATGATGAGAAGATGACTAATAAGGAGGACGATAAGATGAACAAGGAGGACGAGAAGAAGAGCAAAAAGGGTAAGCATGACAGGTTTCATTAAATTTAAATATTTGGACGAAATTTTTTAAAATAAACAATAAAAAAATTCATTACAATGAAAGTTTCTGTAAATAATAATTTAAAAACGCTCGCTTGAAAGTGCAAATGGACTGACGAAAGCTGGCAGCCTGCGTTCTGGCGTTGACGTGGTCGCAGAAAAAAAATTATAAAAAAAAAAGAAATTTTTTAATCCAAACGGTTAGAATAAGATATTGTTTTCACATGCTTTATCCTCATTAATCGATAAGTTCAGATCGCAAGTGAAAGTATAGAAGCATCCGCTTTCTGCTTTTTCTTCTCTGCTGCTCGCCGCATCTTTCCTCTCAAACCTTCCCATCTCCTGCCCCACATAAAAAGACACAACATTTGAAAGAATTGAACTGTTTATCTCTAGTTATCAAATAGAGAGAACTGGAGAAGGTAATTCAATTTGAAGATGATGATAATGAGAGTGACAACAGCAAACATTATTCATTTCATCAGTCAAATAAATTACTATCTTTTTCTCGATATTGTGATCTTATGAGAAACAATTCTATCACTACAGCAAAAATAATTAAAAGATAGAAGAAAAGTGTTGAGCTTGAAGGTAAAAGTCTTTCTGATCGTGGGAAACGTTCAAAAGTGCTCATAAAAATAAACAACTGTACCTCCAGCATATTAATGAAGTGAGAGTTGACTTCTTTAAATAACGAGAATGTTCAGAAAACAAAAACTATGTATCTCGTTAACGGTATCGCATTTTCTGGCTAGGAAGAAACGTTTGCTGAATTTTCCGGCAAGCTCACTCATTCGTTATAGTCATTTCGGCAGTGAGCTCTCGTTGCGAGTGGTCGACTTTGCCATGGCCACAAAGTCTACCCATGAGGAGACCACGGAGCCGCCCCCTGCTCTCCCTGCCGATGGTCAAGTTATCTGGGGCCATGCGAACCCCGACTTCGACCTCGTCGTGCAGCCTCTCAGTGTCTCCATCAACAAGAACTGGCTTACTTTCGGCAATAAGGTAAGCAGTCGAATGGGGTGGAGAGAAGAACGATTACAGGGAGGGGCAGAGAGAATAAAGATGCTGGAATGGGAACTCGCAGGAGAATCGTCCGCCTTCGAAGCACAGCATCTGCATCACGAACCACAGCGACACGCCCGTCGCCTTCAAGGTCAGACAGTCAACGCAAAAGTAGAATTATGCTTCCTATCATTCAGAATAAGCAAATACTTGTCTATGCAGTGTCATATGTTTATATTTTGTTCAAGTGAGGATCTCACCTAATTTGACAAAATTTCGTATTTAATCGTCTTTGCCAAGCAGCATATCCTCACTCCGTAGCCAGCAGCAACAAGCATAAAATGAGAGCACTCGGCCCTCTGAAAAGCAATGAGCCTTGAGGTGTCGACGACGGACAACATTTCCTACTTCGTGTCGCAGAAGACGGGAGTGATTGGAGGGCGTCGCATCGCTCCGCTTCCATTCATCCGCAGTGACAACTTCGTCCATCTCATCGTCTACCGTCGACCCTCTTCCTGCTTCAGCCAGACCACTCCTCTCAACCATCACTGCACGTGAGCGACCCTCTTTCTCTCTCATTCTCTCTCTCATTCATTCTCTCTAGTCGCCGTAAGGATGTGCTGGAGATCGCCGTAGCCCCTGCGCTGTCGTTCTCTCTTCCCCCTCGGGCGTACTTCCACCACTCGCAGCCCTTCTCCTTCCTCCGCGTTTGCCTCGAGTACACTGGTCTGCCGCAGAATAAAGACACTGTCAACCGTCTACAACTCAACTTTATAATCTCATGACAATTTTGTTAAGTCTGACTTCTTTTTGCAGGACCAATCGTATATGTGGAGCGAGTACAAGTACTGGAATACTTGGACAAGGGCAGGCAAGACCGGAAAGGAGAAGGAGAAGGGGAAAGACAAGGCTTTCGAATGCCCTTGCCTTCGCCACTCCAAGACTGCCTCCAAGACTACCCCTGAGTAGCCTGTCCTTTTTAACCCATCAGTTCCTTACGCTTTCCCTTTAATTAGCATATAAATATATATGCCATGTTCAAGTACATACATAGTACTTGCTAGCAAACAAACAAATATGCATGTAGGCATACAAATATGTACATACATGGTTTAAAATCACAGAATTAGCATTTGTAACAGCAGTTAGATATTTAAGATTTAGATTGAGTTAGTTCGATTGCTGCTGTGGATTGCAGCCCCAATCGACATTCTCTTGATTGGAGTCCTCATTGGTCGGCAGAAAAGACGAGAGAAGATGACATTTCTATAAGCGGGTGTGAGTAAAAGAAGAGTTGTCGATTGTGCGATGGAGTGAAGGGCGAAGACCAAGAGAAGGGCAGCCGCTGCTACTGAATCAAAGGATCCATGTACTTTGCGTTCTCTCATAACCCTCCCTCTTTGCCTTCCTCCTTGTTCTTTAACTTACTTTCTGGTTCCGAGTTGTAGATGAGTGATCCAAGTCCTGCTGGGACACCCATGAAGACGATTGGAATCATTGCCTAATTTAACAGAGATCAATGTTTTGCTATCATTATTTTAATTGATTACATGTGAGCCAGCATTGAGGAAAAAGAAGAGAGTAAGTGAGGGTAAGATAAGAAAGAGTAGGAGAAAGAGAATGCAAGAGAGAGAGAGAGAGAGAGAGAGAGAGAGAATGAAACCTGAACAAGAAGAATAATAGTCATGAGTCGATGGAAGTGCGCGGTTCTCTCGCTCATCTGAGCAGAGAGTGACATTTGATGAAGAGTGTAGAAGATGTGGCCAGTCAGGCAGGCCAGGATGCACGCCAGGGGGATCGTTAGGCACACAAGGCCGACTTAAGCAGTACTTTGGTAAATAGTTACACACACACATCCTGAACTCCAATTGCTATATTTATGAGAAAAATTGGCCATGAAAATGAAAGCTATGGCATAAACTCTCTGATTGTGAGATATTTTATGATCATTGTATGTACATACATATGTATATATCAAAATGACGATTAACAAATTTATTCTCCTCCCAAATTATTATCAAAAATCCAATTTTTAATGGTTAACAGAGCGTGTGACTTAATTGCCCACGTTTTTCTGGGACAGGTTCTAATGCCAACCTCTTCAATACTTTCGGAGAGGCTCTTAAGACAACAAAAAAAGAAAAACATGAAAAAAAGACTAACTGCTGATCACTCTGCTAAAACCGGCATACATGCAAATTACTGGCAGCTGCACGAGAATTGTAGAGTTTGCGAAAACCTCAAATTATATCCTTCTTGTTTTCGACTGTTATGAAGAACTGAAGATTGCTGTAAAAACACTTATCATGAGATACATATGTACAACCCAAAATACACTTTTCACGCACGCTACTGTATGTATGTACATACATACATATGTACATATATGTATGCACATACATATGTAATATGAACGTATAGACATAAACACATACAATTATGCCACAAATGGTAAGATATCCAAAATGTGACAATATGTTTGTTTATGAAATGGGGAGAGATTGGCAAACCTGTCCAATTACGTGTTTTGTATCACCAGGAGGCATGGCCGAAAAGATGACGACTCCCGCGCAGAAGAAGGGCAGAAGATATGAACCGGCTAAGCCGATGGGAAAGCGGAAACGGGACAGATTCCATTTTGATGCTGGCATTTGAACGGCCTGCAAGAACAGCCATGGGCTTAGCATGACGTCATCTGCTCTTTCATTCATATGATTCTTCAAGTGAGTGGGTACAAGAATGATATGACGACCGTACCTGGTGTCTTAGAAGAAAGCAATTGAACAGCGTTGGAATCGGGGTCGCCATGAGAAAGATCTCAATGGCCTGCAAAGAAAACTGCTTTCATGAAATCTGTCGTTATGTGTCTATGTTACACTCGGATGAAAAAAAAATGTTTCAATGAAATTTTGATTTTGATGTTCACGTAAAAACAGAGATGTATCATAATTACAAAGAGAAGTTCGGTGGGAAGATTCAGGAAGGAAACAAGAAATCCAGAAGCAGCGCATCAAGGAAGAGGCAACGTGACGTAAGGAGTCACAAGCAAATTAAAGTAGATATCACCAAGAAGTGTCCAAACCTACAATTTATCAGCAATCATTTCCCAAGGAGTTCTCAAGTTAAAAGGAACTTTGTGAATAAAAATAAAAGGAGGCCAAAACATTTTGGTACAATCAAGAGTCATATTAAAATGCAAAATATAAACCTTACAACGAGAGTGATAACGGCATTTCGATATTTCCAGCTCATGGATCTTCCCGTATCTGGACGAGAAAAGATGATAAAGAGAGGGAGGAGGTTAAGCGAGAGAGCGATAATTCCAATGGTAGCATGCGGTAGATGGAAAGAGAAGAGAAGATACTCGGAGGGTCCGAGAGAAGGGGAGAAGTTACGGGCTGAAATATATATTATTTAGATTTATTTATGTAAATGTTGGAAGAAGTATAAACATCGCAAATTTGGGAGAGAAAATTTAAATAAATTCACTTTATATGGTTGTTATTCTTTCAAAGTCTACCGATTTGCTCTTGGATGTACCGACCTTCAAGGACGTGAAACCAATTGGCAGGAAGAATCCACCGAAGCCATTCATCCAGCATTGACAAGTTCTGTCGTCAACCAACCAGTCATAAATGCAATTTTAAGAATCGTTAAATAGTGTGGTCATTAAACACTACAGCTCTTTCTCTTCCATTCATAATCAACAAAAAGTTCGATTCTTTTTTCGTTCGCTAATATACTTCTGACTCTAGGAAGTTATTTATGCCCATCGGCTTCAAAATGAAGATGAAATGACAACGAGCATTGCGTCTGATTTAGCGCAAATGTTATAATCCTAATTACTTTTTCGACTAACCGACAACTTGTTTCTAGTAAAGGTAGCTCGCTTTAGAGGCGTGAAGTGAAGAAAGAGAGATCCGGAGTGATTAGTTAATAAGGCAGTGTCTCTGAAAAGGTGAATGCAGGCACATAGAAAATCCTTATGTAGTTTCCTTTTTTGCATTGAAATTTCTTACGATATTATTCGGGTTTTGCCATTCACACGCACTTTAATTTTTTCAGAACAATCAAATACACAAGAAAAATAATCGGTAAATCTACTCAGCCAATAATATTGAGATGTTTTCATACATGCAAATATGTACTGCGCCCTGCAATAATTCAGTTATACTATAAATCGTAGGGAAATAAAAAGCCAGCCAGATACAAACATCTTTTCTGAGAAAATTGGTTTAGAAAATCTAGTAAGACTAGAGCAAATTTTTCTAACCCTTTCATTTTGAGACCTATGTTCATGAACGATTGAAAGACTCATTCAGCGACAACATCGTTCTATTCACACAATAGAAGAAATTGTTGGAACAAAACTCAAGGAAAAGATAGTTTGAAATATCGCACGCAGAAATTGATGTTTTATAGCATTTAACTTGAACACTTCACAACGAACGACAAAATGTTTTCCTTTGTAGTTCATTGGAGATGTCTATCGCATTTCAGACCATGTTGAAGGCGATGGCTAGGCCTTCTTGCCAAAACAAGAGAATTAACACGCTGGCTAGGCCGGTCTCTGCCACTGTCATTCTATTACGCCAGATAATAAAACTCCACCAAAATTCTCACTGTTAGAAAACCAAAGGCAGCATGAACAAAAATGTATAACAGTTCTGTATTTAATAAGAATTACAAAAGCCTACAAAGTATATTATACCTCTTTATTCTCATAGCCTAGTTTTCTTTCCTTGATCAGGATACTCAGGAGGGAGTGTCAATATTTATCACCAATTCCACTGTATAACAACAATATATCTATAGATACATAGAGAGATCGTGCTAGAGAAAAGAAAACGAGTGAAAAATGAAGAATAGGATTGCAATTGAGAAATTAACCAGGCGACAAACGAAAGCAGACGATTGTAATTAAATGAAATATGAATTACATATATACATGTCTAGAAAAACCCGCAGAAAATTTTTTTATGTTCTAGAATGAAGTGTTGTTAATTGTGTGAAGGGCAGCAGCCAAATCCATTCGCTTGATCGGTCTCCTAATTGGTTGGCAGAAGAGAAGAGCACGGACGACATCTCTGTAGGCAGGAGTCAGTAAAAGAAGAGTTGTCGACTGAGCAACCGAGTGGAGAGCGTACACCAAGAGGAGGGCAGATGCCCACGCTGAAGCTGATCTCTTATCATCATCTTACTCACTCTCTCCTTGATCTTCCTTCTCCAACTGACCGTCTGAACTCGTCGGCTGGTAATTGTAGAGAACAGAAAGAAGACCGGCAGGAACGCCAATCAAGACGATTGGAATCGAGACCTGCAAATTAAGAGAGAGAGAAAGAACGAGAGAGAGCAAGAGAAACAAAGAAAGAAAGAAAGAAAGAGAGAGAGAGGGAGAAAGAGAGAGAGAGAAAGAGAGAGAGAGAGAGAGAGAGAGAATGAAACCTGAACAAGAAGAATAATAGTCATGAGTCGATGGAAGTGCGCGGTTCTCTCGCTCATCTGAGCAGAGAGTGACATTTGATGAAGAGTGTAGAAGATGTGGCCAGTCAGGCAGGCCAGGATGCACGCCAGGGGATCGTCAGGCACACCAGGCCGACTTAATCAATGCACATTTCCTCCCACTAATCATGTGAATCTACATATCATCATTTGTCGTCCATTGAGGATTTATTTTATTTATGCTTACGTACGTCTAACATTATGGTATCAGAGTTGTTGATCTTTTGCGCGGATTCTCAACATCCTTGATAACGATTTGTTTTCAGTTCTTCGAAGTGCATTACATTGAGAACTTTGATGCTTGGCATTTGAGACTAAGCAATAAAAACAGGTTTCATTGGAGATTGTCGTGAACGCGCCCCAGAGTATGATAGTGCATACTCTTAATATTCCAGGAAAACTGCAGCTACGATACTAGAGCACAAATGAGAGTAATGACGAGGAAAGTTAGAGAAAATGAGGGAGAGAAACAGCGAGAAAATGAAAACAAGAGCTGACTGCTAATCGCTTGGCTAAATCCCGCGTACATGCAAATTGTCGACAGATGAAGAGTCGCAGAGTTGGGTAAAACCTCAAATTATATCAAGTTTCTTTTTTCCCATGGAGAAACTAACGATTATGCACGTCCGATAATTAGGAAATGATAACTCATGCGAAGTAAAAAAAAATTTTTAATGACACAAACATACATACATACATACATTTGTATGTTTATTTACATGTATCCGTATGTTGTACATACTATGTATGTACATACATACATACATATACATCTTTTAATAAAACTATATTTTCCGTCATCATGGCCTAATTTTCATAGATATGCCGCCTTTTGCATTGATGAGAGACCTCTTTGAGCAGACGTCTCGTGTCTTCAGATGGCATTGCAGCAATGACAACGACGAAGGAACATAAGAAGGGAAGAAGGTAGGTGAAAAGAACCACGAGCTGGCGGACGGGCAAGTCAAGGCGATCCAGATTCCACTTTGAGCCGGGTGGTTGCACAGCCTGCAAGGGCAAGACATCATTTCCTTCATCAAGTAATAATCTTGTTAATTTGATCTTCATCTTACGGAATTGAACGGAAAAAGTGTATGATCGTACTTGATGTCGTAAAAGAAAGCAGTGAAAGAGTGCAGGCATTGGCGTGGCCATCAGAAAAATCTCAGCTGCCTGCAACAAGTAAGAAGTCACTCTTCGTTCTACTTATTTTTACCACTAAATCAAAAATTCAAGTCAAATTTGTTTTACTCACTAGAAGAAACTCGATGGGAAGGTTGATGAAGGAGACAAGAAATCCAGAAGCCGTGCAGCACGGGAGAGGAAAAGCTATATAAGGCCTCACCAGGAAGTTGATGTAAATGTCACCCAAAAGAGTCCATACCTGAATTTAAACATATTTTCTCAAATAAGGAGACAAGAAGTCCATAAACAGTAATCAGCTAATCATTGGTGCTATGAAATGAGCTAACAATGAGAATACTGGTGGCCATCCGATATCGCCAACCAGCGCTGCCTCCCTGAGAGAGAATGACAAAGAGTGTGAGTAGATTAAGAGAGAGAGATGCGATGCCAATAGCAGAATGTGAGAGATGAAGAGTGAAAAGAAGAGAATCAGACGGGCCGGGAGATGGCGTGTAGTTACGGGCTTAAATCATTTAAAGTCTTAGCTTCAATCGTAACTGCCGATTGACATTCCAAAGTTGGACCAACGACACAAGAATAGAAGCAAGCTTACCATCAACGAGTTCAAACCAGCCGGCAGGAAGAATCCAGCGAAGCCATTCATCAAGCATCTATGAATGTAAGATTAAAGCTATCAATCTAAATCAGACAGAGATTTAAGATCAAATTAGTATAGAACTTAAGAAACTTTGCTAGATATTGGTTATTAATATTTAGAGAAAATTCGCATTATTAATCTCATTCCTTGGGTATCAGAACGAGTTTTTTTCCCTCTCGTTGATGAAGCTCGCGTTCTCCTTAATTATTTCTGTCCACCTGTTTCTGCTAGGCACCGAGGCCGAGAGCACAAATTACAGACTCTCGTGAGTAGAGAAACAAAAAAAGAAGGCCACAGAATCATAGCTATTTTTTCGAAGACAAATCCACATGAGATCAGTGAAGGTGTCTGATAATGGATAATTAAACCGTGGTCCTGATAATAGACTTTTGCAGGCTTTTCTGCCTTATAAGTAAATCAGCTGTGAACATTTTTGTGTTTGACAAATGAAGCAGCATAGGGTAAGCAATTTAAAAATAACAAGAACTTTATGATGCAGAGATGATGGCAACATTTATGATGGCAAATGAGGTTTCACGAGGTTGGAGAAATTGAGGCTTCGGGTCGAAATAAATTAATATATGTATGTATATGAACATATGAACATACTTGTAGAAAGTGTTTAGTGAAAACACTCTTATGAAAGCAGGCATGGAAAGGATCAAAACTCAAAAAAAGGTTAGCAGGGTCATCATGAATTCGCCTTTATATCTTTTTTAATAAAAAAAATCTACATATATCTAGAACAATATTATGGAGTTTTCACTTGAGATGAATAGACTACAACTGTTCATAAAATTGCAAAGAAACGAACGACATTTGAATCTAAGTGAAAAGAAAGTGAAGTCAATCTAGACTAGGCCTTATAGAATTATCCAGGAATGCTTCGCTTTGGTTGTAATCGACACGATCACATTACGCCTCCATGTCATCGTAGTCGTTATCAAATATACATACGAGAGAGAGAGGGAGAGAGGGAGGGAGGGAATGAGAGGGGAGAGAGGGAGATAGAGGGTGAGAGGGAGAGAGAGAGAGAGAAGTTGTTTTACAAAGAACCGAATTAAAGAACAGAACGTAATCAGAAGTAAATGAAAGCTAAAATGTAGACGTTTGATTTGCAGTTTTAAGAGCCAAGACAATCTCTTGGTAGGTCTCTTTATTGGACGGCAGAAGAGAAGGGCGTAGACGACGTCTCTGTAGGCGGGGGTGAGCAGGAGAAGAGTTGTCGACTGAGCAACCGAGTGGACTGCGTACACCAAGAGAGGGCCGAGGCAACCACTTTCAACATGGTTAGTTTTCTTCCCGCTATTCTGTCTGTCCTTTCTGGCTGTCGCTCTGTCTCTCTTCTTTTCTCGTCTCTAACTTACCATCTGAGCTCTCCGGTTTCGAATTGTATATGACTGATCCAATTCCGGCTGGAGCACCGATAAAGACCATTGGAATCAAGGCCTGGAAGGAAGATTCCGAAAGAGGACGAGATGATACCAACTAGCAATTAAGAAAAAAATTAGAATATTGTGCTACTGAAAAGAGAGAGAGAGAGAGAGAGAGAGAGAGAGAGAGAGAATGAAACCTGAACAAGAAGAATAATAGTCATGAGTCGATGGAAGTGCGCGGTTCTCTCGCTCATCTGAGCAGAGAGTGACATGTGATGAAGAGTGTAGAAGATGTGGCCAGTCAGGCAGGCCAGGATGCACGCCAGGGGGATCGTTAGGCACACAAGGCCGACTTAAGCTTTTTTTTTATTGTCTTATTAATCGGTACATTTTTAGTATAATTGACTTACATATGTACATGCAAAGAGTAAGGAATGAAAGAGAAAGAAATGAATGAGAGAGAAAGAAAAGAATGGGAGAGAGAGAAAGAAGTAGAGAGACTGCTAATGACAGTGCTGAGTTCACCGTACAAACAAATAACCGTAGATTTATGAGAGTTGTAGAGTTTGCGAATACCTTAAATTAATTGTTTTTATGTGAGAAGTTTTTATCGTGCTCGGCTAAGAAGTTGCCCGCGCTTTTTGACTTCTTTTGGTAATCTTTGAAGAACTGGAGTGGAAAAGGATGGTCAATCCGAAGACATAATTGTCCTAATTTGCCACGCCTTCCTTCTTGCATTATCATAGTAAAAACTAATTTGACTGACCTCGTCAATAAATCGTCTCGTATCTCCCGAGGCATCACAGAAAATACAATGACGCCAGCACAGAAGAAGGGCAAATGTAAGAGAAGAGAACCAAGGATGGGCCAATCGGGAAGTGGAAGTGGGACAGATTCCACGTGGAAGAAGGCATTTGCACGGCCTGTCATCATACATTTTGATCTTCGTAGATCGTTATGAATTTCGTTATCTTTCATAAACATTATGACAAAAAGAAGACTTACCTGATGCCGGAGAAGGAAACAGTGAAATAATGCAGGAATCGGCGCGGACATCACGAACAGCTCAATGGCCTGTACGAGTTTCTTTCTACTGGAAAATCAATTCAACGAATATACTTTTAACAAGCTGCAAATCATTCATTCAGTAATTGAGCATACAAAAAGCAGCTCAGCCGGAAGGGGAAGTGCAGAGGCGAGAACACCAGGCGCAGTCGCACAGGGAATTGGGAAGATTATGTAAGGTGTCATGAGGAAATTGATGTAGATATCACCGAGAAGCGTCCATACCTATTGATAAGTGGAAACATCAAATTCAACGAGTACAGTCAATCTTTCTGAGTATTTTAGAATATCATATGGAGATGGTCAAATTTGGGATGTGCGAGTGAACTAACAACGAGAATGAGCACTGCATTCCGATATCGATAGCCGGCAACTCCGCCAAGTGCAGGCCGAGCGAGCATCACAAAATAGAGAGGAGATTGAGAGAGAGCGCGACCGTGCCAATGGCAGCAATGCGAGAGATGGAGAGAGAAAAAAGAGACTCGGACGGACCGAGAGAGGGAACGAAGTTACGGGCTTCAAAAGAACTTCCGAATTCTCTTCCTTGTTTACGATGCATACCGTCAAGCAGATGAAACCAGCGGTCAGGAAGAATACATCGAAGCCAGCCGTCGAGCATTCGCTAGGCAGGCAGAGACATAGAAATGAAAACTAGTTTATGATATCAAGAAAAAATCCCAACTCAAGGGAAGTATCTGAATAAGAGTCATACTCAAGTTTGCAAAAAAATTGTGAGGAATCTATGCATTATGTGCCGCAACGTTTATTAATTAAAATAGTATTGTCCACAATTTTTCATGACCTATCGCAGTAACTTTTTCACCTGTTTCTAAATATGGAAAGCACCGTGCTGGCGAGCACAAGTGAAATTCTCTTCTTTCACAAGAAAATAAATGAGATCAAACTAAAGATCACGAAATAAAACTGCATTTTTTTTCTTATTTAGAGACTGTCTTGGCCTGGCAACAAAAGTCTCCATTCAGAAGAGCGAGAAGTGAGAGTGGAATGCACAACAATCCTTTCACTTCTGCTCTTACTTTACTTCTTTTTTATCGATTCTATCATTGTGAAGCACAATTCAGTTACAGTGTCATGAAAAGTCTGACAATATCTTCATGCTTGATGCCTACACACAAAGTATAGATAAAGAGAGCCTCACCTAACCATAAGGTTTTCATATCACAAGAGACGGATTTCTGAAATAGTGCAACGCATCTGGCTTAAAAAAGGTAGAAACAGCTGAGCAAATTAGATGTTTACCATATTTGGTCTGTCAAGAAAATTCTGGCAATAATGGAATTCCGGTCCGAGCTAAAGGACAAAAATGAATGGTTTGTTTGCATAAAGTCAAAGGTTAGCCAATGATTTTCGCTCAGTAATATGTTTAGAAAATTACGAATATGTATGTAGTTGATATCATTGGACCATGTGATATTTTTACTTGTAACATTTCCAAATCATAAATTTGCAGCCATCCGATTAGAAAGGTGGGCTTATTTGTACTTCCTTCTGTCAACGCGGACCAATTACTGTCAACTCTCAATCGCAATATTATGCAACTTTCCTTTGTCGAATAAAAATATCGTTCGCTCTTTCGCTCCTCGCGTCAATGCACCGTCCATTCAAAAATTGTTGAACATGCTTAATAAACAGAAATATAGAGAATCTTATCAAAGAAGGCACAGTAAGTACCGGCCAGGAATATTTAAAAATTATTATCGCTAATCACTATGCACAACTTTAACTTTGTTAAAAAAGACAAATACAAAGGAAGACAAATACAAAGCAATTGGCAAGAGGAATTCTTTGCCGTGGCTATCGCCTCTCCAAGATTGCCGATAGTACATATGTATGTACATACATACTTCCCTAAGTACATATTTGTGTGAAGTTATCCATAGTTTGTTTATAATTTAATGTGATCCTGATATGCACATTTACAGCATTATACAAGATTTTCTCAACAATAACAAACATCATACAATGAGAAATGTATACAATTATGCAGACGGCTACAAATAGGTTCGGCCTTCTGATCAATGGCATTAGAAGAACAAGGAAACAAAACAGTGGCAAATCTGTTAAGACTCTCTTTGATTTCTGGGATTGCAATGCCAGCTCTGCCAAGAGTGTCTCGATAAAACCTAAATGTAAGCTGATCAATATTCTAGTTCTAGACATGTTTTGATTCATCCACAACTTTCGTCTTGAACATGGGCACATTCAGTTTGTCGGCCAATTCGCCCTATAAGCAGTGTTCATTGATCTGTTGAATAGGCGCTGAGAAAGGATAAAGAATTAATTAGATCAATCTAAATAAGTTGTTGCCATAAATGACAATATTGTAAAGGTAATGCAAGTATAATAAATAAATAGTAAATGAAAAAGATCCGCTGACCAATGCTTGAGCTGGCTCTTCTTGTACACGATTCCATCCAGATCATCGCACATGAGCATGTGAGCTCTCTCCGGATCTCCGCCACTTGCACAGGGAAATCATCGTCCATCTCAAAGCAGTCTTTTCAATTAATTATTAATTCGTCAAATAACTTTGAAATATTTTGCAATGATTAACTAAACGCCGCTGCTGGATAACTGGAGAAATCACCAACCGGATTCAGATCGCGTGTTTCATCCAGAAAGTCTTGAGGCGTCCAGTGAAGTCGGGCGCAAAGCAAGAAGGATCGCCAGCAATGAAACATTGACCCTCAAAAATAATTTTTACTGTCTTTCTTCAAATCCGTTAGCTCTTCCTAATACTATATGTTCATTATTACTTTATATTCTTTATAGAAGCAGTAATCTCCACTAGATTACCAGATCGGCATGGGTATCGGTTGTCTTCCACTGGCGGATGTTCTTGCCGAACGAGCTGCCAGCCATGATCCCGCAGAGAATTCCACCATCATGCAGAGGCCTGTACCCTTGTAGCCACCTTAACAATACCTTTGCGTTTTAATTGTGAGTACATTGTGAGTTTATTGTCTTAGAGACCGATATAATTATTTCAACGGTTAGAAATATTTACTATTCGATTTATGCGCGCGATTAATGTTTGGTTGTCAATTCCCAACATAGATGCCAAAAGATACCAGTGATCTCACTGCCGCCGAGTGGCTGGAGTCCGCCACCGCCGGGACCACCTTCGGATCGTCGTTTTCTCTTTCCTTCCTGGTCTGCTCCCCAAGATGGCGGCAGTCTCGTCGCGCCTCTCTTCTCCGCCACTTCGATCTGCCATTACATCCTTATTTTATAAATCTAAGAATGTAAAGACAGCCAAGAGAGCCGAGTTATGTCGCTTGCTCAGGCAAGACAGAAGGAACACAAGAGAAGATGCGAGAATAAATGTGTATTAAGCGACTGTACTCGGCATATATACATATGTACATAGGGCTGAGAAAGGATATACGTATGTAATTGCCAAAGGGTAAAAGGAATAGTGCAGATTGGGAAGATAAAAAACCCTCTTTCGTGAGCAATCTCCATCCCTAGAATGAACTTTCCACTCATGCCCACGAACCTTTCCGTACGCGACGGTGGTGCTGGCCATGTCGAGAAGAAGGAGTCGCCGTTCTGTGCAGGGGCAGCCATGCAAATGGGATTCGAACCCAGGCTCTTCTCGGCCGAGCGCGTCGCGAATACACACGGGGACGTGTTCGTGAAGGCCATCCCCTGACACGCACCTTATTTGATGATTCTTTTAATATTAATTATCAACAGATATCTTACAACGAATGGACTTACCACCATTCCTCGTTCCATCGCGTACTGCGCGTACCATCCCGCGATGCCGAAGTGGTTCGAGTTACGCGCGACTACCCAACTACATAGAAAGAGTGAGACAACTTGCAATGGTAAGATATAGAAGAGAGAGAGGGAACGAGAGGACGAAGGAAAGAAGAGAACAAGGAAGCGAGATAGACAACGCAGAAAAGATGCAAACCCGATGCCGAACTGCTTGGCCTTGTCCACAGCGAGTCTCATGCCGAAGTTGCCGACCACTGGTCCCAGAACATTCGCTCCGTCCACCCAGGCAGTCGATCCTTCTCGCTTATAATCTTTGGATCACCTCAAACAATTTATCATTCTCATCGTTCAAGTTACTCAAAAGAAATGATAATAAGGAACCCGCTGATTCCGTGCCTCCCGAAGCGATGTCCCTCTACGTAGACATTCAAGCGATTCAGGCCATGCGGTAATGGCCTGCAAGAGAAGTCATTATTTCATTTTATTTTATTTAAATAAATAGCTTATGATTAAATGTAAATGTTCTTTGATTGACCACGATAGTCCGAGCAGATGAGAAATATTCGCGAGTTGCTGTGGTGGTCGGCCGAGCAGCCGACCTGCTCCAGGCAGTCAAGTACGAATGTCCTCAGCTGGCAACACAAAGTTATCATAAAAATTAATAACAAAAAAAAAACCCATTTCACCTTGTTTTATACGGAAATGATAATAAATACCAATCATATATTCATACATATTTACGAATTTTTTATTGGTTATACACATTATACATACATATGTATATGTACACACACATTTGCAGATACCTACATCCATCTCTGTTTCAGTGGTGTCTGATCTCCTTTAAACGGTTCTTCGATCGCTTGCACAGTCACTCAGACTCTCTTCTTTCTCTCTCTCTCTCTCTCTCTCTC
>CALZFC010000091.1:1340000-1360000 GCA_945643635.1 Allodiplogaster sudhausi | reverse complement strand
TTTACATTCGTTATGCTGTAGTTGTATTCTATGAACCATGTAAAGGTACTTATTTATCGAGGATCAAATAATAAATCATTCACAATAAATGATGAAGAAAACGAAAGAATCTCTCGAAAAACAATAGCTTTTTGGATTGTGAGATATTAAACGGGTGTGTACAGGTAGCTTGAGAAAGCAACCAAGAGAACGATAGGAGAGGAAATGGGATTGAGGAAACACTTGGTCCTTGTCATTTCTAAGGAGTATTTTATAAGGAGAGTCGTAGAGAGAAAAGGAAAGTAGTTGGAGAGAGAGAGAGAGAGAGAGAGAGAGAGAGAAAGCAAGCGAGAGAGAATGAAAGAAACAAAGGGAGAAAGAATAGAAGGAAGAAAGATAAATGAAAGGAAGAAAGAGAGAGAGAGAGAGAGAGAGAGAGAGAGAGAGATCGCAAGCAGACAGAAAGAGCGAGAGAGAGAGAGAGAGAGAGAGCGAGAGAGACGGCAAGACTGAAAAAAGAAAAGCCAGGGAATCAAAAGAGATAGAAGGCGGAAGAGAGACGAGGAATAGAGAGTGGGAACGGGAGAATGATAATGGCACTAAGATGGTGAAGGCATTACCATACCACGTCCTTGACCATCTCTTCGATGGAAATTGGCAGCAACTCGGTCTGAAATGATAAAATCACTTACTTTCATTAGTAATCATTTTATTAGTAAAATTCAGAAAATAATATTTGTAGATATACCGTCCAATCGCTTTCTCCCAATTTAAACACCAGAAAAGCGCAATTCGTGAGAATGACTGACGTCAGGATGGCCGAGTTCGTTGCGCACTCTTCGTGTCTTGAGAGACTCGGCCACCATGCACATCACCACGTCCTCCCAACTAGATCGCATCAGCTCAACTGGCAAATGGACAAATTGGGAATTTTTGTGAGGATCCACACAGCCAAAAGTCTATACTTCTCGAAGTGTGCTTAGTCCTGAAGCGAAAACAATCATACTGTAGGCTTTAGGCAGCAGAAAGCGAGAAATACAACAACGCGCTAAACTTCGAAATTCGGATCTCCACATCGCTAGCAAAGTCAACTAGACAAATATACCATTTAAAATGTCATTTGTTCAATCAATCAGCAAACGCGAGCAATTTTGCAACTCAAAACTGGCGGGAAAATATGTGTTCAAAAGAACTGAACAAAAAAAACCTTCCTCAACAGAACGCTATCCGCTACGCCAAACGTGCTCTGCATAAGCGGAGGCACCTCGGAGAGCTGAAAACACGAGAAAGGCACACAGTAGCCTAGCTCATTTCGACGAAAAAAAAAGACAATTTAGGACCGGTTGGGCAAGAGTAAGTAACACAATACTGTTGCTCCCTTCCCGTCGTTGTTTCAACACGAGCTTTTCGTATTCTGATTATTTATTGGTGCAAGAGATAAAGTAAGCAAGCAAATAGTTTCTCGCTTCATTTAAGGGTCCAAAATTTGTTTCAGAACTTTTCTTAGCTTCTCCAAATTCAAGGAACATGACCGTGTCATTCGAGTTAGGAATTGTTCTGTTCAGGATAAATAAGAATTGCCTTTGCCAGAAGGGGCGCCCTGCCGTATGTCGCGCGGAAGTGTGCAGTGCGAATGATTGTCTGTCGAACTTCCCGCTCGATGTGATTGATTGATTGATTTATTTACGTGCTGCTGCCACGTGTTAATGAATGAAGGTATGTGTATGAGTGATAAAGCAATGCATGATATGGTATACATGAGAAGATACAGTACAGTATATATGAGCATCATACAGTATATATGGGCTGTTGTAATGGGGTCGCAGATGGGGAGGAGAGGGAGGAGGGAGATGAGTGCTTGGCCAAGCTGTTGAATGCTTTCGCGGATCTGATGAAAAACGAATGGTTACGAACGGAGGAGCGAGTGGACGGGTAAGCAAGGAGGAAGGAAAGGCCGCTAGTACGTGAGTTACGAAAATGGAAATAATGGGGAACGCGATCAGAGATACGCCTGTGGCCAAATACAAGACGACGCGCAAGTGTAAAATCGGATTGTTGTCTACGAGATAAGAGAGAGAGGGGAGGGAGAGAGCCTTGTTACGGGTAGCAGGGTTAGGAATATCAGCGCGATTGCTGTAACCAAAACAACGGCGGTAAATAAAACGGGTAAAATAGTTCTGGATGCGTTCTAGACGAAGGATATCTTTCTTGAGCCGGGGAGAAAAGACAATGGAGGAGGATTCGAGCAAAGGGCGAATATACAGGGTATAAGCGGAAACAAGGGCGTCCTTGTTTTTGGAACGGAGGGAGCGGATGATGGGGTGACATTTGCTTATAGCCTTGTTAGCAAGATGCGAGCAGTGGGATGAAAAGGAAAGAGAAGAGTCAATAATAATGGCGAGATCTCGGATGCTGTCTACTGGGGTAAGGGGAGCGCCGTTAAGGTGGTAAGGTAGCTTGGGGTTGGATTTGCCTAAATGGAGGACGGAACACTTGAGGGGGGCGAGGGGGAGTTGCCATTTGTTGGCCCAGGATGCAACTTCGTCAATGGCCGCCTGAAGGGGAGCATGAGAAGAAGACTTAGTAAATGAGCGAAAAATCTTAAGATCGTCAGCGAAACAACTAGAATGTACATCATGTGAAGAGATAAGAGAGGGAAGGTCGCTAGTAAATAGGATAAAAAGGAGAGGACCAAGAACTGTACCTTGCGGGATTCCGCTAGTGACAGGAAGAGGGGGCGAGAGGGAGGAGGCGACACGGACAGAAAAGGTGCGATTACTAAGGAAGGAGGCGATCCAAGATATACACTTAGGCGGGAGAGAAAGAAGACCAAGCTTATGGATGAGCTTGGGGTGAGAAACACGATCAAAAGCACGGGCGTGATCAAAGTAAATTACATCAGTGAACTGAGAGTTGGCCATTGCGGAGGTCCATAATTCGAGACAACTTAACATTTGGAAATCGATGGAGCGTTTTGGCCTAAAGCCATATTGTTGATCAGGAATAATATGTGCATCGTTGCAAAAAGAATAGAGTTTCCTACAAAGCATTCTTTCAAAAAGGCGTGAAAATAGGGAGGTTATAGAAATGGGGCGATAGTTGGAAGGGTCAGAGTATGGTTGCTTCTTCTTAATGGGGATAACTATTGACGATTTCCATGCTGAAGGGACAGAGGAAGTGGCATAGGAGTAATCAAAGATATATTCAAGGGCTTCAGAGATGGGGATAGCTAAGTTCTTGATAAAAAGCAAATTAAAATTGTCTGGGGTTTTACACGATGAGTTCTTCCAACATTGAATGAGACGACAGATTTCATGACGAGGGAAATTTATAGAAAAATCAGGAGGACGACGGAAACGATGATTGGATGGCAACGAAGGGAGGGAGCCATTGTCAATGGTATAGGCCGAAGCGAAGGTGTCGGCAAGAAGTTGGGCCTTATCCTTATCCGTGAAACAAGAGGAGCCTGAGGGGGAAGTGAGGGAGTCGACTCCTCGAGGCTTGGATGATATACGGTTACGCATGAATAGGAAGAAAAGGGACTTGTTATTGGATTTAATGACATGTTTCTCTACGTTCCTAGAATACTTATCCATAGCTCTACGATAAAGGGCATTGGCTGATGCATAAGATGAGTCAGAGTCAAGAGCTAACATATTGAGCCAAGATTGATAGCGCTTACGTTTGAGGCGGATGATGTGGTTGGGAAGACGGACACCTTGGGAAGAAACTTTCTTAAAGGGAACAAAAAGATCTTCTACAACACGGAGAGCAGAAGTGAAAGTTCCATACATCATGTTGACATCGGTAAGTCTATGGAAAGGAGCGGGAAAAGAATAATAATCTAAGAGAAATTGACAAGCAGCATGGTAATCAACTTTAGCGTAGTCTCTGACATAGGTGAAGGAGGGTTTGGAATGAGACAGAGAGAAGGTGGCTTCGATTGCCGAATGATCAGAGTTGAAGAAAGGGGGAGAGAGAGTGACGTTTGTAATAAGGGAGGGAGTATTGGATAGGACTAGGTCAAGGAAGTGGTTGTTGCAAGTAGAGGAAGGAGCGAGTTGGGCAAGCTGACACGAGGAAGTAAAATCATGGAAGAGTCTGGATGAAGGGGAGAGTGAAGAAATGGTGGCCGGTGGGGAAGAGTTCCATAGAATGTCCGGGTAGTTAAAGTCGCCAAGAAGAATGGTAGGATGAGGAGCAGAGGAGAGATCTGTGAGAAGCTTGACAAGGTTAGTGTTATCATCAGATGGGCAAGCGGGAGCGCGATAAACTAAGATGATGCGGATGGGGTCGCTACTGAAGCTAGCGTCAACTGCGAGCAATTCGAAAGCGTGGGGGCGAGAAAGTGACAATAAGGTGGTGGTGGAGATGGAAGAGCGGAAGATGAGGGCAACACCGCCGCCTTTGCGTCTGGTGCGGTCTTGGCGGATAATAGAGTAATCGGGAGAACCGTTAAGTAGAAAGTTGTCAGGCAAGGAAGAGGTAAGCCATGTCTCGACAATAGCAATGATTGCAAACGAACGGGAGAAAAGGGATGATAATTCGTGGGTCTTGTTAACAATCGAGCGCGCATTAAAAGAGTATATTGAGGAATTGGTTTGCCTGCGAGTGGCAGTAGTTAAAAATGGGGGAGAGGATGGTAGTAGTGGAAAGGGGGAGTGGGATTGAGAGAGGCGAGAGGGGCGAAGCGGTTGTTAGTGGTGAAGTCGGGGTTAGGGGGGTGGTAGTTAGGCGGCGGATTGGTGTAGATGGGAGGAGAGGAGACAAAGTGAGAGAGCGGTTGCGGCGGCTGGAAGTGATTGGGAGAGAGAGTAGGAGGTGGGAGAGAGGGGAGATAAGACGCGCGATGAGGTGGCTGGGATGGAGGGGGAGTGGGAATGCGGCCCACAGCGGCGGCATAAGAGGGGTTAGAGAAGAGGGGAGTGGGGTTGGTGTTAGTGTGGGAAGGCCGGCGGGTGGCCACGCGAGATTGAGGGGGGCGACGGGGGGCGAGAGGTGGGGGCCGTGCGATGGCCGGGGGGTTTGGCGAAGAAACGCGAGTAGTCGGGGAGCTTCGGGGGGGGGGGGGGGGGGGGGTGGGGATGATGCCACGCTCCGCGAACGTGCGCGAGGGGAGGATATAACAGTTGGAATAGGAAGAGGAGTGGCGGAGCTTGTGGGATCTGGCGATTGCGAGCGCCTGGAACTTGGATGTGGGGAGGATCACTTTCAAAGGGTTAGAAGCATTGGGGCGGGGGTGATCTACCAGCGGGTAGACAGCAATGGGGAGACATGGGACACCAAGGGTGTCCAGGAGACCAACGACAGAGTTAAAGTATGAGTAAGCAGTGTGAGTGGAGGTGTTTCCGTGTTGGACTGGGAGGCCATAGACAACAAGAGCCCGGCGACGCTCGTGTCTGTCTCTAACCTCATCGTCCGTCTCCCGGGAATAGTCCCAGGGAGGGGGGGAGGGCGAAACAACATCATCATAACAACATCATCATGGGCAAGACCAACATTAGAGGAGGCATTAGTGGCAGCAGGAATAGGCTTTGGGGGCACGACAGTAAGTGGTGAGTTATATGAATCGACTTTGTCCGTGAGGACAAGAATGGAAGCAGAAAGATCGCTGATTGTCAGATCCTTGATGGCTGCGTTGGACTCGAGAGTGGAGACGGAGGAGGAGAGAGACGGTGGACTTGAGCGCGGACAGTTCTTCTACGAGGAAGTCGAGGACGTCGTCCACTTCCAAGGTGGCGGAGGGGGTGCCGCCGTCATCCGCTGCGGCGCGCTTACTTCTCTGCCTTCTGCTCTGGAGAAAGGAGGAGACAGCAGAGAGATCAAGGGGTTCAGTCATGAAGGGGCGCCCTGCCGTATGTCGCGCGGAAGTGTGCAGTGCGAATGATTGTCTGTCGAACTTCCCGCTCGATGTCGAGAGTTGGAGGCGTGTGAGAGAACGGAAAAAAGAGAAGAGAAATATACGCAAGAAAATAAATTTCTTTCTTGAAAATGGCATAAAATGAAAGAAAAATAAAGCAAAATAAAAGAAATATACATTGGAAAAATTTCTTTTACGAAAATAGTTATAAAAAGAAAGAAAAATACTTGCGAAATAAACATTTTACGGTTTCGCTGAAATTATGGAAATCCAAACCTGCTGATGCTGTTCCACGACGACTTTGCACACGGGCGCGATCAGACAATTATCCGTCATCGTGCTCTTAGGAGTTGTTGCGACTCTAAATAAAGAAATATCGCTTTTGGCAGAATGCCAAAAAGTTCAAGGACGAGAAGAAGGTGGGGAGTGAGCGAAAGAATAGTACTTTGAAAGGGAATCGCTGCATTCGAGAAGCGGGCGAGAGAAGGTCGAGCTGCTCGAGCTGCTGAGACTCTGTCGTCGAAGAGGCGACGCGAACAAGCGCGCCGAGTCCTTCGAGTCGTAGACAGGATTCATTTGTCCCTCGAAAGGGAGCAGCCACCGAAAACAAAACATTTTAACAAGTTTTAAAACAAACACAAATAACAAACGACAAATAGCACCGCAAGGTGCTATCTCCTAGTAGGGTGGGTCAAATTTTTGGGGTGGGACAAGCATTGTTTTACTTTCTAGAACAGCGCCATTAAGAAAATTATGGATTTGCTGCATATCATAAACATGGAACTGGATCAAGAATAAGGCTAACAGAAAGATACTAAATTGTTTGATGAACACGAAGCAATAAGTAACACGAGTATTCGGAACTGGATCAAACCCACGGCAAAAAAGGGAAAACCCAGTTATCTGGATGAACAAAATGCAATAAACAACAAGACAAGGTTGAAAACATGGAAAATACAGCGCAAGCCCGAAAAGCATTTTGCAGTCATTTTAGTGGATGATTGAGAATACTGTATATTTAATCCTATATAGCTAGAACAAATTACTAATTAACGAAAATGTACAGCATAAAACTGGATAGTTCCATTATTTCTATAAAAGAGCATAAAAAATAAGGAGAATTGTTTAATAACAAAGAGCTAAGTGCTGTTCATTCAAGAGAATAATAAGATAAAATATGGACCGTGTTGCAAATGTGTATCTTTTCAAGTGCCTTATCAGAATTAAGTTCCACAGTATGATTGAATTCCGTTCGAAAGCTACGATCATATGAATGAAAATACAATTCAGGTGCTGATTTATCTCGAAGGGAATGCAATCATACTGTGGAATGCAATTCTGATTTCGCACATGAATGGATACACAAGTACACCACAGTCGATAAATTGCCTTAATCTTCACAAGCGTAGGCAGAATTTAACTCTACGTTATTAAATTTTTTACCTTATTTTTTATGCGCTTTTGTGTAAGTAAGGGAATTATCCGTTTTATGCTGAAAAGTTTCGACAATTGGTAATTTGTTCTAGCAATATATGATTAAATATACAGTATTCTTAATCATCCACTATAATTGCTGTTCTGAGCTCACCTCACTATCAGCTGTCTTCTCCCAGTTTAGCCGCTTTTTTTTACTGCTATTGTTGTGTGTTCATCCGGAAGACTGCTTTTACTATTTTCTTTAGCGAATGTTTGATCCAGTTATTGCTTTGTGTTCATCGAATCTACCTTTCTCTTAACCGAATGCTTGACCTGTTCCATGTTTGTGATTGGCAGCAAATCCAACATATTGGTATCGGTGTTGCTCCAGAAAGAAAAAAAAACAATGCTTGCCCCCCCCCCAAAATTAGCTTCTTGCCGTGTTATTTCTCGTTTGTCATTTGTAATTCTTTTAAGACTTATCAAAAATGTTTTGTTTTCGGTGGCTGCTCCCTTTCGAGGGACAAATGAATCCTGTCTACGACTCGGAGGACTCGGCGCGCTTGTTCGCGTCGCCTCTTCGACGACAGAGTCTCAGCAGCTCGAGCAGCTCAACCTTCTCTCGCCCGCCTCTCAAATGCAGCGATTCCCTTTCGAAGTACTATTCTTTCGCTCACTCCCCACCTCCTTCCCGTCCTTGAACTTTTTGGCATTCTGCCAAAAGCGATATTTCTCTATTTTAGAGTCGCAACAACTCCTAAGAGCACGATGACGGATAATTGTCTGATCGCGCCCGTGTGCAAAGTCGTCGTGGAACAACATCAGCAGGTTTGGATTTCCATTATTCAGCGAAACCGTAAAATGTTTATTTCGCAAGTATTTTTCTTTCTTTTTATAACTATTTTCGTAAAAGAAATTTTTCCAATGTATATTTCTTTTATTTTGCTTTATTTTTCTTTCATTTTATGCCATTTTCAAGAAAGAAATTTATTTTCTTGCGTATATTTGTCTTCTCTTTTTTCCGTTCTCTCACACTCCTCCAACTCTCGACCTCGAACGGGAAGTGCGACAGACAATCATTCGAACTGCACACTTTCGCGCGACTTACGGCAGGGCGCCCCTTCTGGTAAAGGCAATTCTTATTTATCCTGAACAGGACAATTCCCCACTCGAACGACACGGTCATGTTCCTTGAATTTGAGAAGCTTAGAAAAGTTCTGAAACAACTTTTGGACCCTTAAATGAATCGAGAAAGTATTTGCCTGCTTACTTTTCTTTTGCACAAGTAAATAATCAGAATACTAAAAACTCGTGTTGAAGCAACGACAGGAAGGGAGCAACAGTATTGTGTTTCTTACTCTTGCCCAACCGGCCCCAAATTGTCTTTATTTTTCGAAATGAGCTAGGCTACTGTGTGCCTTTCTCGTCTTTTCAGCTCTCCGAAGTGCCTCCGCTTATGCAGAGCACGTTTGGCGTCGCGGATACCGTGCTGTTGAAGAAGGTTTTTTTGTTCAAATCTTTTGAACATATATTTTCCCGCCAGTTTAGAGTTGCAAACTTACTCGCGGTCGCTGATTGATTGAAGAGTGGCTTTGAATGGCTGTTTATAAATGACATTTTAAAGGATAGATTTTTGTTTGATTAACTTTGCTTCCGATTTCGAAGTTTAGCGCGTAGTCGTTGTTCTGGCCTTCTGGTTCCTAAAAGCTACAGTATGATTGTTTTCGCTTCAGGACTAAGCACACTTCGAGAAGTATAGACTTTTGGCTGTGTGGATCCTCACAAAAATTCCCAATTAGCCCATTTGCCAGTTGCAGCTGATGCGATCTAGTTGGGAGGACGTGGTGATGTGCATGGTGGCCGAGTCTCTCAAGATACGAAGAGTGCGCAACGAACTCGGCCATCCTGACGTCAGTCATTCTCACGAATTGCG
The DNA here is from genome assembly GCA_945643635.1 of Allodiplogaster sudhausi. Classification (NCBI taxonomy): domain Eukaryota; kingdom Metazoa; phylum Nematoda; class Chromadorea; order Rhabditida; family Diplogasteridae; genus Allodiplogaster; species Allodiplogaster sudhausi. The sequence goes on along the minus strand of CALZFC010000091.1, from coordinate 1,350,812 downwards.
CTTTTCTGGTGTTTAAATTGGGAGAAAGCGATTGGACGGTATATCTACAAATATTATTTTCTGAATTTAGGGAGACAACACAAATTAATATTAATGTCTCGATTTTATTTATAGAAAGTTTTTTTTACTAATAAAAAGGATTACTAATGAAAGTAAGTGGTTTTATAATTTCAGTCCGAATTGCTGCCAATTTCCATCGAAGAGATGGTCCAGGAGTTGGTATGGTAATGCCTTCAGCATCTCAGTGCCATGATCATTCTCCCGTTCCCGCTCTCTATTCCTCGTCTCTCTTCCGCCCTCTTTCTCTTTTGATTCCCTGGCCTTTCTTTTTCAGTCTTGCGGTCTCTCTCTCTCTCTCTCTCTATCTTTTTCCTTTCGTCCTGTCATAATTTCTCCCTTTATTTCTTAATTTCTCTCTTACTTCCTCTCTCTCTCTCTCTCTCTCTCTCTCTCTCAAGCTCCTGGCCTTGCTGTCTAAGAGAATTATTAGAAACTCCCAGTTGAAAGGACCAAGTTATTCCTCATTCCCATTTCCTCTCCAATCCTTCTCTTGGTGGCTTTCTCAAGCTGTCCGTTCACGATCGCTTATTATTTCACAAACAAGACAACTGTTGTGTTTCGAGTGTTTCTTTAGTTTTCTTCATCATGTTTTGTGAATGATTTATTATTGGATGCTCGATAAATAAATAAATTTACATGATTCGTTTAAATACAACTTAGTGGAAGAGAGTGAGAGATCTGAGAGAGAAAGAAAAAGGGGAGAGAGAGAGAATGGGGGAGAAAGAGAGCGGAGCTAGGGAGAAAGAGAGAGGGAGAGAGAGGGAACGCAGAGGGTGTCTCGCAGTGTAAACGTGGCAACAGTTGCATGTGAATGTTTTTTTTCTGATTATAATTCTTTATTTTCATTACATGGCTTACAATTAGAGATTCTTTCCTGTGGTCAGTGTGCTCTGGATGAATTAGTAATTTGTAAACTGGATGACCTGATAACAGACTGAAGTGAGACATGATAAGATGATAAGAAGTATTGTAATGTCCTGACATTGTAGTCATGTCGTTATTTGTCAGAGAGAGTGTACTCCAGTGTCCACTTCACGGGCTAAACTGATGCCCGTCGCCTGAACGGCTTCACGTGAACGAACGCAGGAAACATGTCTGAAGCTTCTTCTCCTTTCTCTCTCTCTCTCTCTCTCTCTCTCTCTCTCTCTTTCTTTCTCTCTCTCTATCTTTTTTCTCTCTCTTTCCCTTGCTATCTTTCTCTTTATCTGTTTCCCTACGGCTGGCTGAAACACTTCTCGGGAACATCGAAGACCAAAACAAGGTTGCCTCTCCAAAGAACTAGCAGTACATTTTTTTCGCGCCTCGAAAGGAGCGGCTTTAAATAGAACACACAGAGAACGAGTATGAGAGACAAACAGAAAGAGAGAGAGAGAGAGAGAGAGAGAGAGAGAGAGAGAAAGAGAGAGAATGAGAAAGGGAGAGAGAGAGAGCGCACGAGGAGAGAGAGAGAGAGAACAATGGCAGGTAGCAGGATTAAGAGGTAGTGAAGGCAGAGACTAGCGCAAGAAGGAGAGAGAGAGAAAGAGAGAGAGAGAGAGAGAGAGAGAGAGAGAGCGAGAGGATAGAGGAGAGTGTGAGAGAGAGAGAGAGTGAGAGGATAGAGGAGAGTGAGAGAGAGAGAATTTGAAAGGGAGGGAGAAAGAATGAGAAAGAGCGAGAGAGAGAGCGAGGAGAAAGAGAGAGAACAAAAGCAGGTAGCAGGAATAAGGGGTAGTGGAAGCAGAGACTAGCGCATGAATGAGAGATATTGAAAGAGAGAGAGAGAGAGAGAGAGAGAGAAAGAGAATAGAGGAGAGTGAGAGAGAGAGAGAGAGAGAATTTGAAAGGGAGGGAGAGAGAATTTGGAAGGGAGGGAGAGCGAGAGAATGAGAAAGAGAGGAGAGAGAGAGCGAGAGGAGAGAGAGAGAACAAAAGCATAGCAGGATCAAGAGGTAGTGGAAGCAGAGACTAGCGCAAGAAGGAAAGAGAGAGAAAGAGGGAGAATGAGAAAGAGAGGGTAGAGAGAAAGAATGAGAAAGAGAGGGAGATATAGGGAGAGAGGAGATAGAGAGAACACAATTCTTAAACAATCGATTGTTCCTTATATGCTAGAATCAGATAAATGCGAAGGAGTGGCACTGAAGTGTTCTGGAGTGTCGTGGCCACGGTGTTCCTCGTTGGCACCGTCCAATCAGCGATTCCTCATTTCCTTCAGAGCTCTTCCAAAATAGCCGGCCATCCTGTCATTCTCAGTGTACGTCTTTCTTCCATTTGTGAGAAGAAGATTTTAGTAGAGAGTTCGCTTCAGTTCCCGGAGACGCTGGCACTCAGCTTGAGGTCAATCTTACTGGAAAAGCGAAGGACAAATCTAACTTAAACTGGGAGTACGAGCACAGCTAAAATTGCTGTTCTTGAATCTCCTTCTTAAAGTATCCGACGAAAAAATTACTTCTTCTTTTATATTCCCATATGATCAAGTCTGGCCTAAAAGATCGATTGGAGGTGATCCCGCTTTACGAAACTCAGTATTTAGCCAGAAATTTGCATTTGTTGTTTGGAATACGGTAGAAAACGTCTCTGTCGATGCACCCGATATATGCTCAAATCCAAGCAAGGGGTGCCAACGGGAGGGAAGAAGAGGCAGTCTCTGCCCGTCTTGCCCACTTAGCACCCCATTTTCACCAAGGGATGAGAGATACAGACGTTAGAGAAACGCGAGACAATGAAAGAAGTCGAGAGAGGTTAGATACACATACGTTTCAAATTTGAAATTTTGTAGCGATTTTATCAGATACGGTATTCTTTCGTCGGATACTTCCACTATACGTGCTCAAAGCAGACCACGGACTTCTTCGATCTCTGGCTGGATTTGTAGCTCTTTATCCCGATTATCATCGATTGCTGGGTCGACAACATGAAGTTGACTCTTTCCATTCCTCCTCACCACTCACTTAATTTCAGTCAACTATTCCACCTTTTATCAGATTGGTTTTCAATTCTTCATCAAAAACAACCTCAAATATGCCTGGAGTTGGTAATCGGATTCCTTCATTTGCTGCCACCGACAGTATCTGCCATAAGAAATAGGTCAGTCTATGGTGTCAATCGGTGCACCTTGGGGAGGATCTCTCCCGATTGTGCGACTCTAAGCTTCGGGTGAGTGGTGGTGTTCCTCCTTTCTCTCTCTCTCTCTGTCACTCTCCTTCAGGCTATAACATGAACTACTTCCGTGTGATTCTCCCTCTTTCTAACAAGGGAAGTCATTCGGCGGGAAGTGGCAAACCACAACATATTATACATCATTCGAAAGCTCTCAACGAGGTAGTAACGTTTTTGATGTTTATAGCTGCAGAAGAGAGCGCTGGAAAAACCGAAGCACAGGCGTACCTGGCTCTGGTAGGGGCCTGGCTTGGTGGAGGCCATTTCCAGACCTGGCACCTGCAGCCGCAAAAGATAAGAAATCGAACGGGATTTTTTTTATACGGAATGTAAGCGAGTTGCTATTGCAGAGAAACAAGATTCTGGTAGAAATAATGCATCCGCAGTTGTTTTAAGGCAAAAACATGAAAGTTTTTGAGACATATGGACTTTTTGAGAAAATGAAAATCTTACAGCGTGTTCTAATATGTCAATTATTATTTTCATGTTAAAAATTACTTGAGAAACAGGAATTAGTGCAAAAACTCAAAAATCTTTTTAGAAAAAATTGCTTTTTCTCCATACAAAACTGGTAATTTTTCCCCCAAGGGGGACCCCTTTGGCGAAAAATGGCCTAAAAAATTTTTTCTCCAAAAATGATCGGAAATTACGTTATTAGGTTTCTTATGGCAAACTATGACGTATTCATCAGTTTCAGAGCCGAAAAAGCTAGAAAAATCGTGAAAATGTTAATTTTTAGATCCAAATAAAAGTTGGTCACGTTCAAGCGCTCTCTTCTGCAGCTATAAACATCAAAAACGTTACCAGCTCGTTGAGAGCTTTCGAATGATGTATAATATGTTGTGGTTTGCCACCTCCCGCCGAAAGACTTCCCTTGTAAGATAGCGTTCCTTCACTTCCTCCGCTCTTCTCTTCCCCAATCAATTTGCATGGGCGGCCTCTGAAATTATCGCGACGACTATGTACATATGTATGTGCATAGCCGAGGCAAATTCTACATGCTGGGCAGGTGGAGAACATCAAGGAATTCTTCAATGACATCAATTACGATGTCGGCTGGGAGCAGTGCCAGGCCTCGTTCTCTCGGCGGGATTCAAACCTCTTGACATTGATGTTCCTTCTCATCATCATCCATAATTACCGTATTTTCTATATTAGTGCAACTCCCTCTATTAGAACTCCCCCCCCCTTGAAAGGGCCATTGAAAAATATTACCCCTCCCTCTCATAGAACCCCCCCCCCCCCCTCTAATCGTGCCCCCTGGAAAATATTACCCCTCCCTCTCATAGAACCCCCCCCCCCCCTCTAATCGTGCCCCCTGGGGGGCATTAATAGAGAAAATACGGTATGTTTTCTTTTTCTCTCTGCTATCGCTCTCTGATTGCTCAGCTTTTTATTAATTGTACTGCGCATATACGGCACGGGAGTGTGGAAACGGCGGCTCTCGCTTTGTCTGGTTGGATGGCTATTTCACCCGACTATCCATCCAACTTCCGTCGTGAATGGAGACGGCGACGGAGGAACTGTGAATCGGACAACTCGGCTCTGAGGTGTCTGCTTGAAGTGGAATGACGCCAATGAACAGCTTCCGGACAGCGAACGCAAGGAGATCTTTAAGATATCGACATTCGATAATCAATGGTGCGGAGCACACGGCAATCATGCGGCATCCAGAGATGACTTCCTGCCATAAAGAATGCTGTTTATGCCCAATGAATTTGTATTTTATATTCTTCGCGCGACTCGGAGAGATTCGAATAGAACGGCAAGAAGAGCAACGCCAATGCAAGAGAAGACATGGGCTAAAAGCAGAGGGGCGGGGCATACTCCTCCGCCTCCTCCTTGGCTCACTCTCACCCGCTGTTGTTCTTGGCATCCACTCGGCAAATAAAATGGGTTCATGAATCCGGAAATGGAAGTACATTTCCATCATCATCATCATCATCATCATCTGAAACCCTTGGTTCATGGTGAAGTTGAAGAACAGAACAGAAGGCAGATAATTGGAGGGCCGATCACAAACATTAGAACAAAGAAAGGGTACTAGCACACGATTTATCAGTAGCATAGAGAGATTCAAGGTGAAAGAGTCTGAGAGGAGTTCGAGGAGTTCGAGGGTGACAGGCGGCGGAGATTCCCGAAGAAGTAGAAGCCGGAAGTCGCTCCGGCTGTTATGGCCAAGCACAGCCAAAGGGAGAACGTCATGAACACAAGCATCAGGAGATATGATAAGATCATCTGCAATGGACTCGGTGATTACCTTCGGGCGATGAGAGTACTTACTTGCAAGACGAAGAGAATCGTCAGCAAGAGATGAGAGCGAGACAGCAGCCGTTTCATGTAGCTGTACATGAATAAAGACATTCACACACAAAAAAATTGTTTGAAACAATGTTGTTTCGGCGTAAAACTGAAACAATATTGTTTGACATATCAAACAATTTTTTTCATTGTTTGATATATCAAACAATATTGTTTCAGTTTTACGCCAAAACAATGATTGTTTCAAACAATTTTTTGTGTGTTATTCCTTTCTCTGCCTTCTTACTTCATGCTGATTTACATATTATATAGATTCATTAACTGCTCGATCCATTAGATTTGTAGACATTCTACATCATGCGCTTGGGTTTTGCCTACTGGGATTGAATATCGGAAAGGTAGCATACTTGGTAGAGATGCCCGAGGCGGCTGCAGAGACTTCCACTTTCCATCGCAGCCAGCGGAGAGCTTCCAGGCAGACTGCCAGGAGGAAGATGATCGCGCAAGAGTAAACCATCTCTGCTGACACACACTCCTTTTCGCCATTCTCTCGCTCACACTCTTCTTTGCACATTTCTTTGTAGACGTACATATTCTCAGGTAATTAATTACATTTATGCATATCAGTTTCCGGATACATTGAATCCCTACCGAAACTACGCTCTCGATTCCATTTTCTTTCTCTTGAAAGGGGGTATATATTATATTAATAAACTGACGTCCCGCGTCTTTAACAGTCCAGAAGTCGAAGAGGACCGTGTCATCGATTTTAGTATGGAACCACATCCACATGTGATGCATCTTCATAGGAGGGTTGGCTGAAAGGGAGGCAGTACTAGTGCTCCTCAGGCAATGGAGAGAGAAAAAGAGAGTGAGAGAGAGAAAGAGTGAGAGAGAAAGAGAAAGAGTGAGAGAGAGAGAGAGAAACTAACTGGTGTTTTCCATGTCCGGCATGTCCATCCCTTCCATGTCGAATGCAGAAGAATACAGTGTGAGGCTGCCGAGAGAATGCCACTCTTAGCATGGCTATCTTATCTAGCCTCCTCCGTCCTACAAAGGAATCAGGAATCAATTGCTAGTTTCCTCCATGCGAAAGAGTTCATGAATGGCATGAGAAATTTGAAAAGTAGCTGTTAATTTATCTGTACCACACCTTTGTCATTTATTTGATGAATAAATCCAAAAAAGCTATGAATTTAAAACGACACAATGAATGGTCACTAATTAGTTAAAACAAATATTACCTATTTGATAAGTTCGATGGCCGGTATCCTTATCAGTCGATTCCAAAAATCAGTACATCTTTTATCTCCCGTTTGTGTGGTAAGGCAATTCTTATTTCTCCTGAACAGAACAATTCAACTCGGATGACACGGTCATGTTCCTTGAATTGGGGCGAAAAATTTGAAACAAATTTCGGATTCTGAAGCAGGAATAAATGAATTGCACCCCTAAAAGAAGCGAAAGTATTTGCCTGCTTATTTATTCGTTTGCACAAGGAAAAAATAAGAATGCGAGCAGCTCATCATATATTGTGAATGATTTATAATTTGATGCTCAACAAATAAATAAATTTACATGATTCGTTTACATACAGCTGACCATGAGTGTAAAAGAGAGAGGGAGAGGTGGATCTTTATTTTCTGATTAAAATTCTTTATATTCAATATATGGGTTAGCGATTGATTCCTGTGGTCAATGCGATCTGAAGGAAGGAGTAATTTGTAAGTTGGATGACCTGATAAGAGACTAAAGTGAGACATGATAAGTGATAAGAAGTATTGTAATTTCCTGACAATGCATCGTCAGAAGGAGTGCACTCCAGTGTCCATTTCACGGGCTGAACTGCGTCCGTCGCCTGAACGGCTTCACGTGAACGAACGCAGGAAACATGTCTCAAGCTTCTTCTCCTTTCTCTCTCTCTCTCTCTCTCTCTCTTTCTCTTTATCTCTCTCTATCTTTTTCCCTACGGCTTTCTCGCTCTCTCTCTCCCGCTCTCGCTCTCTTTCACTCTCTCCACCCTTCCGCAAAGGCGCCACAGTGGCAGTCTTTGGAATAGTCAAACTGATGACATCAATCACTGCCTCTTTCTCTAACTATTTTTAATTCTTAAAATCGTATAATCACTTCTCGGGAGTGTTAACGAGAATCAAACCAAGGCTAGAGAGAGAGGAAAAGAGAGAGAGAGAACGCGGGGTGTTTCGCAATGTAAACGTTTCCTGCTTATGATTCTTAATATTCATTATATGGCTTAGCTATTCATCGTGGTCAATGTGGTCTGAATGAAGTAGTAATTTGTAAACTGGATGACCTGATAACGGACTGAAGTGAGACATGATAAGATGATAAGAAGTCTTGTAATGTCCTGACGTTGTTGTCATGTCATTACTCGTCAGAAAGAGTGCACTCCAGTGACCATTTCACGGGCTGAACTGAGCCCGTCGCCTGCGCGGCTTCACGTGAACGAACGCAGGAAACATGTCTGAAGCTTCTTCTCTCTCCCTTTTGATCTCTCATTGTCTCTTTCTCTATGGCTTTCACTCTCTCTCTCTCAGTCTGTTTCACTCACTACACCCTTCCGGAAAGGCGCCACAATGCCAGCCTATGCAGTAGTCAAGCTGATGACGCCTATCACAGTCTCTTTCTCTCTCTCTCTCTCTCTCTCTCTCTCTCTCTCTCTCTTTTTCCTTGCTCGAATTCACTTGTGCTTTAAAACAAAAACGACATTAATATGTTTAAGTACGGCTTGAAATATGTAGAACACAGAGAGAACGAAACTTAGAACGAGAGAGAGAGATAGAGAGAGAGTGAGAGAGAGGAAGCAGAAAGAGAGAGAAACAGAGAAAGAGATAAAGATGCTAAGAAGAGGTTGAAAGAGATCTTCAACATAAAAGGAATTAACGGGATTAAAGAAGACAGAGAGAAATTGACAGAGTTGCTGGGCAAACAGCGTTGGATTTTTGACATGTTATCATTCTCAAAAGGTTAAAAAAAAAAATTTATGCTGTGCGATTCATGTCTATCTTTCAGAAGGGATTCGTGTCACGCTATGGAATAACAACGATTTATAAGAGTGAGTCTTATGTTATCCTCTTTCTATATTGGCTCTTGTCGTTCGTTCCCAAAGTCACAAACTTCTCCGAGTAGTGCCCCCAGAATGACCTGACTTTTATGAGAATGCCAAAATGAAACGAGACATGACTGATAAGAAGAGTAATTTAACGTTCTGACGTTGAATAGATAAAATTTGTGGCTAGGCAGAGTGCAAATCTCGGAAAGCAAGCAATGCCCCCTTTCACTTGAAGTTCACGTGAAACTGCGCATGCAATTGAAAAGCTTCTCCTTCATTCTCTCTCACTTTCTCTCTCTTTCTCTCTTCTTCTCTATGACCTCTCTCTCTCTTTTCCATCTCTCTCACTCTTTCTCCCTCTCTCCTCCATGACATCCCTGGCGTCTCCACGATATCATCCCACCCAGTCATCACGCTTATCGCTCTAGAGTTGCCAGACCACTTCAGAGGCCGAACACTCAAGGTACAAGACCATCGTCTCTTGACAACAGTACGAGATGAAAATGCCGTGGAGAAAAAGGACATTTCAACGAATTTACGTACGAGTTCATCCGTCTCAGTTTCCTGAAGTGTTTCTGCGAAGCAGTAAATACAGGCTACCGTTGAATGATAAGTACTGCATCTCTATTTTCTGACATGTGAAGTAGCCAATACAAAAGAGGTGGATGAAAGATTCTTTGCGTAAACATATGGCTCGACTTTCGAGGGAATTGCGCAAGGAAAGGATGATGACTCTGGAAACTGTCGATAGCAACCTCTCTCTCTCTCTCTCTCTCTCTCTCTCTCTCTTTCTCTCTCGCTCTCACTCACTCCCCCTCTCTCGCACTGTCTCTCACTCCCTCTCCTTCTCTCTCTCTCTCACTCTCTCCGCTTTCTCTCTCTCACACTCTCTCTCTCTCTCTTATTAACGCTTTCTCTCTTCAATTGACTGAATGTGTAAAATCGACATCGCATGCGCTCTGCTCTTTGACAGTGTTCAATCTCTATGCACACATTTTACTATGCATATACGACGTGAGTTCAAAGCTCAACGAGTTTACGAAAACCTTGAGCATGCGGGGAGATGTGGGCCGAGGAGAGAGAGAGCGAGAGAGAGAGAGAGAAAGAGAGCGAGAGAGAGAGAGAGAGAGAGAAAGGTTAAAGGAAGAGACTGATGGAATTAGGGAATAGAGAGAGAGAGAGAACGAGAGAGAGAGAGTGAGAGAAATAGATAGTGAGATCGAATGACCTTTTCTCTCTCGTTGTCTGGTGATTGTTGCCCTGTCTCCGCCCACATGCGCAGCCATCTTAAGGTGTACCCGAGCAGCTCATCAAAGAAGAGGCTCAGAAGAGGCTCAACGACGAGAGCAAAGAGGCTCAGCTTCATCTGTTTTTCATCTTTGATTCCTAAAATAAAAGAATTATTTATATGCATAATTTTTTATAATTGTTTTCACTCTGGTTATTGCATAATAATACATCGACGAATATTACATCAATGTTCAACATATATGTATTTCTACTTTTACATGAATTATTTTTAACCAGGTGAATATTAACAGCAGAGCATTTACAGTATCCATCCTCTTCTCTCCGAGAGCCGCAAGAGATCAGCCATGGAATCCACGACTGTCGCTGACATCGATGCCACAGCCACAGCATCCGGTAAATTTGCATAAATTAGCATATATTATGAAAATATTCATATGTATACTTAAAGGAGCAGGATTGCCGAGAACTATTTAATGCTGTTTCGAATTGCTAACTCCCTCATTATCGTGAGCTATTTCGCAGATCGCACAAACTCGCTGCGTGAAAATAGCAAGTGGATATGAGAGTGCGAAGGGGTTGAAATCTCACATAATTTTCAGGTGATCGCCCTCCTTTAAGACTAGAAAAAAGATTGGCTTATGGTTAATAAATAAATAAAGCAAACATGTTTTCTTCCTAACCGCAAGCTAATATCTTTCCACATGCCTCAGAGAACTATGTAGAGTAGCGCGAGTTGAAAGAACAAAACATTTTACTGTTTATGTAAGACAAACTGTCTTGATCGTTATTCCGGTTTTGTTGTTGATAGAATTGCACAATCTTCACCTTACCCTCTTGATTGAGTATTCCTCTGATCGGCTTTAACAGCAGGACACGATAAATAATTAGTGATAGGTTACCAATTAGTTATTTGTTTGAACGCCATTCGATGGGGTTGGGGTGGAAGGCCACTATTTTGTCATTTTATTCATTTCTCCTCGTAAGCTCCATGTTTTCTTTGACAGCTAGCAGACCCGAAGTGGATCAGCGTC
>CALZFC010000091.1:997500-1335000 GCA_945643635.1 Allodiplogaster sudhausi | reverse complement strand
TTCCGTCGCATCACTCCGAATCGTTGAAGACGAAGAAAACGAAGAAGTGCAGCAAGGATGTTAGCAATAACACTGCTTGCTGAAATGTCCATACATTTCATGAAATATACTTGAAATTTAGGATCGAAAGGAGAAGATCCCAATTCCTCAGACACCACTCAGATCGAAGAAGGTTTGCTTTGGGTATCTTAGAAAGAGCGGAGATCTTGCTGTTAAACGTGAGTAACGAAGAACATGTGGAAATTGAATCCTTTAATTTTTTCCGGGAGAAACATGAAGAGACGCGAGTGAAGAAGGAAGAGACGGAAAAGAGGGACAAGGGGGGAACGAGGCCAGCCGAAGCAGCCAAACGAAGCAAGGCACGATTTTCTTTCTTATAATTACAAAATTTATCTAAAACGATTAAAAAGAATAGTCTCTTGCAGAAGGAAAAAGTGGACGAGCCGGCTGAAGAATCATCCTCGTTCAAGAGTGAACCAAAGGTGAGACGTTTACATTCTGCAAGAATTAGAAAAAAACATCAACAATTAGACTGGAACATTCACGTGGTGCGATGTTGCAGAAGTCATCGAGTCGCGTCGTTGAGGACTCTTCATGGAGCGGAGTGGCTCCAGTGGCCTCTCCTCGCCCTCCGGCAAGAACGCCATCCCGACTCCAACCCCTTCTTCCTCTAGCTCCAAGACGCCCACGAAAGACTCTGGAGCACCTTCTTCAATTCCATCCGGTGGCACTTGTGCGCCCACTCAGACCCCGGCTGTTCCAACTCAGACCCCGGCTGCCCACACTCAGAAGCCCAGTGCATCCGAGCCTGCCAAATGACAGAAGAATGGGACGACATCTTCACTTTATTCGCGCTTCTAGAATTGCAAGAATCGTCGAGTACAGCCCTGGCTCTATTGACAAATAAAGATGACCTGGAGGAGGTTGATTCAGTAGATAGTTCACCATAAGAAAACGAAGAAAGTTGTTTAGAAATGATGAAGACAATCAGATATAACATTTTCTGCATATTCATGGAGATCATGACGAAATCTTAACGTAAAAAAGCATTCAGACATCTTTAATACATATATCCGTTCTTTGTAGCAAGTGTAACCATCATGCTTGGACTTCTTCATCTTCCCAACGGAAATGGCGAAGCGTGCATACGTGAACATCAATAAGAAAGGAGGCCGAATGTGGAGAAATTAGAAATATCATTATTAGCCTGTCTCATGCTTTACTTCTTTCTCAATCGCACTGGCAATGAGCTCCAGAGAATTGGTCTCTAATTGAGTAGTGAGGGCATAGGATACGGCTTCGGTCGAGGTCAAGCATCCCAGCTTTCGAATAGAATCCTTCAGTGTCCAAGTATACTTCCCTCTCACCACTCGGCTGCTCTCATAGACGGAGCTAACTTTGCCTACTTCTACGAATGCCACTTCTTCGTTGTGCATATATCACGTCATCTGCTTACCGTAAGGCTAACTTTTACTTTCTTTAACATTACAGTTTTATTTTTTTTTAACGAAAATCAAGCGAGAACCGAAGGGTAGGAAAAAGAGACATTCTATTCACCTTAGCATCCCATTTGTGGACACGACTTTCACTAAGACGGACATCGAGGCTCCCGCTGAAATGAAGTCGACAATGCGGACGCTGTTTGTTCGACGAGCAATTGCGCGATGTTGGACAAGTCCACGACGTATACGAACTCGCCCAGTCAGATCGCGCACGGAATGAAAGCATCCTGTTCGCTACAGCGAGCGATAATGACAATCCCCGCCACATTCGCTGATGGAATGGACCATTGGACCATTGGACCCCGCATTGGACTCCAGTGTGATTGGTTCTACCCTTACCTAGCTATTCATCGAGCTACATATTTCTACCTTCCTTTTTTACCTGTTAGTTTACAGAAATGGGGCCCTTATTCAATTTTACAGGCTAATTTCTCGTTGCGAATGAATGCATCTTAATTTTTTCTCGTTGTAAGGACTATTATAATTTTATTATATAACAGGATTCTGCATCACGCAATCCATGCCACTTCGAACGAGTGCTGTCTTTCCATGCAACGGTACGGTATTTCGGAAGTGATTTGCGCGTAGGAGAGGCATGATCGAGAATCAAGCTCTGTTTCTCACAATCAGTAATTCCAAACTTGATTTTAATTTGTCACCGTATTTTTTTATGCTTGATATGTACTAATTAAGAGTTTTCTAAATGCAAACTGGTGCATTAAATATATACATGTATGTATGTATATCAATAATATCATTCGAGCTCAAGGAGTAATGTGCCATCCCATTGTTGCATCCTGCTCCATGCTTTTTTCAGCTATTCACACCATTTATTAATGCATAGATAAAAACCCTCATCCTACAGAATATTTCCCTGGATTTCTCGGAATCAGATGGATATTTCCAAAAACACGGATTTTTATTCGGGTGGAGAATGCGAAGAAAGTATCCCATATGATCCCCGTGAAAGCAGAGGAAACAAGCGGTAAAATTAGTCTTCTTTATTTTTCATTGTGCTGCCGCAACGATCGAGAATCTCCCACGAGACATTCCAGAAGCGACGCGACGAGATCGTTGTATCCAATGATACTTTTTAATGTTTCTGTTGAGAATTTCCGTTCTTGGGCATTGATAACGGAACTGCAAATCTCTTCGTAGTAGTACTGACATTTTGCAAACGAACAAGGAATCTTTTCCAAAACATTTTTATTTGAATGGTATAAAAAGGGCAAGAAGGGCGAATGAGCGTAGCTTATCCTCGTTCCCGCTCACTTCAATGCCTCTTGCTCGAGGACCTTCTTCTCCTCGGGAGCTCGGTTTGTCTCTACCTTCTTGTCGTTCTTGCCATCGACGCCCTCGGAATTCTGCATTTTGGAATGATGGGCAAATTCAAAATATTGAAATTCGAAACACCAATTTTCCCAACGACGTTTACTCTCCTGTAATTAAGCCATTTATAGAAATTGGAAATTAATTGATAATATATTCAAAGAAAGTACTAATTGTAAGTGACAAAAGAGATAGGAAACTGTGGAATTTCCATGGATCTTACCTCGCAGGGGTCGCGGAGACAGCATAAACCTAATCTTTTTGAGATAGCGTTGAAATTTATTTAGCGAATTCTTAATTTTCCTGTTCGTCTTTTTACCTTAAAGAACTGCTTTATCTAAACTATTCTTTTTTCATGCTTTCGAAATATCTCTTCATTTGATAGTCTTTCTTCGATAATTGTTTAAGGTGACAAGTTGTAGTAATGAAACAAACAGCAACGTACCGTATTATTGACATAAACTTATACAGTTAAAAAGTAGTTTCGGTAAAATGGCGTAATCTGTTCGAAATTTATAGTCGAATTAATCTATTTAAAGTCTATTTTTAATAGAAAAATTAATTAACAACAAATTTTCAATCAGAAATGCAAATCAATACCCATCCGTCCTTATTGAAAAAACCCGGGACATCGACTACAAAAAATGTCATCCTGGCTGTAATCATGCTGGAAGTGGGTTGAGTCGATGAATTCCATGAACTGCCAGTTGCCCGCTCAACCAGAGCTTGCGTGCCACGAACGAGAGCGCACACAGCAGAACACATCTCTTCTTGCTTCTTCGAAGCGGCTATTTGTGTCTTCAAATGTAGTATCTACTAAAAAGAATTCAGTTTAGAAAAAAAATATTCAGGCAGGTTTCTCGCATCCTATAATAAGTGGAAATCGCCAACACAAAAGTCCGTGGCGTCTTGGACAAGCAGCGCGTCCAGCTTGTTGTCCAACAGATCCTCGTCAATGCTATCGCTGAAACGCAATTAATTTACTATTTAAAGGAACTGTTCACTGAATAATAGCATATGATTTTTAACGTGGATCAATTCATATTTGTTTAAAACGTAGTTTCCGAAAGTTTATATAACTTTTTCTGTGGGTCAACTCTGCGCACCTCCGGGTTCTTGTAGCGGAGCTCGAGGATGCTGACGCGTCGACGGAGAGAGAAAGCATCAGGCAGAAGTGGGCGCTCCCTTGCAGAATGGCCAAACGTGTTCACGTCCTAAATTAGATTCATAAGTGATTCATAACAAAAAGGAGGGATTTATTTAAACTATTTTATTTGTACATACATAGATATCGAGTATAATAAGGATATATATATATATATATATATATATATATCTTTATAAATCTTAATAATGTATTAATACCATCTGTAAATGTGAACATTTGTCGATGACCACCTCTCTCGAACTTGTGATAAAACTACACGGTTGCTAACACTAGCGGCTATTAACGAAGACGAAGAGAAAATGAGGCGAAATTTAAATACAAGTAAAAGTGCAGAGAATATAAGAGTGGAATTGCCCGTTTTCTATCACTTCATCAGTACTACTACCCAGCGCGCGGTTGGCTGCGCTCTTCTCCTCGATTTTTTGAGAGAGACATGAACAATCGTCAGTCACCAGGTTAGCAAAAAATAAATAAATATTGGTTTGGAAAGTAGTTTTTTTATACTAAAAAATCTCCTTTTCTTCAAGAAGGATTCGATGATTCGATGATGGCCAGAGGGACGAAGGAGACGAGGTTCTTGTTTTTTTCTTGTGTTTCTCCACGACCGACCCTTGTTTTGCTCCATCATTCCCTTCGACCAAATAATAGGATCTCCCTCGGTTTCTCAAACATGGAATTCCGAGATTCCGAGATTTTAATTTCGTGATTTATTCTTTCTTTCTTCTTCAGAATCCCCCTCTTTCGGCGGCACTCCGGAGACATCTCTCAGGCACTCGTTCGTTGGCTGTTCTCGTAATTATTTTCCTTTTTTCGTCTCAAAGAATTCCCTTGATGAAACGAATGGTGTTTTACGCACAGTGAACTACGCGGCCTCCCTCCGCTACGAGCGAGAAGTTCCCGTCGAGGACGGCGGTGGCACGAGATCCTCCTCGTCTGATTCTTCCATCGCCATGGTACCGTCAACTGCTCCCTCCTCTTTCAAATATTTCCAAGTTTACGTGTCCTAATCATTTTGCGAAATATTGTTGCACAAGTACCATATGTGTGTAGTTGTTCGGCAAAACTCTTGTTTGAATTTCTTTATCGCATTCATTGAGACTTGCCTTCAATCGCCTACTTCCTCACTCTGATTCCAGACGCAGTCGGTCTCTAACCGCCCGTCCATGTCCTCTCACTCCCTCTCCGCCTCCCCTTCCCAGCATGACGACACCGTCGTCTACCATCACGGCCGACCGTTTCGGCGCGGCGGGCAGGTAGTGCTGCTTTGGCCAAGGCCTACCATTAATAAAAGTATCACATCATTCTATAATCTGATCAGACTCTCTATTTTGCTCATCTACGCCTTTTGGCTTCATCGCACAAATGTAAACGACTTTGGGTGTCTGTTTACTAATGTGCTTCCTGACATGATACTTGTCGATTGGCCCAAGTGACCTGCAATTCAAATCACTTTTCCACTGGTGTGGCTCTATAAGATGCATCTCTCGACTCCTCTATTTATTCATTTAACAATTAGTGTCCTGCTGTGCGGCGGCGAAGATAAGTTATCCTGACAAAAGGAGAGAGAGTGAGAGAAAGAAGAGACTGGAGAGAGTTCAGAGAAGGTGAGAGAGAGAGAGAGCAGCGAGAAAGCGAGAGAGAGAGAGAGAGAAAGTGAAAAAAGAGAGAACATTATCTCGCCTTTCGCCATCTGCATATATGACGGTTCCAACTAAAAAAACGGCCGTTTTTGAGTTTTCGAGTGATTTGTGTCATCTGTGTTAGAAAATTCATGTTCTAAACTGCATATTTTTTCGAGCGTCTTTATACACGTTCAGAAGTGCGCAAAAAAATTTGCACATAAATATACATGCCTTAACGTGCGCATAAATCATGTTGGAAAATTAATATAAAAGTACGCGTATAAATATGCACAGGGATCTGATTGAAAAATTTACAGAAAAGTACATGTATAAAAGTGCTCAGAATTCACTATGGAAAATGAGCACGAAAATACGCGAACAATTTGCCGCATGAAAATTAAGGGCAAGAAAATACGCGTACATTTTGCTCAAATTTTTTGCACAAGAAAAGATGTGTACAAATTGCACAATTTTTTGTGCAATAAAATACGCTTTAAAAAGCACAAATTTTTGGGACAATGCGCCTACAAAACAACACATTTGTATTATGATTTGACAGGTTGAGATGAAATCAAACGTACAGAAATAGCTTCTAAAAATCGTAGGAGAAGAGCTGGTTTTACAACAGTAGAAATGAAATTTTAAAAATAATTGGTACAGTAAAGGGTGTAATTTAAGAATCAATGTTCATTATGAAAACCAAATTCAGAATTGCAAGAATCCATGCACAGCAATTAGAGTTCCAACCCACAGCAATATTAGTTCCCATGAGTAGCGGAAGATGAAGGTGCAAAATTTTCGTCCACTTCCAACCCATCAGAGAACTCCTCTTCCATCACCGCATCTTCGTCAATGTCAGACTGCTTGGCATACGCTTCTTCAAATGGCGAGAGTTCCTTACCGACAATCGAAATTGCATCAGCAACAGCAAGCAGTGGAAGACACTCTGAAATTTTTTTAGGAATTGAAAATGATTTACTTGAAGAGAACACCAGCACGGCATCTCTTCCGTGCAATTATGAGACTGCTGAGATTGAAACTGACTGTTGAAATTGTGTAATGAGCCGGAGAATGCAATGTCGGCTGGTCCGTTCTCCGCCCCCTCGGCTTCTCTCGTGTGTTCTCTTAGAGATCGAAGAGCCTCGACCATTCTGTCATAAAGTAAGTTAACAAAGGTAAGAAGTATTTTAACATTGAAAGGATGGAAAGTATTAGTGTTTAACTGGGAATGCCTTTAAATACTTTCGAAAGTCTACAGTAAGATGAGAATAAACAAAGAGAACTAACAGTAGTCACAATATCTTCGCAAAGGCCAGAAATTCGAGCAAGATCGCTGATTCCAAGCGGATCTCCAGATGACTTCACCAGGAGTAGATCATCGAGGACGACCGATTCAAACACAGAAGCTAAAGATATCAGCATCGCTTGCCACGACAATTAAAAACAACTTATGATACATTTGAACTAATGGAGAGGCATGAAATATGTAAGCGACAGTTAAGGACTCACCATCCGTCTTACGAGGCAGCTGAACAATGAAGCGATGTGGATATCTCATGCGAAGTCGAGTCTCGATGAGTTTTCTGAATCCTTTGTCAGGCTGTCCAACAAAGATCGCCACACAAGATCGACGTCTGAGAAAACCCTCCAGATCAGCACTGTCGCACTGAAATTAAATACTGATGTAATGAGACTTTCAAAAAGTATTGTAGCACTGAGTATTTTCGTTTACAACGTAATTATTTAAGAGCCAAGACGAACCGGTTCGGCAAACATGGCCAATCTTGGAGCCTTCTCCAGCGAACCAATGCTGAAGAACTTCGAAGTGGACCGGGAGAGTCTTTTCAGGAGACGCTCTCTTATCTCGACAGGCTTCAGTGGGTGCTTTCTTGGGACTCGAAGGATTTTCCTGAATGGACAGACACCAATCTTAAATTGTGTTGCCTCGAAAAATAAAAAAATAAAATAAACAAGAGATTAAACAAGAAGGAAATTTTCAAGCCTGTAATTCTTTTACAATTTGCTTACTGCAGTGATTTATACAAGGCGATGTTCTTCGGTAGAGCATTAAGAATACTTTTCACTTCTTCTCGGCACATTCCCCGCCCAAGAAGAACTTGCGAAGCGGACGGAACAATTTTTGATAGCTGCTGCAATGATTGAAGAAACTTCACTCAAAAATTGATGTGGTGGTCGCATCCGCAATGCTTTTTCACTAATACAATTTAGAAAAGTAATATTTCAACAAAGATTCATCATCAAACCTTCTGAAACTGTCCAGGATTGAGTTTGGCAGATCCGAGTGCTGACAGGAGAGAAATCACACCTTCCTTATTCTTCGAGTACTTGGCCACCACCAGTTTCCATAATCGGGTGGTGTTGACATTTCCGCTAAATTAATTTCGTATTGTGTCTATGATTTTTTTTATTAATTAAAAGTATTATTTGTAACACGGATAAAACTTACTCTGGTATAAGCAGAACACTTGCATATTTAGGCAAGAATATCCAATGACCCAATCCGTAATGAATACACGACTTTTTTCCTAAAAGGGAAAAAAACTTACAGTAACTTCTTGAACATTCGACCACGCGTCATCGTCAAGCATCGCCAGACACACTATTGGAGTAGTCGGGTAAGTCTCCTCACACAACAGCATGTGCACCTAAAAGAGCCAATTTCTTGGGGAAAAAGGTGGTGTTATAATAAGGGATGAATGGGAATAATAGTTGAGAAGAATATTATTGTATTTGCTGACCACATCGCCAACCCGTTTTTTCGGCATTTCGACTCCACTGCTTCCACCCAGTCCCAGGATGTCGATCAGGCGTCGAGCATGAGTCGCCTAAATATGAAAGACATCTTATAATTTTTTAAACGAAAATCAGTTATATCTGAGAGCATTTTCAAAACCTACACAGTCGTAAAAAATAATGTTAGGGAAAGCATATGTGTGCAAAATATTAACCTTTTCGACAACCGTGTACGGTAGACGGGTGTCTTCAGATGCCACCGTTACGAGTGCAGCTGCTTGTCGGGGCAGCTGCTCACACTGGCATTTCAGCTGAATAAGTATTATAGTAATCGGGATGGAAAATAAGCTATTACTCTACCGTATACTGTTCAAGTATCAGGATACTGTAGAAAACGTTAAGAATTCCAGAAAATGGGTTACTAAAGCTTGTTTAAATGTAATAAATCGAAGTGCCGATATTAAAAAAAAACTGCGAACGATTGCTAACTTTGCCCGAAAAGAATGGTTCTCGCGCTTCGTGCGCGCGTTCTTCATTAATTTGGAGAAGCGCGCGAATACGATGCTGCCCGTTTAGAACGATGTATCTAAATATACCTTTCTAAAAAAAATGATGAGTATTTCATAGATACACAGCAACAACAAGTATTTAGCATTAGGTAATGCAGAGAACAGCTATAAACTATTCTCGCAGTAATGACTGGGCTCACCTTCCACATTCGAGAGTTACTGTAGGGCGACATCAGCATACTAGCATGCACCCCGACAGGAAGAGATCCTTCATCTTGTTAACGTGGGGCTGATTGACATCTCGAAGGACTCCAACGATGTCCAGCTCCTCCAGTGATAACTGAAATCATATCACTAGAATGAGCAATGTGGTAGGAATAAATAAGTCGAGAAGACATGCTGAGGACTTCATTAAAAGCCATTACAACACCATTGCACGATCAATGGATGATGCACGTATAAATACAAATAAATCCCAGTGTCCACTTCCACCTCAAAATTTTATGAAAACCAGTAATAAAGACAATAATGCCTCTATTTTTCGTCAACGAACAATATCAAATAAAATCACCATTATCATGCATAACTAGTTATTTTTTCCCTGATTTTAACTTATTTACCTCTACAATCTCCTTGGACGACTTTCGCCAATCTGCGATCTTTGCCGTGGCTTCGCCCTCTCGAAGGGTCAAGTTAACCGCATTCTCTGTCAGAGGGCGTCTCCGCCGATGCAAATGAACCTTCTGAAGAAGAAATGCAAATGCGGAAAAGCCTATGCAACCTGTGAAAATGCGGAAAACCCAGTTGAACCATACAGATTTCTTAGGTTTTGAAGAAAGAAAATCTTACCTTAGCAATCTTGCCAGAATTAGGGTTGGTGAGGGCCGACGATTCCTGACGTACCGGTGGTGGGCAAAGATACACTGAAGAGTCGTGACGCATTCGTAGAGCACCAACGCGAGCGCTCTTAGTCGTGGGCGAAGAATCTTTAAAGAAAAGAAATGGACTTGCGTATGAAACAGAACAGAAAGCGACAAATATATTTATTGGAAGAAAGCTTACCGCCGTTCCCAGAGACTGAAGTGGGTTGCGAATCCGCTACCACATCAGAGACTTTCATGTTCCTAAATAAGCATATATTATCTGACATTAAAGCATAAAAATATCTAAAAAGCCAAAAAAGTGAGAAAAAAATGTTGAAGACGAATTTATAGTGAGACAAAATGGTTACTGCCAGAAGCTTCCGGAAGGCGACAATTAGTATTGGGAGCTGACTCCAAATTACGACTGGTGATGAGAAGTCATCATTTCTTGCGCCCAAATGATGTGAATTTTTGTTACATTCTTTCATCGTGCCTTTCTAACTGATTTAGATTTGCATGATTATTTCTGCACTTACGTCCATCTTGGACAAAGGATGTGTCTATCAAAAGAGCTTCTCGGATCACGCAGACTCCGACCTCGCGCTTCTGCAGGATCGATGTTGTCTTCAGCACTGCTCCGCCTTCTTGTCGAGGTATGCATGCCGTATTATCAAGTTTCATTTAACTGCCAGACATTATAACACCGAGTGTCACTCTTGATAATTGGATGATAATAGCTGTTCAAATAAAGTCTTCTCATCATTATTATTCTATAATTAGCTATTCATCTTGATGGCTATTGCTATTATCTAAACGTGGATGGGGATAATTGTACACACCACGTATTCTTTCAGAGCGGACATAAACGTGTTACGGGCATTGCTGCATGACAGCACATTCGGCAAGGCAGGTCGAGAGAAAAGCGAAGCAATCCGCCTCGTTGTTAGTCCATTTTTTTAAATCGTTGAGTCAAAGACGAATATTATTTTTCATATATTGTGCCAATCCACGAGAATAAATGACATGTTTTCCTTTTTAATTATGCCTTATTCGCTGAAATCCGTAGCTTATTTAATAAGTAAATTTAGGTCTTAAGTTTCGCCGTCACGCACTGCAACGACATCCATCTGAAGGCGACAGTAAATGGAAAAAATGTCTGTCATCTACTATTCTGCAAGATCATCAACATTACCCAGCGAAGGTGCTCTTTTTTCACTCGTTCCAGTTATGTTCTTTGAAATAAATTGCAGTTGCATGAACTTCATTACTTGATAGCACGTCCATTACTGCACTTAATGTTTTTCAGACTAGCGATATGGCTTGAAGAAATGAAGAACGGTTCATCTAGTACGATTCATGCAGCAGAAGGATCGTCAAGGCCAACGATGTCAACTCTAGATGCTTGTTCACACGTCTTGACTGCAGTCCACGATCACGGCCAAGACCATCCTTGTAGCGGGACCATCTTACCTGCTGGAGTCACCAAAAGGTCCCGATTTTTGTTTTTGGAACCTTGCTACAATCTCAAAGCTAAAAGTTATTTCAACACTGACAATGAGGGTAACTATCTAAAAATTCTGTGCTCATTTCGACGCTTCTGTCATGGATGTTCTTATTAGCAGAGGTGGTCAGGGGCCGAAAATATCCGGCCTGGCCCGGAGGTCAGCCCTGATCACGGCCTCGGCCGCGAGGTCGACTCGATCCCGGCCCCGGCCCCCGTGACCTACTTATAAGCGGTAGTTAAGGTCTTTGATGCAATGCGAAGGCAAGCTGCTCAAATGTTCCACCTTCATTAAGCTGACGGGGCGGAAACTTCGATTTCGAAAGGTGCTATCTCTTACTTTATTATGGCGACGGATTTAGTATATAAAAATTTTGCCACTTAGCTGTAATCTAAAATGAGGATCTATTTCCAGACAGACAATCATCTAAGATGCCACGTTTGCTTGTCTCTCTCCGACATGATCAGAAGAAAAACTGGAGCAACGAGGGATGAGGCGTGTCGTCTGCGCAAGTGCCACTTTGCTGCAGTCCTGTAAGTAGCTTTGATGGCGAGCTCGTTCACATTACTTGCTGTATCACTATCTTTAATTTCCCATCATCGAAGTTTAATTTTCAGTAATACTTTGCAGATTACAGCGGTTCATTTCGCTGTCGGTCACACTCATTGCGAAGTTGACGCTTTTTTGGCTCGATAGTGAAGCGCCTTCGGCAGCACAATGCCTATACACCAGAAGGTATGCCTTGATACCTCAAGAGTTCTTTACTCACCATTTAGCTAAGTTTAGTGTTGGTTACTTTTTCGTTGAGACCTTATCTTCTGAATGAGATGTTAAAGTACTTTTTGTGCTAACAATGTGCAATTCAAATTATGATTTCATTTCTCTTCTTTACTATACGATCAAGGGTGCTGCTGTTGCTTATCAGGCACAACAAAGTAGTCGTTTTTAGAACTTGCGAGAGTAATTGGAATGGTGGGAAATACGCGAGTGTTAGCCATGCCGACCCAGTACGATTTCTCTATCTTGGGACAACACGCAAACGAGTTCTCGAACAGAAGCCGTCAACGCTATTTTCGCTTCTTCAAAAAGGATGGAGGTACCTTATTATTTTCTTTTAGTCATACTGATTTTCAGGATGAGAACAGTGTTTTTTCTAATGTAATTGATTAAACTGTGTAGGTTATACACATTGTAGAACGAAGTGTGTTCCTTTCAGAAGTTCGATTCATGGTTGACGGTGAACTTCCCAAGGATTTAATCACATTGACAGAAGAAATTGGTGGTTCTGCTTCATTTCCATTGTTCAAGGTTCGTATTTCGCTATGACTTCTGTAATGTCCAATCTTTATGGAACATTCAGGAATAATCATTAGTTTAACTTTACAGGCAGATTCTGTGGCGGCCCTTCGCAACTTGCTTCCACCTCAGCTATTTCCTGATGTCGACAAGTCCCAAGTTGCGGCCTCAACTCTCTTGAAAGTTTGCAACTCATTTCTCACGGACGAGCAGCGCCAAGAGATCACGCAGCTTCCGTTTAAGCTACGCGATACTTCTATTGGTTAGTTTAAAGTAAAAGTTTTCATAAAGATTATATGGGATATGCTGATTAATCAACCTATAATATATTTCTTTTTCCATTCAGTAATTGAAATTGAAAAACATATATGTAAACTAAGAATTTTCTGTGCTAGCATGTTATGCTCCAGTGCATACTTACAGTGCCATTGTCCGATCTCCTCGATGAGTTGTCAGCAAGATGTGTCCGCGACCTGAAAATGACTCGCTGAAGCCGATGACGTGTACGCCTTCCTGAGAAATATGGGATACAAGGCAAGCGCACCGTATGCAAAGATGGCTCTAGTTCGTGGTGAGAAGCAGAGAGAGGATGCTTAATTTTTTTTTTGATACTTTTTTTAATCAATCAACATAAGGTTTTGTTGTTTTCCTTGATATTTAGGTAATTTTTGAGAAAATATAAGTGTCAATTTAGTCCTAATATTTAACTAATTTTTTTCTGCTATAAGTTTTCTTTTCTAAGCGCGTTTGTACATGTATTTCCATACTAAATTTTTTAGCAGCTTTGTACACGTATTTTTGTGCTCACCATTTTGAGCACTTTTCTACGCGTACTTTCAGCCACATATTTTATGGTCACTTCAATACGCGTATATTTGTGCCAAATTTCCTCTCTAGTTTTTGAGCACTTTAGTACATGTACATTTCTGCTAATTTTTGACTCCGTTTTATGAACAAATTTGTACGCGTATATTTTTGATCAACTCTCAAAATGATTTTGAACAGTTTAATACATGTATATTTGTACTCATTTTTCACTCGAATTTCTACATACTTTTGTACGTGTATAAAGATGCTTAAAAAATATGCAGTTTAGTAAGCCTACACATGACACAAATCACTCGAAAACGCAAAAACGACCGTTTTTTTAGTTGCCACCGTCATATATTAATTATTACACTTTAGCTTACATGCATGCTCCCGCCAATTGTCGCCTTGTTTTGAGTTTATGCAAATATGAGGGACGACGAGCAGAAAATAGAGGGAGAGAGAGAGAGAGAGATATAGAGAGAGAGAGAAAGAGGCGTCGGGGTCATCTCATACTCCGGAGGAAAGAACCAGCGAGAGCCATGCTGATAATCCATCTGACCATGAGGGAGGGGCATTCACACGCAGGTCATTTCGTACACGAGTTACATATCTCCTAATTATGATACATGAGAGGAGAAAAGATGTCTGGATGTACGGAGAGGGAAGAGAGGGAGAATACGTGAGGGAGTGAGAAAGCGAGGAAGAGAGACATGCAGAGAGAGAGAGAAAAAGAGAGAGAGAGAGAGAGAGAGAGAGAGAGAGAGAGAGGGAGAAAGAGAGAGGGAGAAAGAGAGAGAGATAGAGATAGAGACAGTGAAAGAGAGAGAAAGAGAGAGAGAGATAAAGAAAGAGAGAGAGAGAGAGAGAGAGAGAGAGAGAGAGAGAGTGGATCTGACTTTCCTCGTGCCTCCTCTGCTTCTTGGTAGTGCGCTTCCTGCCATAAATACTGAAGTTGTTCGTGGCTGGCCGTGGAGAATTGGTGGTTCGAGATGATTCTCTTCATCGATGCGAAGTTTCCCTTGTGGAAGAAGACTGTCGCATGGGCACGCAGGACGGACTCATGATTGGCAATCTGAAGGATAAGGAGGGAGAAAGAAGAGGAGAGAGAGAAGGAGTGAGGAGAGAGAGAAAGAAGAGTGAGAGGAGAGAGAGGAAGAGAGGAAGAGTAAGAGAGAAGAGTGAGAGAGAGAGCGACAGGAGGTAGAAGACAGAGAGAGAGAGAGAGAAAGAGAGAGAGAGATGAAGAAACAGAGACAAATTTGAATTTGTTAGATGCCCGAAGAAGAAAAGCATTGTTTTGTCCTCGGCCGACCTTTTTGGCCGTGGCTGCTGTTAGAGCGGAGAGGAAGTTGGCCAGCTTTTCCGCCTTTAGATATCCCAACTTGTCCTCAAGTTCAAGTTGCTTACAAGTTCGCACCGCCTAAACTAATGAAGCATGTAGCATTCAGATTGGAATGGCATCGACAGCAAAACTTCAATGACAGAAAGAAATTCCTATGAAATAATAATCTCTTTTTTCTCTTTTGCGTTAATTGTTGAATTGCAAGAGGGATCAGAAATTTAGACGATGTGATAAGAAAATGAGACGGGCCTCCTCGGCTGCGGCTGAAGAGGTCTCCGTACTGGTAGCGGAGGGAGAGAGCGGACTGGAAGGAGGGGCGGTTGAGACAGCAGAAGAGTCGCATCCGTTGAGGGAGTCGAACTGCGTGTCCCCGTTGTTGGGCTGCGTCCCGGCCATCTCCTCACAATCAGTGCAACGGGTACTAAGATCCGTGCTGCTCGGCCTCTCTGGCCACTGATAGAGGCGGGTCGCCCTCCATCATTGGCCACGCCCATTCTCAACTCTCTCTCTCTCTCTCTCTCTTTCTCTCGCTCTCTCTCTCTCTCTCTCTCTCTCTCTCTGAATCTCTCATCTCTTCTTCTACAAGACCGTCTCCCAATCCAATGAGTCGAAGCGGCTTCTTTCAAAGGACGAACACTCATCACACCTTCCTGCACATACACAGAAGCATATGCCATGAAAACGAGCTAGAGAGATAGAGAGAGAGAAAGAGAGAGAGAGAGAGAGATAGAGAGAGAGAGAGAAACAGGGAACGAGATTAAGAGACAGAGAAAGAGGCGGGGAGAGAAAGAGGGACAAGCGGAGATAGATGATCCGGTGTGAAATGGTAGTGGTATAGGAAGAGGAGTGGGATAGAATAGCTGCGAGGAAGGAAAGAGAAGCTGCTAATCGATGGGGTTGCTCACGCTGTGTTCATCGGAAGGCAGATCTCAACTTCATCATCTTACATTTAACTCTCGCTCTCTCTCTCTCTCCTTCCTCTCTCTCTCTCTCCCTCTTTATCTCTCGCTCTCTCTCTCTCTCTCCTTCCTCTCTCTCTCTCTCCCTCTTTATCTCTCGCTCTCTCTCTCTCTCCTTCCTCTCTCTCTCTCTCCCTCTTTATCTCTCACTCTCTCTCTCTCTCCTTCCTCTCTCTCTCTCTCCCTCTTTATCTCTCGCTCTCTCTCTCTCTCTCCTTCCTCTCTCTCTCTCTCCCTCTTTATCTCTCGCTCTCTCTCTCTCCTTCCTCTCTTTCTCTCTCCCTCTTTATCTCTCGCTCTCTCTCTCTCTCCTTCCTCTCTCTCTCTCTCCCTCTTTAGCTCCCGCTCTCTCTCTCTCTCTCGCTCTCTACGCAGGCCGGGATGGCCAAGTTCGTGGTCCGAATAAGATGTGGTCTCGGTTGACGACGGAATAACAGTAACAAGCATACAAGTAGAAGAGGGAGAAAGAAGCAGAGAACGGTGAAGAATGCAACGAAGAAACGTCGCCGTACTCGTCGTAAAGTTCACTTGAAGAACAAAAAAAAAATACATTCCAAAATAATTTTAAATAGACCGCAATTTTACTCGTGCAAATTTGGAAATTAAATAATGCCTTCTTATCCCCCGGAAAGCAGAGAAAGCAAGAGTTTCTCTGTGCTTTTGGAAAAGTCTATTATGCAAATTAGTATTATGCACATTTATGCAAATTAGCATGCAATTAAAATATGTATATACAAGTCAGTATACAAATTAGTAAGCATCAATTAATATGTATGTAAGTATTATGGAAAAACTAACAATAAGTGGCAAGAAGTGGCATGAGCGTTGAAGGTAAAGTTTAAATTTTGAGCGTCTTTCTCTCGACCCCCAGGCAGGTGTTGTAGAAACCCTCTTTTTAGATCGACTTGCCACGACTTCCGGTTAGCTTAGTAGCAATAGAATGCGGCTTTGGGTACTCAGAGTAAAAAGTTAGGGCACCCTGGGGGATGACTACATCGTAGACCCAGGAAAGTCAGTAAAAAGCTCCCAGGCTGAACATGAATAGCGTCGCGTCACTCGCTGGCCGCTCTCGCACTGATGCCAATAATAAAACCTCAATCAATTCCCAGATTTGTTGCATTCACTTGAAATTTGATAAAATGTATGTATATGAACTTGTAAAGTATTTATCCGATTGAGTCGAAAAAATATCCATTCTGTGGAATGTATCAGTATTTATTTGAAGAAGAAAAATACATTTTAAGCATTCAGTGAAGAAATGATATTCGATTTATTTTCTTATGTGATGAGGAAAACGATAGCCTTCTCTTTCGCGTTGTGTGCCTGTCATTCTGCTATAGCTTTAAAGAAAACTTATTTCAGATAAGCGGATGACAATTTAAGAGGATATCTCTTTCCTAACATTTTTCTACTCTCAAATATTTTTTCCCTTCAATATCATATTACAATGCATCTTTGTGAATACCTTTGCTCAATCGCCATCGCCAATCCCTCTTCTCTCTCTCTCTCTCTCTCTCTCTCTCTCTCTCTCTCTAACTTCTTTGTCTCTCTCTCTATCTTCTCTCCCTCCCTCTTCTCTCTCTCTCTCTATCTCTCTCTCTCTAACTTCTTTGTCTCTCTCTCTCTATCTTCTCTCCCTCCCTCTTCTCTCTCTCTCTCTCTCTATCTCTCTCTCTAACTTCTTTGTCTCTCTCTCTATCTTCTCTCCCTCCCTCTTCTCTCTCTCTCTCTCTATCTCTCTCTCTCTAACTTCTTTGTCTCTCTCTCTATCTTCTTTCCCTCCCTCTTCTCTCTCTCTCTCTATCTCTCTCTCTCTCTCTAACTTCTTTGTCTCTCTCTCTATCTTCTCTCCCTCCCTCTTCTCTCTCTCTCTCTCTATCTCTCTCTCTCTAACTTCTTTGTCTCTCTCTCTATCTTCTCTCCCTCCCTCTTCTCTCTCTCTCTATCTCTCTCTCTCTAACTTCTTTGTCTCTCTCTCTATCTTCTCTCCCTCCCTCTTCTCTCTCTCTCTCTATCTCTCTCTCTCTAACTTCTTTGTCTCTCTCTCTATCTTCTCTCCCTCCCTCTTCTCTCTCTCTCTATCTCTCTCTCTCTAACTTCTTTGTCTCTCTCTCTATCTTCTCTCCCTCCTTCTTCTCTCTCTCTCTCTATCTCTCTCTCTCTAACTTCTTTGTCTCTCTCTCTATCTTCTCTCCCTCCCTCTTCTCTCTCTCTCTATCTCTCTCTCTCTAACTTCTTTGTCTCTCTCTCTATCTTCTCTCCCTCCCTCTTCTCTCTCTCTCTCTCTCTATCTCTCTCTCTCTCTAACTTCTTTGTCTCTCTCTTTATCTTCTCTCCCTCCCTCTTCTCTCTCTCTCTATCTCTCTCTCTCTAACTTCTTTGTCTCTCTCTCTATCTTCTCTCCCTCCCTCTTCTCTCTCTCTCTCTATCTCTCTCTCTCTCTAACTTCTTTGTCTCTCTCTCTATCTTCTCTCCCTCCCTCTTCTCTCTCTCTTTCATACCTTGAAGCATTGAGTCTACCACCGCTCTCAATCCCAGATGGTGTTTGGCATTGGAAACTGCTTCCTTACTCGATATTTACGGATTGCGCCGAGTTCCCTTGCAATTTTAATCACTTATCCACTGGAATGGCTCTCTGAGATGCTTCTGTAATTATTCCCTTCAGCTTCTTAAAAGGTTGCTTCGCGTGCCTCTGAGACCGTGTTGAGCCCCTTTGATGTTAGGCTAAACTACTATGACAAAATCATCACTTTGATGCTAAACGCGCGCCTTTGGAAGACAAGGAAACAAGACAAAGGGGGAGAGAGAGAACAGAGAGTGGAGAGGGAGAGAGAGAACAGAGAGTGGAGAGAGAGAGGGAGAGAGGAGCATAGATATGTAGATAATAGAGAGTGGGAGAGAGAGAGAGAGAACAGGTCCCGTCTTTCCCCTCTCTGCCTCTATTAAATGACTTCTGCCTATTAATTAGCAGACATAAGCTTGCATGCATTCTGTTGCCAAGTACCGTCTTGTTGGAAATTAACGCAAATACGAGAGATAACTGGCAGAAAATAAAGAGGGTTGATCGAGAGCGAGAGAGAGAGAGAGGGAGAGAGACAGAGAGAGACAGAGAGAGACAGAGAGAGAGAGAGAGAGAGAGAGAGAGAGAGAGAGAGGAAGAGGAAAAGCCAGAGTCGGGGTCATCTCACACTCCGGAGGAGGGCACAGCGAGAGCCAGGCTGCTAATCCGGCTAGGGAGGGATTCTTAGAGTTGCGATAGACGAGAGGGGATAGATCAGGGAGGGAGGACAGTGGGACAAAGAGTAATACAGAGAGAGAGGGAGAGAGAGAGGGAGAGAGAGAGAAAGTGAGAGAGAGAGAGAGGACGAGAGATACTATATTTACTGAGAGAGGGAGAGATATGTCGAGAGTGAGAGGGAGAGATAAAAAACGAGTGATGATCTGACCTTCCTCTTGCCTCCTCTCCTCCTTACAGAAATACTGCAGTTTGTGGTGGCTGGCCTTGGAGAATTTGTAGTTTGAAATGATCGCCTTCATTGAGCCTAATTTTGAAGTTGACAATCTAGATGGTCATAACGCAAAAAGGAGTGGGAGAGACGAAAGTGTTATAAAGGATGAGAAGGAAGAATACGGTGAAGGTAAGATTTCGACGACTTTGAATGGTAAATGCCATGTAAAATACATCAGTATAAGCATTCATAAGAGACGATGAATAATGCGAGGATCTCTTCTTTTTCAGCAGAGGAATGGGCAGAAAGGAGAATGTGGACGGGCACAGGATGACGAATAAATCGTGCCAGAGTGGGCGGAGAAAGGATATCTTGGAAGATGACGATGATATCAGACAAAGTTAGGGAAGCTTGGAAGGAGAGAGAGCGAAAGAGAGAGAGAGAGAGAACGAGAGAGAGAGAACGAGAGTGAGAGAG
This sequence comes from Allodiplogaster sudhausi, assembly GCA_945643635.1. Lineage (NCBI taxonomy): Eukaryota > Metazoa > Nematoda > Chromadorea > Rhabditida > Diplogasteridae > Allodiplogaster > Allodiplogaster sudhausi. The sequence continues at coordinate 1,315,418 of CALZFC010000091.1, read as the reverse complement.
AGAGCAGATGAAGTGGGAGCAGACTTTATTGCCACCCGTGCCAACATCAACAAAGTGTGGATCCTCTCCCTCACTCTCTTCCCTCTCTCTTTAACTGCTAAATCGCATGTTTCCATCAATAATTCACAAAGCTTTCGCTAAAAGAATCCGTTTTTTTCTAATTACCTGATTGTGAGATATATCAAGAATGGATCTACGATTCCACAGTAAGCCAAGCACCTCTCAGACACTGGAAGGAGAAGGAAGAGAAGGAAAAGGGCTATCATGATACCGTAACTCATGAAGGAGGAAGTGAGAGAAGGAACAGAGATCTTGGCTAATAGAGAGAGCGTGCGAGAAAGACAGAGATAGGAAAGAGAGAGACAGAGAGAGAGAGGGAGAGACAGAAAGAGAGAGACAGAAAGAGAGGGACAGAGATAGGAAAGAGAGAGACAGAGAGAGAGAGAGAGAGCGAGAAAGACAGAGATGGGAAAGAGAGAGAGACGGAGAGAGAGAGAGAGAGAGAGAGAGAGAGAATACCTCTGCTTGATAATGAATGTAGCAACTAATACCGGGTGGAATGCGGGTGACGCTTCTGCTGCGCGTTCGTTCTCCCTCGCTCGTCCTTTCTCTGACTCTCTCGTACCTCTGTGCTCTCTCTCTCTCTGTCTCCCTCCTCTCTGACTATCTCTTGTCGCTATTCTCTCTCTCCGTCTTCCCTAGATAGCGCAACTCTGGCACGCGCCTTGCCTTTTGGCTAGCTCCTCCATCTACACCCTGCCAATAGCAGCCAGATTAATTAGGATCGCTTAATGAATGAGCTCAGGGAGAGTGAGAGGGAGAGAAAAGAAAGAGAGAGAGAGAGGGAAGAGGAAGAGAGAGAGAGAGAAGAGAACAGTTTCAGAGAAGTGGGAGAGAAAAGACTGTGAGAGGTATGGACAAATGTAGGGGAATATGTATTTTCTTATTCCGACTTCAGCCACATTTCACTCCGACTACTAAGCCAGCCTGGTCTACAGAGAGAGAGAGAGAGAGAGAGAGAGAGAGAGAGAGAGCATCTAACAAACTCAACCTTATATCTCCTTTCTCTCCCACACACTTTTTCTGATTCCGCTCGAATCTCTCTCTCTCTCACTCATCCTCTCTTTCTCTCTTTCTCTCTCTCTCTCTCGCTCTCTTTGTGCCTTCCCTTGCCTCTCTCTCTCTCCCTCTCTCTCTAATTCTCTCTCTCTAATTCTCTCTCTCTCTCCCTTTTCTGTCTCTCCCTCCCTTTCTCTCCCCCTCCTTCTCCTTCAGATTGCGACTCATGAGTCCTTCATACGTGCCCGTGCAACAGTCTTCCTCCACAAGGGAGACTTCGCATCAGTGAAGGAGATCATCTCGAACCACCAATTCTCCCCGGCCAGCCACGCTATAATGCAGGAGTTCTGGCTAAAGTCACACTACAAAGAAGCAGAGGCGGCACGAGGAAGGTCACATCTCTCTCTCTCTCTCTCTCTCTCTCTCTCTCTCTCTCTTTCTCTCTCTCTCTCTACATATCTCTCCCTCCCTCCCTCACACTAGATGTCTCTTGTCGGCCTCGATAGCCCGGATTCAACGACAAGTTCGATCTCGACGACGACAAGACCCCTCCTCTTCAATCACCTCTCCAATCAACTCCTGAATTGTGTTTCAACGCGCACGATAAAACACAAGAACAGTTTATATTGAGAGATATTAAAAGAAGAACAAGCGGTAAGCGCAACAATAAACAACAACACAAGCCCGCAGACACACTATCACAATCCCGACGACCCTCTTCCTGCCGCTCCACGCGGGCACCCGAACCAGAAGTGACTCAGAGATACGCTGAGTCACTAATAAAACATGAGACTCTAAACTATAAAAGTAGATCTAAAACGAGTCTATTATATAGTAAAAGCACTAAAATAAAGAAAGTCAAATGGGTCAGAGGGGAGGGCACAATCCCTCCGACATCCCCCCGTCCTCAGTAGCGACGTCCCGGCGCGAAGTTGTTGTTGTCGTTGTGGAAGGTACGGTAAGAATTACCGTATCCTCCTCGGCCTCGACTGTCCCTTCCGTATCCTCGGTAGACTCCAGCTCCTCGTCCGTAGTCGATGTCACCTCTGAAGAATCCATGGACCCGTCCTTGCGTCCTCTCTCGTGGTCCTTCCTTCGCACGATGTTCGACATCATTCACTGAATGAGAAGAGTCCTTCTCTCTCTTCTCGACAACTCTATTCTTCCACTCAACATTCCTACCCATTCCTGGCCTCTCATTTCGGAATCCCTTCTGATTTTTCTGTCTCATAATTCTCTTCTTCCGGGTGGGACATATTCTCCATCCATGGCCCAGTCCACTACACTCGAAACACTTCTTCCAGGGAGGGAACTTTCTTTCACACCCTGCACTCTCACACACCGATCCATTTTCTCGTTTCTTGAGTCTCTCGTACCTCTCCAGTAGTTCTTCACACTCATTCACCACTTGTTCAGCTGACTTCACACTGCTAGACTCGGGTACATCTACAGTAATCAATTTTAGGTCCAACTCCTCAATAACATCTGCCTGGCATGCTACTTCTTTGCCTTTTGTCTTTTCCTTGCCATCACCACGCAATTTGAACAGACACTCCAAACCCCATGCAGCGATGACATTTTGTCCTAACTAGATCTCTCTCGCCTCTTCAACTGCATACACTCCAATCTTCTTCTCAACTCCTTCTATCTGCACGCTCACTACCGCCTTCTTACCTATCTCCATGCGACCACCCGCGGCTTCAAAGATCTCTTCCTCTATCTCTACTCTCTCAACATCTCCTCTCTTCTCGACTTCTCGCATCACTTCTATTGGCACTACAGTAATCTCGGCACCCGTGTCAATAATCGCTGTCACTTTCACACCATTGATCTGCGCTTCATATCTGTGGAAGAGGTGCCCAGAAGTCATCACCCTTCTGCTCGCCCACTCTGTCTCTCTGCACTCTCCTCACCAAGAAGTTTCTTCTCTGCACCTCCTCTCGTGGCTGCGGACAGTTAAACTGCATGTGCCCTGTTTGCTGGCAGTTGTAGCAGACACCCGAAAATTTCCCCAGTGGTACGGTATTCGCACTATTCCTACTGTAGTCCACGCGCGTTTCTGCATTCTCGTTCTCTCTCTCACTTCTCATAGGCTGTGCCGTCTGAGCATTGTAGGGCTGAGCACTCACTGGGTGGGAGTTGAATGGCCGGTTATTGATTGGTTGGGAGCCCGCTTGCCGGTTACTCCATGGCTGCACGCTGTTCGAATTGGAGACGGTCTGCCTATTCCAAGGCATCCTTCCCTGCTGATTGTGAGCAGTTCGAATGGAGAAGAATGGCCTTCCCCTCTCTGCTTCATTCTCCCTTCCATTTATTCCGCCACTCGTGTTCTCTCTTCCTCCGCTCTGTCTCACATTCCCATGCTGCCCGAACCTTCTATCTCCCCCTGCAAATGGCGCCCCCCTACGCTCTACAATTTCCATTCTAATCGCCGCCTCCTTCAAATTGATGTACACCATCTCGTCGGACGATGTCTCCATCTCCCTCAGCAAGTCCGGATAATTGCGCCATCGGGTCAGCTGTGAGACCAACTTCTTCGCCATGATTGGAGCCAGATGCTCCTCGGTCATTCTCGGGAAAGCGCGATCAGCCAATTCTTCCAAATAGAGTGTGAATTTGGTGATGCTCTCGTCTTCGCGCATGTACATTTTCTCCCAATTCACAGTTGCGCTATACTCGGCCATCAACTTGTCTCCCTTATACCGCTCTTTCATCTTTCTCACAATTGTCGAATATGAAAGTTCGCGCCCCCTAGTCACAGATTCGAAGATTCTCCTAGCATCTTTCTCCAAGTGCCCCTTCAGAATATTAATCATCAATCTATCGTCCGAAATAATATTCCTGTACTTCATCTCCAATTTTTCTATGAACTCGGTGAAAGGGCGCGCACCAAATCCCTTCTCAAATGGGACAACAGCGGGCAAGGACTGGACCACAAGATTCTCGCACAACAACTGCTCCAATCTACTGCCACCCCTACTTCTCCCACTTCGCCCACTTTGCCCACTCCTCTCAGTTTCCCCACTCCTTTCACTTTCCCTCGACTGACTTCTCCTTGATTCGCTCTCCCTTCTCCTCATCCTTTCCTGCCCTTGCTCTCTTCTGAGAGGTTGCCTCTCCGTCATCGACTTCTCCGCGGGTCCTCTTTCTCGAATGCTGTGTTTCTGCAATTGAAAAGGGAACACTTGTTCGTTTTCGAATTGTTCCCCCTCCTCTTCTTCTTTTCTCTTATTCTTATCCCTTTCTTTCTTCAGCCTTGTAATTTCCTTACCCAGCTCTTCCTTCTCCTGCAGCAACTGTGCCGTCGTTTTCTTCTCCACTTCCAGTTTCTTCTCCTTTTCCTCTGCCATCTTCCTCATGTTCGCCATTTCCTTCTTGTTCGACTCCAGCTCGGCCATGATCAGGTCGAGCTTCTTCGTCACGTCATCGGTGCTCTTCTTCTTGCTCTTATTCTTCCCCTGCAATTCGTCATTTTCTTCGTCTTCCACTAACATTAACCACCTATGTGCGTATTTCATTGCCAATTTCCCGTTTTCTATTCTTTGCTCGTCTATCTCTGTCAATGCATTGAGTGCGTCCTCTGCGATTCTCTTTTTCATTACTCCATGCTGCTTGCAAAGTTGTTCAAAATGCAAATACAGTTTTCCATCTTCACTGACTCGGCTGTGGTTTTCTCGCCCCAGCTGTTCCAGTTCTTCGCGCGCCTTCTCAACTTCGCCCTTGTCATCTTCGTCTCCATCGACTTCTCCCAGCAGTTCTTCTTCATTCCTGATCGAGCCGTTCGTCACCTCTTCGTTTTCCTGTCTCGCCAACAGCGTCTCCTCGTCCATCTTTCTCCTCTCTTCTCTTCTCTGCTTTTCTGCAATAATTTCGTCATCTGTCATTCTTGAAAGTCCCATTTTCGGTTAATTACTGCGATACTCGATCAAATTCACGCGCCGTGCACTCTTAATATCCAATTAGCACTTCAATCAGCATAGAATAAGTACTCGCAATAATAAAATCCTCGTCCTGTTCAGGTCAGTACTTCTCGTCTTCGTTCGGAATCAAACCGCGAATCAAAATTCTTCTTCGTCTCTTGTCTCGAAAGCTTCGGCAAACACTCTACTTTCTATTGGAATCAAACCAATAGTCGTTACTTGGAATCAAACCAAGATAAAAAATATTTCCTTTTTACTCCGGGTTGCTCGAAACTTCGGTTGGAATCAAACCAACAACAAAACAAAAGTCCCTTCTCGCCTGGACTGCTCGCAACGCCTCTTGGAATCAAACCAAGTTAACAGTCCTTTCGCCTCCGGACTGCTCGCACTTCTTGGAATCAAACCAAGTTATACTCCCTTGGAATCAAACCAAGCGGAGTTACAGGTCCTCGTCGGTCGTCGAAGATCTTCAGCAGTCGAGTGGTTTCGGCCCCCATGTCGGCCTCGATAGGCCCGGATTCAACGACAAGTTCGATCTCGACGACGACAAGATCCCTCCTCTTCAATCACCTATCCAATCAACTCCTGAATTGTGTTTCAACGCGCACGATAAAACACAAAAACAGTTTATATTGAGAGATATTAAAAGAAGAACAAGCGGTAAGCGCAACAATAAACAACAACACAAGCCCGCAGGCACACTATCACAATCCCGACGACCCTCTTCCTGCCGCTCCACGCGGGCACCCGAACCAGAAGTGACTCAGAGATACGCTGAGTCACTTATAAAACATGAGACTCTAAACTATAAAAGTACATCTAAAACGAGTCTATTATATGGTAAAAGCACTAAAATAAAGAAAGTCAAATGGGTCAGAGGGGAGGGCACAATCCCTCCGACACTCTCTTCATCACTCACACAATCTCTCTCTCTCTCTCTATTTCTCTCTCGATATCTCTCACTCCTCTTCCCTCTCTGATCATCAAGAGATCTTTCCCCTCTCATGTATTCTAACTATGTAGAGGGCACTTTGGAGCCCTCAAGGCATATGAACCTGTGTTCTCTCTCTCACTATACGTCCCTCACTTTTCCAATTTTTTTTTGTGAATCAGTTGACCATTCTCGAATAATCGAGCCCATACGGGCCTAAGGCCGGCCAGACTCTCCGACCCTCACCTGATCATCTTGAGTGGGAGATGAACAGACGCTTGCTTTTCTTTGTCTTACCTCTCGCTCTTTCTCTATCTCTCGCTCTCCTCTCTTTATCTCTCTATCTCTCGCTCTCCTCTTTCTCTCTCTCTTTTTCTCTCTTTTGCGGTCTCTCTATGAATGGCAAAGTGATGATTCTGGTATAGTATGGAAGAGCAGATTAGGCTAGGATCAAAGGGGCTCTTCACGGTCTCAGAGGCAAGTGAAGCAGAAGAAGACAAATGGACTGTTGCGCACCAGCTTTAAAAAAAATAATAAAGAAAATAATTAGAGGAGTGGAGCCATTCCAGTGGATGACGTGACTGAAATTTCAATTACAGTAAACTCGAGTCGATCGAGAAGTATCGAATTAGGAATGCGTTCCCATTTCCGAGTACAATCTGGGATGGAGAGGAGACGAAGTACAACTTCAGGGTAGGAAAGAGAGAAAGAGATAGAGAGAGAGAGAGAGGGTGAGAGGGAGAGTAGGGAGAGGGAGGGATGGTCGAGAGCGAGAGAGAGAAGAGAGAGAGAGAGCGAGGAAGAGAGAGAGAGAGAGAAGAGCGAGACAACATAGATTGACCGTTATATTCCAAGATCCGGAAATCCCTGGTTCTCTTTAGGCGAGTGACCGTTCTCTGCTGCGCGAGTCATATCTGAAGGAACCAAATCCGAATCAGGAAAAGATGGAGGAGTTGGCCGTTGCGACTGGACTGACTCCGACCCAAGTTGGCAACTGGTTCAGCAATAACAACAAACAAAGAGACCGAGCTGCCGGTTTCTAGAACAAGTTTGTCCTTTCATTCTTGAGATGACTATAGATAGAGAGAGAGAGAGAGAGAGAGAGAGATGGAGAGAGAAAGAAAAGGGAGGGATGATGGAGATTGAGCTAAGGTATAATATACAAAGATGCATTGTTATATGTATGTATTAAATATGAGAGAAAAAATGTTTGAGCCTGAAAAATCTCAAACAAATCCTGAAAAATCGCATAAATTGACACTGGCTTCTCAAAAATAATTTTAATTTAGAAAATTTATTTTCAGCTGTAACACTACAACCGGCATGCAACACGAGCGTCATTTTTCTCATTACATAAGAAAATAAATCGAACATCATTTCCTCACTGCCTGGCTTAAAATGTCTCTTTTCAAAGAAATAAACACATTTCATGTAATGGATACTGTTTTCGACTCAATCCGATAAATATATTGGTTCAAGTTCATATCCCTGTTAAGAGATATGACGGAGGAGAGAGAATGGAGGATATGAGAGTAAAGAGCGGGTCGACCGACCGCGACGAAGCAGGGAAGAGAAAGTGAGAAATCATAGTTCGCTCTCGACTTTGTCATTTGCGCGAAAGAAAAGTGCTTTCTTTTCATAACGTACGGATTACGAAATACCCAGGAAAGAAGATATTTGCTGCCCAATGATCATTTGCATTGGCTTCTCCTTCCACAGTCATTCTTCCCCGAAGAGCTCGCCTGAGCCGGCTGGCTGCTTCGTAAATCACCGATTTTGATTATTCATAAAAAATTCATTTTTATTCCTGTAATTCTGTTAGGGCAGTTATTTTAAATAATTTTTATTAAAAAAAAACAATAAATAGAAATAAATATGTACGAAAATAAAGCCCCACTTTAAAAGGAGCAAGCATGGGCAAGGGCGCCGCTTCGCGAGCAACACCACGTCCGAATCCGTCTTCAACCATATGTGAACATTGTCACAAGCAACACTAACAATAAGAATTCTCGATTTTAGACGATTTTTTTTGAGAATTCTTAGTACTACTTGTGTGATTTCTCTACTTTTATTCGACCGGGCCTGAAGCAAAATGGACGGCATTTTTATTCGGGCAGTTCTGCGAAGAAAAGATCCCTTTTGATCACCTGAATGTAGGAAAAAGTGGGTACTATTCAGTTACTAGTGCTAGAGTAAAACAAAATTTTTTCAAAACATTTTTCCTCGTACTACTGAACTCCAGGGGGTTTATTAGTACGAGGAACACGAATATAACAATCATTTTGCATAATTGTATCACATTATGGCTTGGCGAAACCTTAGGTTAGCCACCGCCAAATTCAAAACCTGCTCCAATGACAAATCGTTACAATTTTTTCCACGGAATTATGCAAAATGGTTGTTATTTTCGTGTACTTCATACAACAATGGAAAAAACAGTCAAGTATTCATTGAAAGCTGGCAACTTTCTACTCGATGTCATTGCTCCTCCAAACTCGTGGTGGAAGTTTGCCGGGCGATTGTTCTAAAATGGGCCAATTCGGCAAATATGCGTCATTATTTTATGGATCCTGTCCTTTCATCCCCTCTCTCTCTTCCTCTGTCTCTATCTTTAGCAGTCTCGCCTTCTCTCTCCCTCTTTCTCTCTCTCACTCCCGCTCTCACCATTTTTCGCTCTCTTTTCCTCTTTCGCTCTCTCTCTCTCTCTCTCTCTCTCTTTCATTTATATGCATCTTCACTCTGGAATAAATCACCTCGCTATCAAACTTATTCAGCGATCAAGGAATTCTGCTCTGGAATGCGCCTGCACTTTCCTTCTCGTTTGTTCCCCCGCTCAGCTGCCTGTAAAAGGGCAGAGGTTGCAAAGGATGAGAAAAAAGTCGCGTGTCAAGCAAATGACCTGACCCTTGTCGATTGACTTACCATAAGCATACATTTCTTTGTCTCGTTTTCAAATTGTGTATCTCCTATAATGTTTAAAGTGACAGATGAATAAGTCAAGTTAATATCGATAATTGTCGCTCCTAGTTTTGCTATTTGCAAAATGTATGCATAGGGTTGTAGTGAAGGATACTCTTATGTTAGTCTTGAATGTGTTACGATTTGTTGATGAGAGCTTTGTTTATGGCTTTTGAAAAACAAATTATTAAAAAAAGAAATATAAAATCACATAATTTGCTAGAGAGATGTCGCCATCCTCCCTCTTTCTGGTCGCTCTCCTTCTCCTACACACAGCGCAGGAAGTTCGGTTTGCCCGCACTAGGAAAACGCACTTTGAAGTGACCAATTTTCTCCCGCACTACAAAGTTCGTTTTCCTAATACTAAGCTGAGTTCTTTTTGCATGCACTGATAAGTGCGGCGAGCGAGTATCACCAAAGCGAACTTTACAAATTTCTTAACCGGGAACATTACGGTACTTCTTTCATTTCTTCATTGACTTGTAGCATTAGTATGGTTCTATCTCTTTGAGCTGATTCACACCGCCGAGACGGCGATCCAGCAGCTGGCCGAGTCTGGCATCACGCAGCCAGTGATCTGCAGCTACGGCGACTCAGCAACTTCGTTCATCGTAGCAGTCAATGGGCGAGCAGTCAAGGTATGGAAGCTTTTACAAACACAGTGTTTACTTTACACATATATTGTTATAACTAACCATTTCCAAAGTCGTTTATGATACAAGTTTCTTTCTATTTTGTACGGTAAGGAAATTCAACATTACACGCTTAACATTATTTTTTATATTTTTTCGAACGGTAAATTCCTACTCAGGTACCTGGAGACTGGAGTTCTGCGCTTCTCGTCCTCATCGCAGTCTACTACGTCTTCAACTTGATGTTTCCGGAGCCGGTGAAGCCGGAGATGGAGCTTCTCTCCCATCTACTCGGCGTGAAGCATGTGAAGCACACGGAATCAGCAAGGCGAGTGCTGAGTGCTCTGGATGAAGCGGCCCAAGTGTAATTTCTTTATTGAACATTGTGATTCCTTCTTCCTCTTTTCCTTCTGTTTTTTGTTGCTTAAATTGGCACAGAATTAGCATATAGATCGATGCCGTAGAATGCGTACCATAGACATCATTTATCCCTTATGACGAAATATTGTTTCGGTGACTCTCGTCTGTGCATACGTGTATCTTAGATTATATTTAGGATTACTCCAATTCCTTTCTTTTTTCCAGAAAATCTTGTAGGGGCAACAATTTTGTTTGACAATTCGTGTTTAATATTCACATGAATCGATGCTGTACAATTCTGTAACATAGGTTTTTATTATCTCTTATGAGAATATATCTTTTCTGAGACTAACGTCGGTGTATACGTGTAATTTCGAGATTATTTCCTTGTACCCCAAGTACTTGCATCCCAGATGCCGTCGCTTTTCGTGTCCATGTCTCTTTTCTTGAAAAATTTTATCCAAGCTTGTGAAGTTTTTAAATAATAAATTCCTGTAACATCTAAATGCTTTCGTGACATGATGCACCATTCAACACCTTTAGCGGTGTCTTCTCATTGAACAGAAAAGAAGCATAGGAAGCAGTGAGCGGGAGGGGAGGGGGATAAGGGGAGGAAAGAGAAACATAGAAGGAGAGAGAGAGAGAGAAGCAGAGAAAGAGAGAGAGAGAGAGAGCAGCAGCAGCAGCAGCACACATAAACAGAGATAATGAGAGCGCGAGCGACACGCAGAAAGAAAGAGAGAGAGAGAGAACGGCACATTGAAAGAGAGAGAGAGAGTGAGAGCAACACACATATGTAGAGATAATGTTTGCGCGAGCGACACACAGAAAGAGAGTGAGAGAGAGAAAGTGAGAGTGACTCGCATGCAAGTCACTCACACTTGACGTACATGAATTCGAATATTCGAATGATCGAATGTTCGAATATTCGAATAATCTAAAGTACGGATAGAACGAACTTATGTCCTGCAAGTTCGGTTTCCGGCGGAAAGTTCGTTTCTGTCGTTTTTTAAGTACGTTTTCTGCGAACTTAGAAACGAACTTTCCCGCCAGCCGGGCAAAGTATTATACTTTCTGCGCTGTGTGTAGCTCACGTCACCACCACCGTCCAATTCGGATTCGGCGCGGGCGGCGGCTTTGGCGGCTTTGGCATGAGAGGTTAGGAATTGATTTATATTGTTTAATCTCTTATCATAAACAGATCATTTTGTTATAAAAATAAATTGCTGTTCCCTGTAACACAATTCCGAATTGCTCTCTTTTGCAGTAAAATAATCAGATTTTTTTTTAAATAATTCAAAACAAAAACATATTTAAAATAAAACATAAAATAATACAACCTCCAGGCAGCGGTAGCTGGGAGGCCGGGGTGGTTATGGGGGCGGATATCAGGGAGGATACGGTGGATATGGCTGGCGCGGTTACGGTGGCAACCGTGGCGGATATGGAGGTCGCCGTGGCGCGGCAGGGGATGTCAGTTTATGGGCATCTCTTACATGACAGAAACTAATTTTTATCGATACTTAAGTTACCTTTTTTAGATCAAGATAATTTTTTGAGATTAATTATCGATTATAATAATACTTGATTTCAGATTATCGCGGCTGATCTATGTTTACTTTATGATTTTGATTGTTGTTTCTGTATTTGATGTGATATGCAATGAAGTTTTCCCTTCTTTGATAGTGAAAAGAGAACATATCAGGAAATATTGAAGAGAAATAGAAAAATAAGAAAAAAGGAAAACGACTACGACTTCTTTTAAAAGTATGAAAGAAGCCTACGAATGAAATCGGTGGAGTTCGCATGACATAGGTTTTCATTAATGATGAATAAGCTGCTATGTGCATAACCGCCACGTTGAAGATATTTATTCAAAAAAAACTATAAAAATGGTTTGCATGGAGAAGAAAACTGCCACTCTGCTTGTTTTGATGTGGAACGACAGGGAAAGTTCTCAATTTGGTGCGTCTTTACTCTTTATGTCCCAACATTATCCGGTTCTCTACTTCTTTCTAATTCTTTGTTTGTTTCGTTCTTGATCTAGCTAGATCTGCATCATTTGTTGTACTATAAAAGGGCAGAAAGTTTGGACAAGAGAACCAGAGAGATGTGATATAGTTCGGATTCAATACTTTATCTGCGATTCCTAGATCTACTGTTTATTGTAATTTTTCTTATCACTTTATAGTTAACTAGTAAACTGCAGATATGATCGCCAAAAGGACTCTCTTCTTGTTGATAATCGTTCTCTTCGCCTCCTTCTACTTTACGACTGCGCAATGGGGCGGTTTTGGTAACTATGGCGGAATGGGAGGAATGGGAGGATATGGAATGGGAGGATATGGCATGGGAGGATACGGTGGAGGGATGGGAGGATATGGCGGAGGGATGGGCGGTTACGGTGGAATGATGGGAGGATACGGTGGATTTGGAGGTCGACGTGGCTGTTAGTCTCTAAGGACACTTTCTAATTAATCAGAAAGCAATCTTTCAAAAAATTAAATGAAATTAAAGTGCAAATAACTTGTAAAACGAATGAAAACTAAGCTTTCTATTATTTTTCAGCTCATGGTCGATAGAAGTCGGCGGCGTTATAATGACTTTTCTTCTCTAACCTTTTCTCTTCTCCCATGTAATGTTAACAGTATGTCTACAAAAGATATTAGAGATATAATTTGAGAGTTTCATGAACCGGTAAAATAGAGTAATTAATGCAATGTTAAATATTTATCAATAAATGAATAAAGCAGACTTTGAGTGACTGACTGATGAATGCATTAAAACATAAAAAGATTGTGACGAGTAAGTCAGAATGGCCATCATGATTGGGTGAGATCAGTGTCGTTAGAAGTGATGTGATAAGATCATATACTACAAAACCGAACATTGCAAGGAGTACTGGCTGGGTGCATCGGTTTTCTCAGCATTTTTCTGTCACTCTTTCACCAGTCCCTCCCCTGTCTCTTTACATCTCTCTCTCTCTCTCTCTTCCTCTCCCTCTCTCGTCTTCTGTCTCTCAGTCTCGTTATCCCTCTCTCTTGATCTCTCTTGTTCAACCTCTCGTTCTCTCTCTCTCTCTTTATATCAGTTTATTCATCGCTAGTCCCAATTCGTTTAAAAAGCGAGGCTTTCAGCGAGGTGATGCATAGGTCAAATCGGCCAAATCATAGGCTTCACTGAAAAGAAACAACCGCTACTATCTTTAATGCTCTCTATTCTTTTTTTATCAATTAAATAACTAATTGAATGTTTAATTTCATAACTGAGTGAATGCTCATTGAGATATGATCTCGGGCAAAACGCTCATCGTTTTGCTGGTCGTTCTGTTTGTCGCTGCCGATCTCACGGCCGGGCAATATGGATGGGGAGGATATGGTAACGGGTACGGTGGAGGATATGGCGGAGGCTGGGGTGGCGGACGTGGATGGGGCAGTCACCGGCGATGTCAGTTGATGATTAAAATTTTTTTTAAATAAAACATTTTTTTTCAATTTAGAAAATAAAAAAGTAGTAAATCAACGCCAAATGTCTTAATTGTGAAAAGCAATTTTTTTCAATTTGATCTCCTTTTTTTATAATTTTAGCCTGGGGCAAATAAAGGACCCTTCGACGTGCGTCCATCTCTTCCCTACGACTGTATGAACTCTCTCCATCTCGAATGTGTTAAAATTTTGCATGTCATCTATATCAATCATATCGAGAATAAAGAACTTCTTTCAAATAAAAGTAATTGCAAGCTGCTAGCGGTCAAAAATATGAAGGTAATGAATGCTAACACTAAAACAGTACCGAAGAAAGAGCACATTTGAAAGTTTTTAAGGTATTTTCATTTGAAATAAATAACATTTGAAATCCTGACGCCTGTGAATAAATGGTCTAATTGAACTAGCGCGACATTCATTAGACTCCACAAGATTCCCGAGAGTAGAGATTCAATTAGTTGTTAGAAAGCAGAAGGCGCAATTAGAACGCATCGGACGAGTCAGGGTAATCGTGGTAGGAGTTCTGGTCTTATAAAGCCCCCTTTAAAGTAGCACAATGAAACTATATATGAATCTATTTGAATTTCAATGACTATTGCAGTCGTGTCTCTCGCCCTTGTGTCAGGGACAATAAGCGCGAATTCAAGAGTGAGTTTTCGGCTCCTTTAATGGTAGATCTTAGTGATGGAGAGTGAAGATGAAACGACGGCGTTCAAAAATTCATTTAAAAATACAAAAACTTTTTTTCCTTCTCGAGATTAATGGAATTATCCGTACGAGTGAAGATGACGCCGATGGATTGTGGAAAGAGTACATCATAGCGAGTTTTTCAAGGTGAGTTTATTACTATTCTTAATTATAACTAGATATTTAAAATTAAAAAATTCTTATTGTATTCTTTTTCTACAAATATGTACACATATGTATGTATGTATAAGTAGCTTAAGAGAGTGAAAATGACAGAGATGGATTGTGGGCAGAGTACCTCTAACCATAAGAGAGTCTTCCAATTTCGGCGACATTCGGAGTCCAATCCAGTGGCCAGCGAAAGGCCAGTCGGTGTTCGCGTATCTTATCGCGAGTGCGATGCAAGTGTTCCAAGTGCGAAACATCATTAGGAGAGAGAGCGAGAGAGAGAGAGAGAGAGAGAGAGAAGTATCGGTGGCATGGAGAACTTGCATGGGGAGAAAAAGAGTAAGATAATGAAAGAGGAAGAGAGTGCGAGAGACAACCAGTAATCGAGAACGAGAAAGAGAGGTACTACGCGGGTACGAGCAAAATCTCGTCATTATTACATTGTCACAAAGATCTAAGCAATTATTAAAAACTGCTGTATGTATTAAGCGAACTCTAAAAATTATGTATTTTGCATATGTACTGATTGACGTTTGAATTCGCCAAAATGCTCTGTGAGTGTAGCGCGGGCGACGAGAAGTACACTGATTGTGAGAAAGAGAAACAGAGAAATACATTGAGGCAAAGAGAGAGAGAGAGAGAGAGAGACAGAGAAATAGAGGCAAAGAAATACAAAGAAGAAAATAGAAACAGAGAAATAGAGATATTGATCTTCTTAAGACCATTCCAGGATCTTCCCCCCGATTTCACGGCAATCAAAAGTGCGTGAATCTGACGAGTGGATGAGGACAAGGGCAGAGTGGCCAGCGAAGAAGAAGAAGAAGAAGAACAGGAATGGCCGACTTTGTCTTCCGGAGAGCGAAGAAGAGTGCATGGTTGGCATAGCCAAAGAGAGCATTAAAGATCAGTATATAAATGGGCCCCTGAGCTGTTAATTTCAGCGCATTTTCTAATGTCGCCCGAAATTCTACCGTAGTCTGTTTGAATTTTGAGTCAGGCAAAAAGCGCGAATTCAAAATGAGTTTTTTGGCTGCTTTATTCCCATTGTCAAATATGTATATGTATCTAGGTACATAACGATAGCCTTGCCCGTTCTAGAGGTTGCCTTCTCTTAGTTGTGAATTATATACAATCTTTCAATCTTTGCAACCATGTTCTTCTTCTTCCTGCGGATAAATTCCAGTCTCCTCTTTATTCAACTATTTTTTTTATACATTAAAAAAATGAAACGTTATTCGATCCCAGTGCAAGATGGTGGCGATGAAAACGCTCCTGCTCATGCTCGTCCTTCTGCTGGCTGCCCAAATGACGGTGGCGCAGTTCGGCTTTGGCGGTGGCTTCGGCGGGCGCGGCGGCTGGGGTGGCAATCGAGGCGGTGGTTGGGGTGGCCGCGGGGGCGGCTGGGGAGGACGCGGCGGTGGACGAGGTGGTTGGGGCAGAGGCGGTGGAAGATGTTAGTCTTTTTCATTATTTTTTTATTACTATTATTAAAAAAATAGATGTTTAGGATTTAATTTTTACAACAAAAAAAAAGTTTTTTTTTTTAACTTTCTACATTATATATGTACATATGTCTATGTATATATGTACATACATGGCCATGTAATTTTAACGAAAAACAGAGTAAAACCTAAGAAGATAAGATATAAAATTTTTAAATGAATTCTTTTCAACATTTTGAAAACTCATAGAAACCCCGAGAGATGATGTCTTGATTCTAGCACGAAGCTGGGGCAAGTAGACGACTGCACGGTCTTCTTTCCGTCTCTCAGGAATAGAACGCATTCTTCTTGCCTCATCATCATCTCTCTTCAACCTCCGACTTCCGCTTTTAAATCAAAGCCACCTTCTACCTCATCAATCACGAAATACTTTCAAAATTGCAAGCACAAAAAATAAAGTGAATGAAATAAATATTTTCTGAACTGAACACAGGTTTTTTCAGTGCTACTTACTCAAACTGCAGCAATATCCTTGTAATCAAGTATTACAAGGAAGAAAAATGTGGCCTTGTCTTGCTCTGCTTTCTTACCCTAGCCAGTTCTTCCAGAGACAATTGTTAGAGAGTTCTTTGCTGGTTGACATGTTGTAATGCTCTCTCTTGCTGGCCGCGGTGCGGGAGGCGGTCAATGCAATAAGGGCAATAAATAAAGAGAGACGTGTACTTGGGCAATTATCACTATCGCTAAATGTCTATAGATTCCTGTTATCAATCGAGAAAATTGTCTGGAGTTGAGAGACAAAGTGTAGTGAACGACGATGGGCTGGCTAAGATGCACCAAAAAAATGAAATAAAAGTGCCCGTTGAAGTTCATTCTTGATTATCACAGGCAGTTGTGGATTTAATCATATCTCAGGTCCGACCATTAATACAACGACTTCGTAATTACATGATAAAAGGGTGATGGATAGATTTAAGCTTGCGCTTTTCAGATATTTTTCTGGTCAATAAAGAAACTGGATGAACTCTTCTTGCAGGCTGCATAAAAAGGAACATTTCTCAGTAAAATTATTACCGATTGTTGGTTATCATCTTAAATTTGGCACAATATCTACATTCTACGTATGTTTATTCATACACTCGCAACACCAAGTATCGTTTATCAAATAACAGTAGTAAGCCGACGATGTCGTTAAGATGTTTTTTAATGAATCGTTGAGAGCGATTCATTTAAAAAAAACATATTTTTTAATGAATCTTTGAGAGCGAAGAGATCTCAGTCAGGGTTAGAGAACAATGGAACGTGAAGAAAACATGAATTTTTTTGTGCATATTGTTAGTGCCTTATACATACGAGAGTTCACCAAAGGATGTGTCAGAATAGAGCAGAAACAACATGAAATCGAGGGAATATTTTTCTCTCTAATAGTTATGAGATAGACAACGTGTCAGGCAGGAAATCTCACGAATTTGAATAGCCCCTCCGAAATGATGTTCAATTCTTACAAAGTCGCTGCATATTTCCAAATAGAATCTCGATCTCACATTTTCTCATTTTTTTTGTGTTCATTCCCTGTTACCTTTTCTTTCACTTTTCCCTTCCCGCGCTCTCTCTCCCTCTATCACGCTCCTCTCTTTCAATCAATCCTCCTTCTCACTCTCCCCTCTTTCTTTCTCTCTCTCCCTTCTCTGCTCTCTCTTCTCTCTCCCCTCGCTCTCTCTGCTCTCTCTCTCTCTCTTCCTCTCTCTCTCTCACCACCCCGCTCCTCCGCCACTCCAAGCGTAGCTCGGCTTGCGAATGGAGCCGAAGCGTCCAGTGTACGTTGACATCGAAGCTGGCATAAAGGCAGAGCCTTCGCGGACCTGGATAATATTATACTTATTTTCACGTAAATTTAAAATATCTATTAATATCTTAGCAGCTAACCAAAACTAAATCATCGTGTCACAAGTAAAAAAATAGGAAGAGAGAGAGAGAGCGAGAGAGAGAGAGAGTGAAGAGCGAGAGAGAGAGAGAGAGAGAGAGAGAGAGAGAGAGAGATTATGAAGAGAAATGACTACCTTTGAAGTGCCGGCGCCAAAGATGTCGTTGAAGCGAGGCGGCAGATAAGCGGAACGCGCCGTGACGCGAATCTCAAAACGAACTTAAATTTTTGAAATATGTTTTATCATTCAATTTTAATTCTAGAATGTTATATTCATACATTTCGAACAAACGCATTTTACTGCATATATTTTTGCATATATCTAATTCAAACGTATTGCATAATATGTAGGGTACTAGTTTTTTCTTCGTTTACATACATATCTAAATGTGTTTATTTGTAAATAAAAATAAGTATGCTGATTTTATTTTTGGCTAATGATAAATGCCACAGACCATCCTTTCCGCTGGCGCTTCATCATCGAAGATAGATGCTCCCTAAAGGAAGTTTGATAAAGGAGCTAATTAGAAGAATATTAAAATTAAAATTAAGTTATTGTCCAAGATCACAGATCATAAGCTGAAATGGCCACTAACGACGAGTGTGGCTACGATTGATAGCAGTAAGAGCAGGACACGCATCGGGAGGTCAGTCGACGGGTCAGAATTATTACCCTCGCTCCTTCTTTCGAGAAAATGACGACTATTCTGTAGCCGGTCTGATTCCTGAAAGAACGAGTTTATTTTCCTTTGATTTTTTTTTGAAAAAAAAATTTGTGCTTTCCTCTGCTGGAAATATGAGCGCGGGAGAATCTCGAATTTCAGCGTATAGAACACGGGAAATAAAATGGAAACTATCGAGTAAAAAAGAGATGTTACAAACGGGTGGGAAAAGTGTTAAAAAAAACGATCCGGTGCAGTGGTCGAAGACCCCTCTCTCACAGTAGCAACTTCTCTCTCCCTTTCTCTCTTTCCTCTATTTCTTTTTTTTCTCTCATTCCTTCTCACTCTCTCACTTTAACTCTCTCTCAAAAAAGGGTTGCTGGAAAAATTATCAAAAAGGAAAATAAATCAGAATAGCGTTGTTCTGATTTTCTGGAAGAAATGATGATAGAAAGAATTACACAGAGCGCAACTTGACAGTAATAGTGCAATAGTACAATAATTTTCGCATAGGAGCGCGGAAGAATTGCTGTCATTAGCCGGGAAGTTGGTGGACAAGGATGGACAGGGAAAAGGGGAGCGTGGTGGAGAAAAATCGAGAGAGAGAGAGATCCACAGAAAGACAGACATAGAGAGAGAATCAGGAAGAGCCATAAGAGAGGGAGAGGCAGAGAAAGAGGGAAATATGTAGAGAGAGAGAGAGAGAGAGAGAGAGTGAGGGTGGGTCAGGAGAGAAGGAGAGAGAGAGATAGGCGAGAGAAGCAAAGAAAACAAGAATAATATTAGCATGGAGTCCTAGTGGACGCTCTGCTTACCCATGTTCAGCCGGGGGGGGGGGGTGAAGAGAGGGGGGCTAAAGAGCTTGAGAGTGTCGCCGGGAATCAACAACAAAGAGTGTCTGTCCAGTAGCAGTCGAGCGGAAAGATCATCAAGAATGCGTATGCACAACACACGTCAGAAAGAGTAAGGTAGCGGAGAGAGAGAGAGAGAGAGAGAGAGAGAGAAGACAGCAAGAGAGAGAGAGAGAGAGAAAGATAGATGGAAGCGGAAGATAATAGAGAGAGAGTGAGAGAGAGAGAAATGGAAAGGGAAAGAGACAGAGAGACACGGCGAGAGAGAAAGAGAGAGAGAAAGTCCAACTATTCGCCTTGCCGGATATGCGTTCAAAATGTTTTCGAGAAAAATGCTTGCGAACATTTCCGTCATTTTATTTCATTTCAATAATATGCAAGAAAATTTCTGAAAACGGCAAAATGGAGTCGATAGCATTTGCCTCTGATGGTTCGCAAAAAACGAATAACTCTGTGCAATTGCGCTTAAGTCTGACCGATGTTTATTTCTTGTCATTCTCCGAAAGATTAATTGTAGGCAAAAACATTTCTATGCGGATACGAAGGAATAAAGTTCCGCGGTGCGTGAAAGAAACTGAATTTCGTGTGAGAATGCCTTTTTTTTATTTTTCTTCCTCTTTGCCAGTCTACGAGAAAAATTTGCGCCACCAAATAGTTTGCATGCAAAATTGCCGCTCTGCGGTAGTGAAGACGTGAAGACCAAATATGAATATCGAAAGGGCCTCAAGAGAATGAGAGGATGGGAGAGAGAGAGATTGTTAGAAAGAAATGGGTTGGAGAGGCAGAGATTGAGCGAGAAAGAGTGAGAGAGATAGAGAGAGGGAGAAATGCAGAGAGAGTGTGCAATATGAAAAAGAGATTGTAGAGAGGAAGGTTTTGCAAGATTTCTCTGACCATGAGAGTACAAATATTGTGTCAGGAGGAAGAAAGTAAGAGAGAGGGAGAGAAAGAAAGAGAGCAAGAGGGAGAAAGAAAGGAAGGACAACATAAAAAAAAATTGGAAATGACATCCTGTATATGTCATGCGGAAGGTGTTTTGTCATGACAATTTCTCCCATATATCATGACTCAAAAAAGTGGCGGCGCTAATACAAATTACGTAAATAAAACTATTTTCTTGTTCACAAAGACTCTGGGAAGAAAAGAGACAATATTCCATGTAATATCCTGTCTCCGACAGCCTAGTCTGCGTGCCTTTTACACATAAGCCGGGTAAGAAAATAAACGCTAGAAATCTCAAGGCAACTGCGCAAGCAAAAAATACAAAGAAAGCTAAACATATTTATCAAAATGGTCAGAAATTGAAAAAAAATAAAGTTTTTTTTAAAGAAGCATGCTTCCGATGTGTCTGACTCTCTAGAATTTCGGCATCCGCAGAGAGCTATTGATCCAATGGATTAGCAAAAAATCAGTCAAAGAATTGGCTGTGAACGAAACGGCCAGAATAGCTGATGACTTGTTTTCATTCTTTCTTTCCACACAGAAGAGAGAGGAGGGGAGGGTCATGGCTGCCAAGGTGAGGAGCTTTTCTAGGATTCTTCCTTACTTCTCTTCACCTCCCCTTTGTTGAGCAACCTCCTTGGAAGGGCAGCCCACTGAAGAATCAAAAGAAGAAGAAGAGGAACGGGAAGAGCATATTCAGAGGCCGTTCGCTTTCTCCCCTCCTTGCTAGACGGACCTCTTTGTTATCTATAGAAAGAAGTGAAGGAGTAGAAAAACTTAACGAGAGAGAGCGACAGAGAGAGAGAGAGATCGGGAGAGAAGATATAGAGAAAGAGAGAGAGAGGGAGAATGCGCAGAAATACAGAGGAAACCGAGGGAGAAGATAGAGATAGAGAAAGAGATGAGGAAAAAGAGTTGTTTATCAGTCGTGTGCTGAACCACCCGAAAGCGATTCCCTCGTGCAATCAGGATAAAAGGCGACGAGCTGACATGGAAAGCGTATCCAAAAGGAAAAGCGAATGACGCTTCATTGTCGAAAGGCGAGTGTGATTGTAGAACAGGATTATAATAAGGCTCTAGGAGGAATTAGCACAGGGGAGAGGAGAGGGGCCTAATCCTTGAGCCTTTCATCCTGCTCTTCCTTTGCTTACTCTTGTCCCCCCTGGAGTACATAAATCGGCCAGAAGTGACAACTTGGAGAAAATGGGAAAATGTGAGCAGAAAAAAGAATTGAAGAAGACGAAAAAGATTGAGATGTGGACGCAGATTCAACTGAAGAGGAGATGCAGTAGTAAAAGCTGCGCGAGAAGGCTCTAGGAAAATGGCATTCGGATTTCCGCGCGCTCCTTTTATTGCTCTTCCTGATCCGCCATTCCATTTGGCTCTCTATTTCTCTCTTTCTCCCTCTCTCCCTCTTTCTCCCTATCTCTCTCTCTCTCTGTCATTTTATCTCTCTGTCTCTCTCATTTTCTCTCTCGTTTTCTCACCATTTCTTTCTCTTTCTGCACTCTTTGGTTTTATCGCTCTCTCCTTCTTGTTCCTCTCTTCCGTTTGCTACTTCACTCCCATCTCCCTCTCTCTCTCTCTCTCTCTTTCTCTCTCTTTGTCTTTCTCTCTCTCCTTCTCTCTTTCTCTCTCTCTCTCTCTCTCTGCTCCTCTTTCGCAAGTCCTTGAGACCCAATTTGTCATCGGGACTAAATCCTCGATCACAAGCACCGAAGCTTCCTTTTCGCCTTTTGTCGCCGGCACATAAAAGGGACACGGGCGCATGCAAATAAAACATGAAGAAAGAAGAAGGAGACGACTCACGCGCGTCCCGAGTGGAAGATTACGGTAGTCAAAAATAAAAGGCGATAGAATGGGCTGAAACCATGAGGCAATATAGAATGTAAAGATAGCGAAAGTGTTGTTGGAACGAAAGTTGCACAAGGAAAAGTCAATTGTGTCATTTCAAACACGATGAAATCTTTTCTATTTTTTTCTTTTTTATAAATACATATATGTGAATTTGATGGAGCAATACGAAGATATACATAGACTTTCTCAAACTTTTGCGGTTGTCACGACGGCTCTTTTTCTCGAAATCAGAAGGGAAAAGCGACGGAGCGTGGGAGGCAACGAGTAGTTTGTTCGTTTCCTCCGCAAGAAGAACTATGGTTGTTCCGCAAATAATTAATCGTATCTGAGAAGGGCATGCATAATTGACGCGATCAATTACGGCCCGTAGTAAACAGACGGGGAATCATCGAGAATTCTTTGCGTTCTTTCGTCTCTGAACACGCCAGAATAGCAAAGGATTTCGGCCGGCGTAGAAATGTCGAATGAAATCGGAGATGTCCGTGGGGCATCGCATGATGACGGCGCAAATTTACGCACAACGATTTCGTTCAGCTAACTCTCTTTCTCTTTCTCTCTCTCTCTCTCTCTGCCTCTCACTGTCCATCTCTCCCCATCTCTCTCTTTCTCTGTCTCTCACTGTCTATCTCTCTCATTCTATCTCTCAATGTATTTCACTAGATATCTCTCTCCTTCTCTCTCTCACTCTCTCGCTATCTATGCCGTTCTGTTTTTCTTTCTCCCTGGTTCCCACCATATTTCCTTTTTCATAAAAATTTTGTCGTCCTTTCCATCGTTCGCCATCTCCATCGAGTTCGGCAAAAAACTCGAGTAATTAGATTCCAGTCATTTACGCCTCGCTTCTTTCTTGTCGCCTCTCTTTCTTGCTTACTTCTCTACTTTCTCTCTCTCTCTATCTCTCTCTTTCTCTACATTCTTGCTCACTCCCACTTTTCCCTCTCTTTTACTCATTTTCTCTCTACTCTTCCATCGCTGACTTTCTCAAGACCCTTACTTATTCGTAGAATTTCTGCAGAATTGAGTGGAAGTTGATAAGTGTCAAAGTGATAAATACAAGATGGCACAGACATCATTGCCCATGGGAACACGTCATCAACCGAAAACGAGGGAAATGACGTCATGGGACGAGTGGTTACCTAAAATATCTTCTTTTTTAAAATCTCCCTATTGCTCTTATCTTTTATTCTTTCCAGAGAAGAGCAATCTGCCTGCCTTTGTTCAAACCTGTATTATTATTTCTTCACAAGCGTCCTTTGTTGAATCTTTCAGAACACCGGGACATGAGTGATACATATATGGAATTATTGCGAAATACACGAGCAAACAAGAAAGAAATGAAAAAAGGAAAGATCCAAAAGGACAAAGGAAGCTGTCTCATGTCATCAGGAGCACCATGACATCATCACTCATCTCGTCGCTCTTCTGAATCTCGTCACTGCCATCATCGACCTCTCGATTTACTGTCGCCGACGTCTCCGGCAACTACGCTTCCATAGTTCAAGAAAACGGCGACGAGATTCGAGGCATGGGCCGGAGCACGGTTCTGGAAGATACATTCATACAAGGGCAACTCCACGTTTTTCAAGACTGGCGATACTTGTGATACACAATAGACATACATACATTCGAATTCGAAGTTATTACGGTATTAAAGATTCGAAGTTATTACGGTATTATTAAAGATTAATACGCGTGGTAGCGAATAATAGTGAGTAAACCAACACAAACATGATGAAAAAGAAAAACAAATATATACGGCCGAACACTCGGAAAATAAATTTTAAGCAGAATAGTAATAATAATAAATTAAAAAAATACATATGTCTGCATATGCCTATATTTTATTTTAATAGATATTTAAGTCAGGAGTTTTTTTTAAAGGACCGCTCCATAGAATGTTCGTGCGTATCAGAGGGCATTCCCCATCCCCTTCAGTTTCCTCTCTCCATTTCTTTTATCTCTCGACTTTCTCTAGATGCTAAGAATGTAGAGTAAGTTGAGTGCTTGCAGTCGAGAGCACATGGAAATATAGTGCGCGTGTAGGAAAGAGAAATTGGAAGTATGAAAATTTCTTCTGATATGCACGCATATTCGCCGAAGCGTTTCTTTACTAATAAATACTCTTTGAGAGTATGGCTTTTAAAAAAAACTAATGGCAAAAGGAAACAGACCTGCAAACGAAGAAAAGTCACTTTCTCGAGTCATGAATTCGAATTCTCCGGCAAGCAAGCGCTCGCACTGTGCAAGAAAACGGCGGCGAGTTTCGAGGCAGAGACCAGAGCAGGGTTCTGGAAGGTACATAGTACATCTACACACAGCGCAGAAAATATAATACTTTGCCCCCGGCAGGTGGGAAAGTTCGGTTTGAAGTTCGCCAAAACCGAACTTTCAAAACGGCAAAAACGATATAAACTCAATTCCACATTTAAAAAGAAAGAGTCTGGGGATGCTTGTGATCACCACTAGAGTTTTTTTTCTTAAATAATAAATACACTTTCAAAACACAACGAAAAAAGAGAAACATAAAAAGAAACGGACCTTCGAATATAGAAAAGTCATCTGGTCGAGTTTTGCGCGATGGCCCCTCTTTGGCGGGCAATGCCCATGGGATGTCCGGGATTGAACTGTTACCCGGGTTCTTAAAGTAGCAATTCGGCTATCTCTCACTCTCACTTTTTTCTCTCTCTCATTATTTCTCTCTTTGTTTCTTTCCTTCTTTCTCTCTCTCTCTCTCTCTCTCGCTGACTCACATCTTTCTGTCTCACACTCATTCACACACACACACTCTCTCTCTATTTCTTTCTTTCCCTATGTCTCAGTCCAACCTTCGCCGCGGTGCAGCTCTTTCCATTTCCAATGCAGCCACAACAAGTGATAGCCAACGCTCCGAGCACGATAAAAAGGATGAAGAATACGAGTCGGATAAGTTGTATGAAAGTATAAGAGAGGCAGCTCATCTTTGTAGAGTGAGTTGATTCTATCAGATGCACTTTCTGCTCCGTTCGCGATGTTGTGGCAGCTGGACAAAAAAAACATTTAAATAGTAAATGAATTTAATTAGTTAATTTATTTATTAATTAAATAGATATTGTTAAATTGTAATTGTAAGAAAGTTTATCGTTCGATGAAGTATCTCAAAAATCTTTGAATTACCCATCTCGAATGGTTGTTCGATTGGAACTACCAGAGGCTTATCGACCACATCGATCTTCATTCTCTTCTGCAAGAATATTTCAGGGAATGAGCAACATTTAAAATGATGAATAAATCCGGTCGTTTTATAGAGTTTATTAAAATATAAAAGCCATAGTCTGAAAAGTTCACTGAGAGTGCAGTCCACAATGAAATGAAAATAAAACGGAAATCAAAATGGCTATTCGGGCTCATGCTACCGAAAGAAGACTATTAACACCTAATAAAGAAAATGATTCATGTTGTTCATATAGCCCTAAGACAATATTGTGTGCCATATTAGTGCGTCGTTTTCACAGTCTTCACTTCCGCACTCACCCGGCCGCTGACCCAGGTCATGAAGGGAAAATTCTCGTTGGCATTTCGCAGTAATAATAAGATGATGAGGCGCCTTCCGACTTCTTGACTTTTTGTCTGCACCCATTAAACTCTTTTTTTTTGCACGTAATTGTCACTCAAAGCATCCTTGGAGATCTTGTGAAGAAGCTGCAGTTATAATAAATCATTCATGTTCTGACTCCGCCAAGTGAGTTGACTCAATTTTGCGCTCTCTTCATTTCTATTTAATTTATTTCTTTGAACTGATTGCCTCCTGCAACATTGCAAAGCACCTACGAATGTTCACAAAGTTTCCGCGCTCTTTGTTCTTGAGAGGTACCGTATCTTTCGCTTGGTGAAGTTCTTATGTCCCGGGAAGAAGAGTACCATTAATCTTCTGAATAAAATTTAAACCTCTCATTTTCGCCCAAACTCCTTATCTGAAACTGCAATGAAAGATTGATGCTATAGATAAAGGCATGTGTTCTGATATTCTTGACGTACAATTTTCCACAACATTTGACGTTGTTTCGCATAATAAACTTATGCATAAGCTTGAATGTCTTGGTGGCAAATTGCTCTCCCTCCCTCTTTCTCTTCCTCTCTCTCTCTCTCCCTCTTTATCCTCCTCTCTTTCTTTCTCTCTCCCTTTCTCCTCCTATTTATCCTCCTATTTCACTTCCTCTCTTTCTTCCTCGCTCTCTCTCTCCTTCTCTCTTCTATCCTTGCAGGGATGTCACTCCGTCACTGCCTTGTGCTATTGGCTGTCGCTGCCTCTGGCTCGCCGCGCCTCACGTGCTATGTCGGCCACGAGTTTTCCATCCTCGACCTCTCTGACAATCGTCCTCCTCTCATCCCCTGGACCGGTGTCAAATCGTCCTCGAAAATCGTTCCAGTTTACTGCAACGAGAATGAAACGGCGTGCTGGAGGGTAGGTCTACTAATTGTGTTTTGTAAGAAATGATATGTAAACTTGTAACTATTATCAAACTTTATTATGCAGCCATAAACAAGACAACGGATTCTGATGCTAACGGAATTTCAGATGATGTCCACGAAGATGATGCCGGGACTGCCTGTCAAAATAACTTTTCTTAGAAAAGGCTGCAGTCGGAGCTGCGAATCGAAGGAGGTCTTTACGTTTATCTCTACCTCTCTCTCTCTCGCTGTCTCTCTATCTCGCTCTCTCTCTCTCTGTCTCTCTCTATCTCTCATTCTTTGTTTCTCTCTCTCTGTCTCTCTCTCAGTTATTTTTTTTTTCTTTTTTCAGTTTTTTTTTTGCTATTGGTTTACTAACATCAAAGAACTTCTATTCAGTACAAATAATTACTGAATTTTCTTGTCCAAGTGTCATCACATTAATTTATTTTGATGTCGATAAATATAGTATAATATATACAACTTTAGCTGCCCGTGGATGACGACACTTTCGCCAGAATGACTGAGTTCAGATGTTGCAAGGGCAGCTTCTGCAAGGACTACGCGAACGGCTCGAACAGTTCCACGGCGGTCCTTCTCCTCGCACTTCTCTCTTTCTTTCTCATCTCGCCCTCTCGCCACTGACAATGAGAGCCAACTCTCTCTGTCTCTATTTCTCTCTCTCTTTTTCTCTCTCTCTCTGTCTCTCACCCTATATTTCTCTCTCTCTCTCTGTCTCTCTCCCTATATTTCTCTCTCTCTCTCTCTCTCTGTCTCTCTCTCTCTTCGCGTATTCTTTTTTCGCTCTCACAATTTTATTTTCTTCCTTTCTCTTAATTTTTTTTTGATTTGGACAATTTCTAACAGTACAACCTGCTTCCCATCGTTAGCCTTTCGCTACTCATATTGTAAACACGACAAAATAACAATCCGTTTATAACCCAGTCGATTTTATTCACAATGATTCTTAGATTAGCTACGAATCCAATAAACTGCAGAAGAGATGTTTCTAATCAGTCGATAAGAGATTCCAATGATCATCAACATCGGAGAGTCTCCTTGTGGAAATCGACTGTCTAGAGATAATCCGAGTATCGATTGTAAACGAAGGAACTGACAATGAGAGAGAGACTCTTTGGAATGAATTTGAAAATAGATAAAAGAGAGAGAGATATTGACGAAAGAGAAAGGTAAAGAAGAATACAAGAGCAAATTGCACAAAGATAAAAAACACTTGTAAATACAATAAGGAATAAAAAAATTTCTTGGCCATACTGGATTGATTAAGTTGATTTACCCAACTTCTGAAGGAAAATTGATTGGTTCTCTAAAAAGATGATGACGCACTTTCTGACTTCTCGACGTTTCAGCACCACTCGCTAAACTCTCTTCTGCATGCAATTGTCACTCGGGCAGTCATTAGCGATCTTGTGAAGTCTCGAAATTATTGAAAATGCAAAATAGTACCCCTCCATCTAATAGTGCCCCCAACCCCCCCCCCCCCCCCCCATTGTGTCCCCTCGCAAGGGTAATGAGAAATAGTACCCCGGGCCGGAATGTATTGTTTTCTCAACGAATTTATCTACATGAATCATACAAAGCAACTCGTGTGCGTCTTCAGAAGTTTCCTAATAGTATGTATATCTCTAATTTCCAAATAAAAAAACATGTATTTTGTGAGAAATCTTAT
This sequence comes from Allodiplogaster sudhausi, assembly GCA_945643635.1. Lineage (NCBI taxonomy): Eukaryota > Metazoa > Nematoda > Chromadorea > Rhabditida > Diplogasteridae > Allodiplogaster > Allodiplogaster sudhausi. The sequence goes on along the minus strand of CALZFC010000091.1, from coordinate 1,287,422 downwards.
GTACATTTAATAACAAATTTTAGCACTATTCATTATAGTTTTTTTTTAGAAACATATAATGTGTGCACATATAACTGGCCAGTTATGATGCAAATGGACTGTCTAAATTCTACCAGGTGAACAAAACGGCGAAACTCCTACAACGACACGAAAAATACAAAAGTGACAAAATGCTGACATCTTTCGCTTCACTCAATTATCAGTCAATCTTCATGCGTTTTCTTTGGCAACTCTTGACATAATCGCTGCAAGACTTTCTTTAACAGTCGCAAATATTATCGACAGGAATAGAAAAAAAGAATTAAAGTATAATACATAGCGCCTGTGCCCTTACATAATCAACGCTCCTTCTTTTCATTTTCACTGCCCCAAAAATCGCCATGGTCTTGAGTGATTTGTCTCCAGCGCAGCAATCGCCACCAATAGGGTTCGCTCAGCCAGAAAAATACACACACGTCCTTTGTGGCGACGCTTTTAGACTTCCATATAATATTAATTTTATTCGTAAAAAAATTTTCAAACAAAGAAGCATTGATTATTTGGGCTCGAACAAGATAAAGCATGCTTGTATTATAACGAAAAACAGGAGCAAAAAGAAGGAGAAAAAAATTGAAAGGATGGAATCAAGTTTGTATATACATAGTCTCAATTCATCTTGAATCTACGAAAAAAATGGCGAGTTGGCAGGGACCTGGAGGATACGAGGATAATTCCATGTAATACTTCGAAACTTGAATGATGGCGCCTCTCCGATTACAGCCGAAGGTACTTCCTCTTCTTCGACGGTAGCTGTTCCCGCTACGGTTGAAACGAGTCGGGTCCTTATCTTCTTAAATTAGCAAAGGAATTCGGATCTCGCTCCGTCTCTGTCGTTGATAGGCACTCTCTTTATCTTCCCCTTTATCTTTATCTTTGTCTTCATCTTTCTATAATCCTCACTTTCTTTTTCTCGCAAACCCTCTCTTTTTTGTCCTACCTTTGCCATGGCGCCGTCCTTTCCACTTCCATAGAAGCGGAAATAAGCGATTGCCAACGCTCCGAGCACGAGAAGAAGGATGAAGAGTACAACGAGGGCATAGAAGCGCTTGCTCTTCTTGGATGTGCGTGGTGCTTCAGCCACATGCTCCTTTTGAGATACTGCCACAGCTGGAAAAGAAAGTAAACGTTTAGATTAGTTAAATTAATTCATTAAATAGACATTGTAAAAGCCTAAGAGGTTTCATTTGTTTGTTGAGCCATTTCAAAAGAATTCAAAAGTAAAAAATCGATTTACCCGTGCCCAATTGCTGTTCGAATTCCACGACCACCGGCTTGTCGATTATATCAATCTTCATTCTCTTCTGCAAGAATATATAGTTTTTTACAACAATGAAAATTTAAGAGGACTATTAAACTGTAGTTATTGACTATATGAGAACATGAAAACCAGAGCCTGCCGAACTCAACGAGAGTGTTGTCCAGAATGAAATGAGAGCTATTCGGCTCATGTTGTCGAATGAAGCATATTAGCACCTAATAAAGATAATGATTTATGCCGAGGCATATATGTATGTAGCCCTGAGGCAAAATTACGTACTAAATTAGTGCATCATTTTCACAGTCTGCACTCTTTCACTCACTCACCCTGTCGCCGACTCAGCTCATGAACTGAAATTTATCGTTGGCATTGCGCAGTACTAATTAATTGATTTTTTAACTCTTTCGGAATTCTCTGGCCTATATTCTTCGTTTTAAAGTACCAGAAACATCGTTTTAATCATTTTATTTTATGACTTATTTGATCATGATTGTTAAGAGGATGCAACGTTCACGCTACCTTTTTTCAACTCGCAAACTGCGTCCCCCCTCTTTTTCCAATTCTGTCGGTTATGTATATAGAGGTTTTTTACTTGCGAAATTGACAAAATGTATCGTTTTAAAAGATCTAACTAAGGTAAACAATAAATTGGCAACGCTCTCAAAACAGTTCATTGGAGTGGTTACCAACGGTGCATTCAGTTGTAAACTTCACGATGATGAATGGGAGTGAATACGTAATAGGAACTGCTCTTCCGGTTTAAGGCTACTTCTATCAGTTGATCAAAGAAAAAAAATGCAGTTTCTCTTCATTATGCTACCATTAATCTTCTGAATAAAATTTAAACCTCTCATTTTCGCCCAAACTCCTTATCTGAAACTGCAATGAAAGATTGATGCTATAGATAAAGGCATGTGTTCTGATATTCTTGACGTACAATTTTCCACAACATTTGACGTTGTTTCGCATAATAAACTTATGCATAAGCTTGAATGTCTTGGTGGCAAATTGCTCTCCCTCCCTCTTTCTCTTCCTCTCTCTCTCTCTCCCTCTTTATCCTCCTCTCTTTCTTTCTCTCTCCCTTTCTCCTCCTATTTATCCTCCTATTTCACTTCCTCTCTTTCTTCCTCGCTCTCTCTCTCCTTCTCTCTTCTATCCTTGCAGGGATGTCACTCCGTCACTGCCTTGTGCTATTGGCTGTCGCTGCCTCTGGCTCGCCGCGCCTCACGTGCTATGTCGGCCACGAGTTTTCCATCCTCGACCTCTCTGACAATCGTCCTCCTCTCATCCCCTGGACCGGTGTCAAATCGTCCTCGAAAATCGTTCCAGTTTACTGCAACGAGAATGAAACGGCGTGCTGGAGGGTAGGTCTACTAATTGTGTTTTGTAAGAAATGATATGTAAACTTGTAACTATTATCAAACTTTATTATGCAGCCATAAACAAGACAACGGATTCTGATGCTAACGGAATTTCAGATGATGTCCACGAAGATGATGCCGGGACTGCCTGTCAAAATAACTTTTCTTAGAAAAGGCTGCAGTCGGAGCTGCGAATCGAAGGAGGTCTTTACGTTTATCTCTACCTCTCTCTCTCTCGCTGTCTCTCTATCTCGCTCTCTCTCTCTCTGTCTCTCTCTATCTCTCATTCTTTGTTTCTCTCTCTCTGTCTCTCTCAGTTATTTTTTTTTTCTTTTTTCAGTTTTTTTTTTGCTATTGGTTTACTAACATCAAAGAACTTCTATTCAGTACAAATAATTACTGAATTTTCTTGTCCAAGTGTCATCACATTAATTTATTTTGATGTCGATAAATATAGTATAATATATACAACTTTAGCTGCCCGTGGATGACGACACTTTCGCCAGAATGACTGAGTTCAGATGTTGCAAGGGCAGCTTCTGCAAGGACTACGCGAACGGCTCGAACAGTTCCACGGCGGTCCTTCTCCTCGCACTTCTCTCTTTCTTTCTCATCTCGCCCTCTCGCCACTGACAATGAGAGCCAACTCTCTCTGTCTCTATTTCTCTCTCTCTTTTTCTCTCTCTCTCTGTCTCTCACCCTATATTTCTCTCTCTCTCTGTCTCTCTCCCTATATTTCTCTCTCTCTCTCTCTGTCTGTCTCTCTCTCTCTCTTCGCGTATTCTTTTTTCGCTCTCACAATTTTATTTTCTTCCTTTCTCTTAATTTTTTTTTGATTTGGACAATTTCTAACAGTACAACCTGCTTCCCATCGTTAGCCTTTCGCTACTCATATTGTAAACACGACAAAATAGCAATCCGTTTATAACCCAGTCGATTTTATTCACAATGATTCTTAGATTAGCTACGAATCCAATAAACTGCAGAAGAGATGTTTCTAATCAGTCGATAAGAGATTCCAATGATCATCAACATCGGAGAGTCTCCTTGTGGAAATCGACTGTCTAGAGATAATCCGAGTATCGATTGTAAACGAAGGAACTGACAATGAGAGAGAGACTCTTTGGAATGAATTTGAAAATAGATAAAAGAGAGAGAGATATTGACGAAAGAGAAAGGTAAAGAAGAATACAAGAGCAAATTGCACAAAGATAAAAAACACTTGTAAATACAATAAGGAATAAAAAAATTTCTTGGCCATACTGGATTGATTAAGTTGATTTACCCAACTTCTGAAGGAAAATTGATTGGTTCTCTAAAAAGATGATGACGCACTTTCTGACTTCTCGACGTTTCAGCACCACTCGCTAAACTCTCTTCTGCATGCAATTGTCACTCGGGCAGTCATTAGCGATCTTGTGAAGTCTCGAAATTATTGAAAATGCAAAATAGTACCCCTCCATCTAATAGTGCCCCCAACCCCCCCCCCCCCATTGTGTCCCCTCGCAAGGGTAATGAGAAATAGTACCCCGGGCCGGAATGTATTGTTTTCTCAACGAATTTATCTACATGAATCATACAAAGCAACTCGTGTGCGTCTTCAGAAGTTTCCTAATAGTATGTATATCTCTAATTTCCAAATAAAAAAACATGTATTTTGTGAGAAATCTTATGTACATTTAATAACAAATTTTAGCACTATTCATTATAGTTTTTTTTTAGAAACATATAATGTGTGCACATATAACTGGCCAGTTATGATGCAAATGGACTGTCTAAATTCTACCAGGTGAACAAAACGGCGAAACTCCTACAACGACACGAAAAATACAAAAGTGACAAAATGCTGACATCTTTCGCTTCACTCAATTATCAGTCAATCTTCATGCGTTTTCTTTGGCAACTCTTGACATAATCGCTGCAAGACTTTCTTTAACAGTCGCAAATATTATCGACAGGAATAGAAAAAAAAAATTAAAGTATAATACATAGCGCCTGTGCCCTTACATAATCAACGCTCCTTCTTTTCATTTTCACTGCACCAAAAATCGCCATGGTCTTGAGTGATTTGTCTCCAGCGCAGCAATCGCCACCAATAGGGTTCGCTCAGCCAGAAAAATACACACACGTCCTTTGTGGCGACGCTTTTAGACTTCCATATAATATTAATTTTATTCGTAAAAAAATTTTCAAACAAAGAAGCATTGATTATTTGGGCTCGAACAAGATAAAGCATGCTTGTATTATAACGAAAAACAGGAGCAAAAAGAAGGAGAAAAAAATTGAAAGGATGGAATCAAGTTTGTATATACATAGTCTCAATTCATCTTGAATCTACGAAAAAAATGGCGAGTTGGCAGGGACCTGGAGGATACGAGGATAATTCCATGTAATACTTCGAAACTTGAATGATGGCGCCTCTCCGATTACAGCCGAAGGTACTTCCTCTTCTTCGACGGTAGCTGTTCCCGCTACGGTTGAAACGAGTCGGGTCCTTATCTTCTTAAATTAGCAAAGGAATTCGGATCTCGCTCCGTCTCTGTCGTTGATAGGCACTCTCTTTATCTTCCCCTTTATCTTTATCTTTGTCTTCATCTTTCTATAATCCTCACTTTCTTTTTCTCGCAAACCCTCTCTTTTTTGTCCTACCTTTGCCATGGCGCCGTCCTTTCCACTTCCATAGAAGCGGAAATAAGCGATTGCCAACGCTCCGAGCACGAGAAGAAGGATGAAGAGTACAACGAGGGCATAGAAGCGCTTGCTCTTCTTGGATGTGCGTGGTGCTTCAGCCACATGCTCCTTTTGAGATACTGCCACAGCTGGAAAAGAAAGTAAACGTTTAGATTAGTTAAATTAATTCATTAAATAGACATTGTAAAAGCCTAAGAGGTTTCATTTGTTTGTTGAGCCATTTCAAAAGAATTCAAAAGTAAAAAATCGATTTACCCGTGCCCAATTGCTGTTCGAATTCCACGACCACCGGCTTGTCGATTATATCAATCTTCATTCTCTTCTGCAAGAATATATAGTTTTTTACAACAATGAAAATTTAAGAGGACTATTAAACTGTAGTTATTGACTATATGAGAACATGAAAACCAGAGCCTGCCGAACTCAACGAGAGTGTTGTCCAGAATGAAATGAGAGCTATTCGGCTCATGTTGTCGAATGAAGCATATTAGCACCTAATAAAGATAATGATTTATGCCGAGGCATATATGTATGTAGCCCTGAGGCAAAATTACGTACTAAATTAGTGCATCATTTTCACAGTCTGCACTCTTTCACTCACTCACCCTGTCGCCGACTCAGCTCATGAACTGAAATTTATCGTTGGCATTGCGCAGTACTAATTAATTGATTTTTTAACTCTTTCGGAATTCTCTGGCCTATATTCTTCGTTTTAAAGTACCAGAAACATCGTTTTAATCATTTTATTTTATGACTTATTTGATCATGATTGTTAAGAGGATGCAACGTTCACGCTACCTTTTTTCAACTCGCAAACTGCGTCCCCCCTCTTTTTCCAATTCTGTCGGTTATGTATATAGAGGTTTTTTACTTGCGAAATTGACAAAATGTATCGTTTTAAAAGATCTAACTAAGGTAAACAATAAATTGGCAACGCTCTCAAAATAGTTCATTGGAGTGGTTACCAACGGTGCATTCAGTTGTAAACTTCACGATGATGAATGGGAGTGAATACGTAATAGGAACTGCTCTTCCGGTTTAAGGCTACTTCTATCAGTTGATCAAAGAAAAAAAATGCAGTTTCTCTTCATTATGCTATCCGCTCCCACCTTCTCTCCTCTCTCTTGTTCTACACTATGCACTCTCTCTCTCTCCCTTTCTCTCTCTCTTTCCCTCTCTCTCTCACCCCTCTCCTTCTAACCTTTGCCCTGGTCGTCAGCTTATATGGAAATAATTAGTTATTCGTTTCGGTTTTTTCGCAGTAATAATGAGATGATGAGACTCTTTTTCACTTCTCGACGTTTTGCTACCACATTCTAAACTGTCTTCTGCACGTAATTGCCACTGAAACCAAAATTAGTTATTCGAAGTCTCGAAATTATGGCCACTATGTTGGTCGATGCATTTATGTATGTGCATACATTTATCTTACAGATAAGAAATTGCCAATGACTATATTATACATAATATGTACATACATACATATGCCTGCTGCTGGACGAGCAGATTTCTCTTACTTTTTTTTTAAAATAGTAACTGGAAACTTATTTCAATCTTCACTCTTATAATAAACGCTATGTTGTTTGAATGCCAAGAAGAATGTTTTACTTAACAATCGTCGTCATGTTAGATGATCACGACATCCTCTGCACAGTCTCTCATCATTTTCTTCCTTTAATTTGTCACTTCATTTATAATAAATTATTCCAATACATACATAACAGAGAAAAAACCGATTGCATGAGTTTACCTTAGTAAGAAAAGTCAACGTATTTACATAGTTACTCAGTCGAGATTCGACTGTAACAGAGAGCGTATTCAGGCGAGAAAATCATTTTGTTCGGAACCACTTTAGGAGACACATCGTAAAATTAAGAGGAATTAAAAGAAAGAGAAAGACGATGAAAAGTTGTTCAGACGGTGTTGGGCCTATTCTGAGAATTCCACATACACAGATTATCGTATTCTCAATATATTCAACTTTTATGGTCTCTTGTTCGCCAGTTTCTACAGAATCACCAGGTACCGCCAGAGATGCACGCTGGCCCAAATTTTTTGGGCCGGCCCGGCCCGTCGGGCACAAAATCTCGGCCCGGCCCGGCCCGCAGTTTTAGGGCCCTTGAATTTTGGGCCCGGCCGGCCCGGACCCTCGAATTTTGGGCCCGGCCGGCCCGATTTTTTTTTTACAAATTTCCGATTCCAATTTTTAATTCGTCATTTTCGTAGCTAACCTTTTTTTCTTTTAACTTCCCGTTCAAAAGGCTTCTCATTTATTTCATTCTAAAGCGGAATTCGACTCTCTGAACTGCAAAATTACTCATGATCAATAAGAGTTCAGTCGGTCATGAGCAACAAATTTGCGAAAAACGGGCCCTATCGGGCCCTAGGTTGGGCCCGGCCCGGCCCGGCCCTAGAGGGCCTTGGAAATTTGGGCAAGGGCCGCGTGCATCTCTGGGTACCGCTGCTTAACTAAGCCAACCACGGCACGACAGGCTTGAAGAAACCAACACCGGCAACTGAAACCGCTACTAGATCTTCCAATTTGGAGAAAGTGGAAGTTTTTCGAGTCATTGCAGAATGTTTCTAGTTCTCGAATACTGTGTAACGTCTGCGTAATAGCCGTGTTTCTCTTTGTTAGACTGTAAACTAGACCGTAGACAACCATGTTCATCCCAGTGGCCTTTATTGTTGCGAGTGGGTCCGAGTGGGATTGGAAGGGGGAGTGGAGGGTGGTCGCGAGTCAGCTGTTGGGTGTAGGAAGAGAGCCTGGGTATCCCAACTTGCTCACGACTTCCTCTGCAGCGAAAGTCTCGTGCGAGCCGAAGAGGAAGACGCCGACGGCCTTCGCGTAGAGGAAAGCCGTCAGATACGCCAGCTGGTAGGCGTGCGCCGGCTGGAAAGAATGTGTGATTTCAAAACTCGCAATATTCCCATCTCACAATCGGCCCGATATGATGATTTCGATAAAACATTAGCGAATTTTCATTTCAAAAATGTTCTGCACCTCTGCTCCGTGGGAGTAGATGTACTGCAGCACCGCGAAGCCAGCGAGCGTGTAGAGAGTCGCGAAGGCCACATAGGACGCAGAGGCCGGTAATTCATGTCCCTATTTTATGCTAATTGTAATTCTTATTATTCCTTTCCATTCCACAAATGACGATGGTTTGATTTAATTTAAGCAGCATTATTGGCAGCATATTTTTCTAACCGAGCCGAGAAGAACTCCAACGGCGAAGAGCGCAACGAACGCTCCGCCGAGGGAAGCGGCGAGCAGATTCACGCGCGAAGAGCCGACGGCGGGAGCGGCGTACTGTAAGAAGGGATACGGTAGGATGTGGGAGGAGACTGGATACAGTATCATTAGCAGGGAATCTCAGATCAACAGACGTAGTAGGCAATTCCAGAGATGGCCGGGTGGAGGAAGGCGAAGGGCTCAGCGTAGATGTGGAGATGAGCGAAGGCTGAGCCAAGAAAGAGACCGGCGAGGCTGGCGTAGCCGAGCAGAGCGAAGCGGGCATCCTTGTCCGCCAGAGACGACTGTAACATTTTGCGGTCACTATTTTATGTTCACTTTATTAATCTCATCCCATATTTAGCCTACATATTGTTCAAAATTTGACAGCAAATACTGCAGAAATGCACGCACTCCCTTGAGGGAGTAGTGGTAGGCGTAGAGGGGCACGGCGACGAGGGCAGCGAAGGCAGCACCGAAGCCGCCGAGGAAGGCGCCGACGAAGTGGTGGAGGAGATTGGCGAAAAGAGAGAAGGACACAGACGCCGCCAGCACCAGCACCGAAGACCACAAGAAGATGTAGAGGACCTGCAAGAATTAACGTATCATTCGCAAAAAAATACATAATATTCTACTTGTGGTAGGAACGATGGGAAATTTGAAGCTCTTGGATCATTATTCGGCAGAAACCTTGGCAGGCGGCGCGGAGGTGTCGGCCGTGTTGGAGAGGACGGCAATGGCGGCGTCCTTCTGGGCGAGCAGCGAGGCTTGGTAGGAGGCGACCAGCTCCTGGGCGGACTGCAAGGAAAAATGATCCTTTTCAAGATTGGAATGCGAGAGGGCAAAACAACAGAAATGAAAGGAAAGACCGACTCCTTGGAGGACGAGTGCCAAGGCCTTGAACTCGTCGCCGGCGCTCTGGAACTGCTTGAGAACTGCTGCCGGGTCGGCTCCCCCGAAGGCGGAGGCGGGAGGGACAGGAGCGTCTGCTACGGGAGCGGGGGCTTCCGCGGCGGCGGGGGTAGCGTCGAGGAGTTCGTATTCTGCCTCTCCCCGCGAGGAGAGCGAGGTCGAGGATGGGCGGAGCGGGGAATTGATGAAGAAGTCGTCGTCACTGTCGAAATCCTAAAAGAAGTCATTTCAAAAGTGCCGAGCAAAAATGACGCTCAAGCGACGACCATTCGCGTACGGTAGGAAGGAGAGAGAGAGAGAGAGAGAGAGAGAGAGAGAGAGAATGTAAGAGGGAAAGAGAGAAAGAGAGAGAGAGAGAGAGAGAGAAACTAAGAGGGACAAAGAGAGAAAGAAGAAAGAGAGAAAGAAAGAGAGAGAGAGAAAAAGTAAGAGGGTAAGAGAGAGAGAGAGGAGAGAGAGAGAAAGGGCGAGAAACGAAGAGGGAAAAAGATAGAAAGAGAATGAGAAAGAAGAGAGAAAGAAAGAGAGTGAAAGCTGACCTCAGCTGGGCGCTGAAGAATGATGGACTGAACATCGGAGCGGCAAAGCGGGCAGGTTTCATGCTGAAGCACAATGAAAAATGCGCTCCCTCTTTTTTCATACAGCTTCTTGTAACGCCAAGAGAAAACCAACTACATACACATATACAAAATATACTAATGGCAAGAAGAAGATGAAAGATGAGAGGAACATGACGACGATGGAGGGACTGTCAGAGTGTTGTAATAACGCCGGGCCCGAAAGTATCCGGCTCCGGGCCCCGGCGTTTGCAACGGTCCCGGCCCTCGTGGTGGCTCGGTCCCAAGGACTCAGTGCCGGGCCTTGGGACCGAGGTCGGCCAGCGCTGGTTGGATAACCTCGGACAGCCATCGCAGAACGCAGCCACCATGGAAGACGTGGCGGCACTCGCAGAGAGTCGCGACTCGCGCGCTGCTCCCTTCCAGGTCGACCAGGCAAATCGGGCACGAGACAGCAGCAGCCATTGACTTAAAGGAGGGCGATCACCGAAAAATATTTAATTTTGGTTCGAACTACCGCGTCTGCCCTGCTTCATTCATTCTTGGCTGTTGACCTGGTTCCCCGAGATAAACTCCTGATAGGCCGGCCTATCACTCCCATCGTGTTCTGCAGCGAAAGACAGAGACGTTGACTGCAATATCAGCGTCTTGCAATTACAAATATCATGTCTGAGAAAGCAATTTTTTCACCATATGCAATAAGTTCCAGCTTTACATACATACCAAATCATGGATGATTTGTTTTTGATGAGAATTTCGGATTCGTAGCCGTTTGATAAATGTGAGTTCGTAGGGCTAACGTTTTGGAACTGCGATGTTTGACTAACAAAGTATGAAATATCTTGAAACAGACAAATTGCTATTATTAGGATCACGGCGGAATGTAAGTGTGCATACAGCTTTGAGCAGTGCTTTATTCTCTCGAGATTTGACAACCAAGACTGTGGAAAAGTTATTAGATCACGAGCAAATCAAGCAACTCATCCAATTTCATGTCCACGAGAAGTCTACTCGTTTGACTACATATAATATATAGATTATTTAAAATGTCATTTAAAAACAAACATTAAGAAGTACATAACATTAAATACCTTTAAAAAAGTGCTCTGCCGAAACAGCACAGACGCTATTTCTGTAGGGAATTTGTAATTTTGGAATAGGACATCAATGGATAAAATAAATTCTTTAAAAGGAATAAGCAAAATTAAAAACTGTGATAACTGGGACATGTGCACCTGGCATTAATGATGCTGATTCAATTCTCACTTTGCATTGAGGTTGCGGACGACGATGAACATGTCGGCGAGCTGCCCTCCGGCGAACTTGCTCGCTTTGCCGTCATGGCTGAAATGAATGTTTTGATTATCTCAATAATTTCTCGTTCGATGTTAAATTGACATGATTATAGTGCAAACAAATTTACATTTGAATGCAAAAGTTACGAGATTTCTTCACAAACTCACGATGCGAGAGCGTGATCTATGTACTCATTTTACAAATGCACAAATGCAAGAGTAAAATGTAAAAGAAGCCGCGTAGACTTGATCACAGCACAGAATGCAAACCTGTCGTAATATGCAAAATTATCTCATATTTGTTTATTTAAATTGATACTTTCATAATTCACATGCAAATTAATACTAAAATATCCAGTTGATTTGTAGAGGTCAATCGACGATCAGTTTATACGATGAAGCATAAATTATCTACATTACTAATCTTCAACTTCAAGGATTTCTTCCCTTTACGTGAGAACTATTGTGGGACGTTTTCGGCGACTAAATAATATTTCGTTTTTTCGCCGTATTTGGTCAATCAAGCAACCCGAGGATGATCGACATTTCAAAAAACAGACAAAAAAAGTCAGAAAAAGCATTGTAAAATTATTTATCCATTTATTTAAATAATTTGAGTTATATTTTTATTTACTTCTTCAGCTTGCAATATTTTTACATTTTCATTTCTTAAAAATTAGAATCACTAACTTATTGATGATTAGAAAATGATCATTTAATTGCCAAAAATGCACTGTTTGAGTTGCAAACAACTAACTGCAAGAAATAATAATCAAATTGGACCTTGAAACTTGAACTGAAACAGGTGCAGTCGCAGAGGCGGAGCCAGAAAGTTCATTTTGCTTTCATATGTACAATCCCTTTTTAACGTTTCTTATTCCTTATTGTTATAAAACTAGGCATGTCTTTGCAAGAATGCTCAGTTCATAGGGCCTTTATGCAAGGGAGAGAAGGTAGGACGAGAGGGAAGTGGAGAGGTTGGGAGGGGAGAGAAGAGGCGAGATTGGAGAAAGGGGGCTTATTTCGGGGCGAAGTAGGCCGAGGTGCATCCGGGAGCGCCGCCTCCGCCGCCGCTGCCAACAGCAAAGTAGGCGGACTGGCCGGGGATCGCCTTGGCTCCGCCGCCGCCGCCACCTCCGCTGGCGCCGCCGCCGCCCACGCCGAAGTACGCGGACTGGGCGCCGCCGCCGCCGCCTCAAGAAGGATAAAAGATGACTGGGTCGAATAACAACGGAGGCGGAGAGGATTGGAACCCTTGGGAGCGCCGCCGACTGCGGTCATGGTCGAAGCGCCGTCGCCGAGCGGAGCACCGCCGACAGCCGTCATCGTAGAGGCTGCAAAGATTTTTTTTTATGTTTATTATCATCAATGCAAATAGTGAAACAGAAAGAAATGCCCAAATCACCTCCACCGCCAAGAGGGGTCCGCCCACTGCCGTCATGGTGGAAGCTCCGCCTCCCATGGGGGCTCCGCCCACAGCCGTCATGGTGGAAGCTCCGCCTCCCATGGGGGCTCCGCCCACTGCCGTCATGGTGGAACCTCCGCCTCCCATGGGGGCTCCGCCCACTGCAGTCATGGTGGAAGCGCCGCGTCCAATGGGAGCTCCGCCCACGGCCGTCATCGTAGAAGCTCCGCCCCCCATGGGTGCGCCTCTAAGCGCCGTCATAGTAGAGGCACCGCCGACAGGGAGAGGAGCCGGAGCAGGTGCGCCGCCGACAGCGGGCGTCCCGCCAACCGCGAAGTACGCAGACTGTGCGCCGCCGCCGCCGCCACCGCCAACGCCGAAGTAGCGAGGCTCCTGAGGTAGAAATAGATGAGTCTTTATTTGTTATGTGTGCATTTTTTTATATGCACAGAGGGGCAAACACATATGGATTGGACCATTGTAACATCAATAAATACCAACCAGGGGCTGCAGCGCCGCCGCCGCCAAAGCCGCCAGCCGGCTTGTTCCCTCCAGCAACCGGGGTGGGCGAGAAGTAGGCCGAGGCCGCGCCGCCCGCGCCCGCTCCAAAGTAGACAGAAGACATCTTCAGCGAAGCCCGGAGAAAGCGAAGGAGAATCGAGAAGTCGAATGAGCGAATGAGGGAATCCCTTTCTGTCGGCTCTTTTATATGGCCCACCCAACACGTTTATTTGCATTTTTCTTTAAAAAATCGAAAAGGGCAAAGTTTCTGCGAACTTTCTCAAGAATCACGACACTTCTCACGTTTCTTAAGGATATCCAACACACGATAATTAACCCTTTTCTGATTATTTTAATTCATTAAGCACACTTGACGTGACCAAAACGAGAAAAGAAAGAGCATTACTAATTATTGCTAATAATGCCATTTTGGCATGCAGATTCTCTCTCATCCATCCTTATCCCTTGCACTCTATGCTGATGCACTCAAGTGCATGGTAATTATATAATCACGAAGAATTAGCGTGATTATTTTCTGACTTAGAATATCAGTTCGCCATGCCTCGCTAGTGAGCGGTTGTCCCTCTCCCAGTCCCTCGCCCTGTTACTTGTTGCCATCAGGCGGATTCTTAAATAAAAGCGTTTCTGCGTCAGTTCCCAACGACAGCGAAGAAGCCGAAGAGTTTCATTGCATTATTTCAATGGTCTGCAATTAATTATGGGCATACATTTCACGAAATGTTCATATGTAAAGAAGGACTTTCTGAATCAGAGTAAAATTCAAGGATAATTCATGCTGGTTAGAAGATATTCAAAGAGTTCAAGGTGCAAATGTCGATGCACTTCCTTCCTCTGTGCAGACCAAAAAAAATAAATGTTATATGGAAGTTTAAAATCGTCGCATCCTTGAAGATCGAAGGCGGGACTTTCCATAGCGCCAACAGCAGACGCGGCTGTACAATGATCGTGCATCTTAAAGTGCAAACAAATTAACATTAAATGCAAAAGTTACGAAATTTCTACACACAATCACAATGAGATATCGTGATCTTTGTATTCATTTTACAAATGAGAGAGTAAAATGTAAGAGAAGCCTCGTAGACTTGATCACTGCAAAGAATGCAGCCCTATCGTGCATTTGCAAAATTATCGCATATTTGTGTATTTAAATTAGATCCTTTCATAATTTCCATGCAAATTAATAATAAAAATAACCAGTTGATTTGAAGACGTCAATCGACCCATCAATTTATACGATTAAACATAAATAAATACATATGTAACACACTGGAAAACTATCTATATAACTAAACTTAAACTTCAAGGATTTCTTCCCTTCATGTGAGAACTATTGTGGGAGATTTCAGGCGACTAAATAATATTTAGTTTTTTTCACCGTATTTGGTCAACATGCGGCCCGAGGATGACCGACATTTCAAAAAACAGACAGAAGTGTCAGAAAAAGTATCCAAAAAATTATTTATTTAAATAATTTGAGTTACATTTTTATTTTCTTCTTCAGCATGAAATGCGCCTAATAAGGCTCGGTTTCGACTCCCGAATAATTTGATTAATTCTGAAATACATGAGTTCTCTCGAGTCAAACTCGGGTTTTCATACCTTTTTTTCTCCTGAAAATTAGAAAGATGCGCAAGCTCGGAGGGTTGCACACGATTTGTGAGGCTAGTGAAAGCTTTAATTTTCTTCTTCTTTTACAACCACCAACTCCGCCCTTCCGGAGGCGTCTCTTTTATTATAAGGCTTCGGGCCCCGGCGTTTGCCACGGTCCCGGCACTCGTGGTCGGCCTCAGTCGCGGGCCTTGGGACCGAGGTCGGCCAGCGCTGGTTGGATAACCTCGGACAGCCATCGCAGAACGCAGCCACCATGGAAGACGTGGCGGCACTCGCAGAGAGTCGCGACTCGCGCGCTGCTCCCTTCCAGGTCGACCAGGCAAATCGGGCACGAGACAGCAGCAGCCATTGACTTAACTTTATTTACGATAAACAAGTAAACATGAGATTCACTCTATATGTTGTCACATCATTATTTGATGTGTGAAATAATTAAATGAATAAATGAGTAAACAATTCAACACGCGGTAGATGAGAGAACAGGAGTTATTACAAGAAAAATAAGAAATGTATTTCAATTTGGAGAACAAGATTGCTGATCGGAATAAACGAAACAAGTGTTTTCAAAGGAAAAAATGTAAGAAGCGTTGAAAGAGTACATTAATTATAAACGGCCAAACGGCCAACCCAGAGGGTTACAAAGTGGAAAAAAAATTTACGGAAAAGCGAGCTTACTCTTTTTGGTGAATTGAAGGGCTACGAACGCTAGGGATGAGAAGAACCCCGCTCACGATGAGCGAAACTAGGTAGACTGACTTATTATCTCAGGAAGAAGCCACGTAGCGCTATCGTAATATGCAAAATTATCGCATATTTGTGTATTTAAATTAGATCCTTTCATAACTTAAATGCAAATTAATAATAAAAATAACCAGTTGATTTGTAGAGGTCAATCGATACGATGAAGCATAAATTTTCTACATTACTAATCTTCAACTTCAAGTATTTCTTCCCTTAACATGAGAACTACATATTGTGGGACGTTTTCGGCGACTAAACAATATTTCGTTTTTTCGCCGTATTTCGTCAATCAAGCAACCCGAGGATGATCGACATTTCAAAAAACAGACAAAAAAGTCTGAAAAAGCATTGGAAAATTATTTATCCATTTATTTAAATATTTTGAGTTATATTTTTATTTACTTCTTCAGCTTGCAATATCTTTACATTTTCATTTCTTAAAAATTAGAATCACTAACTTATTGATGATTAGAAAATGATAATTTAATTGCCAAAAAATGCACTGTTTGAGTTGCAAACAACTAACGGCAAAAAAATAATAATCAAATTGGACCTTGAAGCTTGAACTGAAACAGATGCAGTCGCAGATGCGGAGCCAGAAATTTCATTTTGCTTTCATATGTACAATCCCTTTTTAACGTTTCTTACTCCTTATTGTTATAAAACCAGGCATGTCTTTGCAAGAATGCTCAGTTCATAGGGCCTTTATGCAAGGGAGAGAAGGTAGGATGAGAGGGAAGTGGAGAGGTTGGGAGGGGAGAGAAGAGGCGAGATTGGAGAAAGGGGGCTTATTTCGATGCGAAGTAGGCCGAGGTGCATCTTGGAGCACCGCCTCCGCCGCCGCTGCCGACAGCGAAGTAGGCGGACTGGCCGGGGATCGCCTTGGCTCCGCCGCCGCCGCCACCTCCGCTGGCGCCGCCGCCGCCCACGCCGAAGTACGCGGACTGGGCGGCGCCGCCGCCGCCTCAAGAATGACAAAAGATAACTGGGTCGAATAACAATTGAGGCGGAGAGGATTGGAAAGGACGCACCACCGCCGACGCCAAAGTAGGCCGAGGTCGCGCCGCCGCCGCCGCCGCCGCCAGCAGAAGCCGGCGGGAGAGGAGCAGCTCCGCCAAAGCTGGCTGCGCCGCCCACAGCCGTCATCGTCGAGGCTCCTAAAATTGGAAATTGCTCCTTAATCGTCATCGTCGCGGCTCCTTAAGCACCAAAGAATTAAGAATTGAAAAAAAACCCTTGGGAGCGCCGCCGACTGCGGTCATGGTCGAAGCGCCGCCGCCGTGGGGAGCACCGCCGCCGTGGGGAGCACCGCCGACAGCCGTCATCGTGGAGACTGTAAAGATTGTTTTTTATGTTTATTATCATCAATACAAATAGTGAAACAGAAAGAAATGCCCAAATCACCTCCACCGCCAAGAGGGGCTCCGCCCACTGCCGTCATGGTGGAAGCTCCGCCTCCCATGGGGGCTCCGCCCACTGCCGTCATGGTGGAAGCTCCGCCTCCCATGGGGGCTCCGCCCACTGCCGTCATGGTGGAAGCTCCGCCTCCCATGGGGGCTCCGCCACTGCCGTCATGGTGGAAGCTCCGCCTCCCATGGGGGCTCCGCCCACTGCCGTTATGGTGGAAGCTCCGCCTCATATGGGGGCTCCGCCCACCATATGACGTCATGGTGGAAGCTCCGCCTCCCATGGGGGCTCCGCCCACTCCCGTCATGGTGGAAGCTCTGCCTCCGCAGGGTGCTCCGCCCACTGCCGTCATGGTGGAAGCTCCGCCTCCCATGGGTGCTCCGCCCACTGCCGTCATGGTGGAAGCTCCGCCTCCCATGGGGGCTCCGCCCACAGCCGTCATGGTATAAGCTACGCCTCCCATGGGGGCTCCGCCCACAGCCGTCATGGTGGAAGCGCCGCATCCAATGGGTGCGCCTCCCAGGGCCGTCATCGTAGAGGCGCCGCCGACAGGGAGAGGGGCCGGAGCAGGTGCGCCGCCGACAGCGGGCGTCCCGCCAACCGCGAAGTATGCAGACTGCGCCTCCGCCACCGCCAACGCCGAAGTAGCACGAGGCTCCTGAGGAAGTAATAAATGTCTCATTATTTGCTAGAAATGCAGTTGTTGATTTTTTAATATGCATAGAGAGTTCATTGATAAAGGTTGGCAAACATATGGGACCATAGAAATATCAATTAATACCAACCAGGGGCTGCGCCGCCGCCGCCGCCAATGCCGCCAGCCGGCTTGTTCCCTCTAGCAACCGGGGTGGGCGAGAAGTAGGCCGAGGCCGCGCAACCGCCGCCGCCCGCGCCTGCGCCAAAGTAGACAGAAGACATCTTCAGCGAAGCTCGGAGGGGGAGAATCGGGAAGTCGAATGAGCGAATGAGGGAATCCCTTTCTTTCGGCACTTTTATATGACTCAGCCAACACGTTTATTTGCATTTTTCTGATAAGATGATCGAAAAGGGCAAGATTTCTGTTAATTTTTTCTCACGTTTCTTAAGGATATTCAACACACGATAATTAACCCTTTTCTGATTATTTTAATTTATTAAGCACACTTGACGTGACCAAAACGAGAAAAGAAAGAGCATTACTAATTATTGCTCATAATGCCATTTTGGCATGCAGATTCTCTCTCATCCATCCTTATACCTTGCACTCAATGCTGATGCACTCAAGTGCATGCTAATTATATAATCACGAAAAATTAGCGTGATTATTTTCTGACTTCGTATGTCAGTTCGCTATGCCTCGCTCATAGTGAGCGGTTGCTTCTCTCAGTCCCTCGCCTTGTAATTTGTTGCCGTCAGGCGGATTCTTAAATAAAAGCGTTTCTGCGCCAGTTCCCAACGACAGCGAAGAAGCCGAAGAGTTTCATTGCATTATTTCAATGGTCTGCAATTATTTATGGGCGTACCTTTCGCAAAATGTTCATATGTAAAGTAGGACCTTCTGAATCTGTGTAAAATTTCAAGGCTAATCCAAGCTGAATTGAAGATATTCAAAGAATTCAATGTGTAAATGTCGAATGCACTTCACTATTCTCTGCAGACCAATAAAAATCAATGTTATATGGAAGTTTAAAAGCGTCGCATCGCCGAGGACGTAAAACGAGACTCTTCTTAGCCAACGATAAGATCGTGCATCTTCATCGGCTGACCGAATCCCTTGTAGCGGAGATTGCAACGTTCGAGGCGAACAACTCACGACCACCTGGAGGCAGCGAAATGGAGATTTTGGTTGAGTAGAAATGAAGAAAAGGGGAAATCTGATTGTATAATCGATTTTAAAAGAAAGTGTGATAAGTTTAGAAGCTTTCTTTTTGTTTTGATTTGCAGCGCATTTGCACTTATTAATTTTGTCTGTATTGATTTTTACCTTGAAGATTAAAATTATTTCCTAAATATGCTCAATTCTTTCGGATTTTGAAGGAATACTTTAAAGAAATTAGTGTAGCATTAAAAAAAGGAATGCTTCGCGTTTGCGCATCGACTTCGTGTTGTGTTTTTTCGGAGGAGGATTGGGAGAGCGTGATGAGGATGGCGAAGATTTGAAGAGCATCTCTACTTCTTCGCCTTAGTTCACTTCTTAGGTTCTTTAGCCTTTCATATAATTTTTTTGCTGAGCAACATTGTTCACGCACAAGAGCGGATGGGATGAAGAGAGAAGAATACAGACAAATGCAGAGAGAAAAAGAGCAACTCAAACGGAGGGTAATAAAGTCATCTCAAGACTTAACAAGGTCCCAAATGACAGTTTGAGTGACAATTATGTATATACATATGTACATACGTGCAGAAGAGCGTTTAGTGGGCGATGGTAAAACTTCGAGAAGTCAGAAAGAGTCTCATTATCTTATTAGTACTGCTAAATGTCAACTTGCTTTTATGAGCTGGCTGAGGGAATGAAGACGGCCAATTCAATGCACTAATATGGCACGAAATATTGCCTAACGACTTTGTAAATCATCTTCTTAATTAGGTGTTATATGTACCGTTCTTACAATTAGCAACATGAGCCGGACAACCTCGCATTTTCATTTTGGACTGCACTCTCGGTGAGTTCGGCAGAAGCTCTAGCTTTATATTCTCATTGACTGTACAGCAACTGTTTTACTAAAAAAAATTTGAATATCCCTTGTTATTAGAAATATTCTTGAAGGTTACAATCGACATGCCAGTGGTCGTGGAATTCGAACAGCAATTGTACAAAAGTAATTCGAAGACTTTTGAGATGATCCATAAAATAATAAATCCTCTTATAATTACAATTTTACCAATTCTTTATAATTAATTAATGAATTAAATTTATTAAAATGCTTAATTTTTTGTCCAGCCGCGCCAGCATCGCGAAAGGAGCAGCCACTGCTCCCCTTGCATCTGGCAGAAGCACCTCGCACTACAAAGAAGAGCATCTACTCCTACGCCTTCATCGGAATCGGGCACTGCACCCTTCTTATCGTGCTGGGAACGTTGTTCATCGCTTCTTGTCGCTGTTATGGAAGTGCAGAAGACGGCGCCATGGCAAAGATAGGACAGAGAGCCAGAGAGGAGAATGGAAGAAAGAGACAAAATATGTACGAGAGAAAAAATGGGAAAGGGAGGCAGAGAGAGAGAAAGAGAAAGAGAGAATGTGTGTGAGACAAAAAGTGCGGAAGAGAGAGAGAGAGAGAGAGAGAGAGAGAGAGATAAAGAGTGAGAGAGAGAGAAAGAAAGCAAAAGACCTAAAAGAAAATAATGAGTGGGAATGGTACACATATTAACATACATATGTACATACATATATTTTAATGACCAGTGAGGATCACAATTATGTCCACTATCATTTCTCCTGAAGTACAGTATTGCCCTTGTATCTTCCAGATCCCTGCTCCGCTCGTTGCTGGCAAACGCGCGTCCTCATTTGGAAGGATCATCTTGAACAGTTGAAGCGAATGAGGTCGATGGCAGCTCGTCCAGAGTATGATTACAATGATTAGATTCTGGAGAGAGTGGCATGAAAATGAAATGAGACAGCTTACTTCCTGCGTTCTAATGAATCATTGCTTTTCCCTGCCTTCTTGTTGCACATGTATTTCAAATGTATTTCACCAATAATTCAAGCCTGCATTTTCTCTGTTCTGGCCAATGTAATCAATGTTGCTTTTTTTCAAATATTTTTTTTACGAATAAAAAATTGGATTCTGACGACGGAAGACAGAATTTTCCTTAGCGCCTCCAGCAGACGTTGACAAAGGAAGCCCATTTGCGCCTTATAATTTTACATGCATTACTGTTGTCCAGCCATATCATGGCAATTTCTTAAGACGCATACGAAGTGCTTTGTGAGAGATAAACATAAATTCATAGAGAAAGAGAGAGAAAGAGAGGGAGAGAGAGAGGGAGAGAGAGAGAGAGAGTTATACAGTCGCCACAATTTCGAGTTATAATGACGGTTTGAGTTATAATTACGTGCAGAAAACAGACAGTTTACTGGGTGGAGGGAAAACGTCCAGAAGTCATAAAGAGCCTCATCTCTTATTAGTACTGCTAAATGCCAAAAAGAATTATCCGTGCTGGAGCTGTTTCACCGGAACAAATCCTTTTCTTTATTAGCTATTAGAAGCCGTCTTTCTGAAACGTGAGCCGAACTGCCTCACATTCCATTTTGGACTGCTCTCTCGTGAGTTTGGCAGATTCGTTTCCACTAGATCACGACATCCCCTACACGCTCTCTCATCATTTTTTTAAAAATCGTATGTAGACGCCATAACAAAATCTTTACCTTATTTATTATACTTTCATTCGCAGCATATTATGTACATGTCATCTATCCGATGGCAATTTCTGCCTTGCAAGCAGCAAAAGAGGGTTGGAGAAGATGGGTAAAGAAGGTGACAGAGAAAAATAGAAAGAGAGAGAGAGAGAGCGAGAGAGAGAGAGAGAGAAAGAGAGAGCGAGGAAAACAGATATTTACAGAGACAGACGGACATTTAACGCGGTAACTGGTGACTCTTCCACAAGAGAGTTCACATCAAGATGACAAGTTAGCGGACAAGTACACCGAAACCCAAGTATAACTACAGTTCTGAGCACTTCCAGGTCATCGAAACGGCAAAGTCCCACAGCGAAAATGTCAAACTCGAGCTACAAAAGTATGGTTTCGGAAAGTTTTAATGTCACTCAAATATCAATCAAGCGTAATGTCGTTTCTTGGTCAAATTGACGCACTCGCTGTAAGACTTTCTTTAACAGTCGCAAGTGATATCGATAGAAATAGAGCAACGATTCAACGAACGAGGCAATAAATATCGACTGAAAAATTATAAGTATAATAGCGCAACCTGTTCGATGTGAGAGTTAGCGAGGGAATGAAAGGAGAGAATACATTTATATATTTATTTGTCTGTATGCAGAATGAAGAGTATGATGCATTCTGTCTAGGGATAATGAGGGGGTGAGAGAGGGCGAGAGAGTGCACAAAGATGAGACAGACAGAAAGAACAACACAAAACCCAGGAAGAAAAAAAACAATTCAATCAAAACGTCAATAGATATTTCGATCGATCTAACGATAAGTGAAGCGTCATAAAACAAACATTCTGACACATTGCGATGTAAGATGAAGCGGAATATGAGAGAAGTCGGGATGGGTTTCTGCTACCTTATAATAAAAGGGAACAGTAATGCTTAGAAGAGACTAACAGTTTGTCTGAGAAAACTTTCCAACCAATCAATGCAACAAGATATAGTAATTCACCTAAGCAGTTTATGTACAAGAAAGGGAGAGAGAGAGAGAGAGAGAGAGGGAGAGAGAGGGGAGGAGGACACAGACAGACAGACAGACAGAGAGAGAAAGAAATGCTTGCCGTGTAAGTTAGCGTTTCACAGAATTTGAGAGATGGTTGAGGGGCAAGAGGTTGGGTGAAAAAACATGCTATTGCATAGAAATAAGCTGAAACCATGACTGCCCCCAACTAGTACCTCGTCTTATAGTGTCTGCTAAATTTGTGAGCATAAGGCAGTTCATGACAGCAGAAAGAAAGAAAGAAATAAGGAAAGAAAAATAATACACGCTTAAGACAACCACATGAACAAAGAAACAAAATAAAATGGCCAAAAATCACGAACGAGAAATAAATTTAGAATAGGATTCCCACCCTGAGTAGCTAGAAAATAGACGACAGAATTGGGGAGGAATTTTGTTATAAATATGATTATTTCGCTGAGTTTACAAGGATTATGTGAGAATGACTTGGTGTAAGGGAGGAATGAGAAAAGAGGGGGATATGTTTTTTTGTTTGTTGTTGTTTCGTTAATAAATCAGAATACACACGACTTTAAATCTCGTAGATCTGCTCGGGCGACGTCTTCTTGCTTGGAGGCTCGTCAAGATCATCATCTTCGTCATGGTCGACTGCCCCGTCCATTCTAGGTTGCGGCGTCTGCTGGCTGGGCGCGATCGAGCTCTCTTCATCGTTGAAGTCTTCGTCAACGACCAGACGAGACTCGGTCTCTGAGTCCGATGACTCTGACTTGATGTCATCTTCGCGGGCCGTGCGACGCAGCGCAAATGCCTAGAAATTATTTTTTGAAATTAATTTTTACTTTTATTAATTTTTACATTTCTATTGAAGTCATTTCATTCCACATATTTTGAGATTACCATTTTTACAAACTGATTTTGAACATAATTTTGTTCAATTACTTCTTAAAGTTAATATCTTTTTTTTACATTTTCAGAATATATTACTTCTAAGGTTAATTTTTTCATATTTTCAGAATAAATGAATTTTTAAATTTTAAAGAGTGAAAAATTTTACCTGAAGATTATTCGGCGCACTGCTATGGCCAGCCATCGGAGAATCCACAGCTTCACGTTCGATTGTAGGTGCTACATTTATTTAAATTTTTATTCATTTTTAAATAGAAGAAAATTTATCTAGTTCACGATTCCAAATAATTAATGGCATGCATGAATGCATGCATCTACGACACCTTCTCCACGACAACTAAATGCAGGCAAGTATACAATGTTAATCGATTCCATGCATCCATATACTTCGTGTTAGAAAATAATCCCACTTAAAAAATTTCCGAAAAAATTTCCATTTCAATTAATAATTAATTTACTGTTGCAATTAACAAGCGCAACAGCCCCAAGAAGAATAAATAGTATACACCATCAAGCAAGTTAGACAGAGCACAGCACAACACACCTTGCCGCCTACCACTTTGATGAGTGGACCGGAGGGCTGGGCCGGAGAATGTGGAACGGGGCGCGGCCGGGCCAGAGAATGAGGCCCGGCTCGTCTCTGACGACCCTCCGAGGACATCTGCCGCTGCGAATGCTGCGGCGACCTCCGAGTCGTCCACGAGTCCCTTGATGTTCTCCTCAACCGCCACCGCCTCTTCGTCCTCGGGTTCTTGCTGGAAAATATTTAGTCATTTTAACAACAATAATAAGAAAGCGATTTTAATGTAAATTATTTAAAAAAGAGAAGGATTAACGAGAAACGAAATAATAATATGTTTCATCCTTGTTCCTACAGGTAATAAATATAATACTATGATCGTGGAGTATCGACGTTCATCCCAAAGCCTCCACTTATCTACCAACCGTGCATATAGAAACCACATGATACAGAATAAAAAATTAGCGATCTCTCTACTTATTTTTTTTAACTTTCATTTTCGAACTCTACATCTTACTCCATCTCTCTCTCTCTCCCTCTCTCCCCCCTCTCTCTCTCTCCTAACCTTAATCTTCTTCACAGCGACTCCTGCTGCCTTGCCACTGCTCGGCAGATCTCCCTGCTTCCTCAGCAAATCCATCCTCTCTTCTCGGTCCATGTACCAGATGGTAATGGCGAATCTAAACAAGTAATACATTATTTCATGTTTAATTTTTTAAATTTAATTTAAATCTTAAAATTTAGCCCAAATCATGCGATATTCTCATCCCAATGTATATCAAAACGGTATAAATTATGGTAGCTGCAGTGGACTATAACAGTATGCCCTTCTGCCCAACAGTATCCCTTGCTCTTCCCGCTGAGACCACCAACCGATGCCTGAAGACCGGCATGACTTCGTGCGGATTCCGCCGGTCGGACCAGAAGAAGATGAGTCGATCTGCCTTGGGGTCAATGTCCATCGGCACTTGCGAAGTTTCCGGATATAGGCGGAGGGCGCCGCCGTGCTGAAGAATATTGCAACCTTTATTTTTTAAAATTAAAATATTAAAAAAAAACAAGGACTTAATTGATTTGTATATTTTTTTTACATTTCAGTTAGTACTACTGAAACTGTAAAATTATATCGAGCCGATTAATAAGAATAAAAATATCAAAATATAAATCCAAAAAATCCCGACCCATAAAAAATCTAAATATAAACCTCCTAAATCCATAAGTCTACTAAATCACTGCGCCTGACCTCATTGATGTTCCAGTTCTCATTTCCGTAGTAGATGACTGTGATGAGTCTGCCATCCTTGGCCGGGTTGTCCACGTGGCGGATGTAGCGGGAGCCGCGGGCAGGGTAGATGGCGAGCATTGCCTGAGGGGGGCGAGTTATGTCTCTCTATATCTCCCCTTCTCTCTCTCTCTCTCTCGTTTACTACTTCTCTCTCTCCTCTCTCTCTCTCCTCTCACTCCTCACCCTCGATCTCCCTCCAATCTTGTGATCTCCAATGCGTCCGTTGAAGTGCAGGATGACCGAGTCCACGAGTGAGATCAGCAGTCGAATCGTGTTCGTCTCTCCCGGCCCGTCCGTGCTGCCGTTGTACCAGTAGATCTACACATGCAGAGAGATGTCTAACAATAAGCAATAAGTAAGATATATTTTTTAATCATTACTTTTAACAATATCTCAAACAGTTGCATTGTAAGATGTCTCAATTTTGCGAGCTTTTCTAATAATAATTAATAACGGTAATATAATATTAATATTAATAATAATAATATTAATAATAATAATAAATACATTATAATAACAACCCAATGTCTTCTTCCTCAAACGTAAACTGACATAGTCTGATCGGATGTCGCTGACTTGAGGTCGTTGCCCTGGCGTCGCCTTTCCCTCCATGACCTGGCCTTCCGTGAAGTAGCCCGACTTGTACAGCTTCTCCATCTCCCTGAACAAGGTCAGCAAAAGTTTGTAATTATTAATTTTTGCTTTGAATGGCAAACAAACAAATGCACATAGCTAAATATCTTCTATAATGACCCTCTGGATTTCAAACCTTGTTCTCTTATCTTCTCTCCTGTTTTTTTTTACTAACTTAGCCACGCCTTTCATGACTCTCTCCTCTCTCTCTCTCGCTCTCTCTCCCTCTCCTATCTCTCTCTTTCTCTCTCTCTTTCTCTCTCGCTCTCTCTCTCTCTCCTCTCCATCCCCTTACTTTGCAACAGTTCGACATCGCTGTTCACCGAAGAAGTTGTCCACAACAGCCCAACCGTACTCATTCAGTGAGTGGATAACGTGTTCGGCAATGTACTGTAAAATCATACAATTAGATGTATAACTACTTAAGAGCCAAGAAAAATAATGAGTATCGTCAATAATGAGTATAAAAATAAGTGAGAATTGGTCGACTTAAAAAATAAATCAATACCCGAATTCGTAAGAATAGAGCCTGGTGGAAGTTGATCATATGCCCATGATTGACGAGATTTCTCTGGTGATCGTGGAGGGTGACCTGGGAAGGGGGAGGACAATGAGGATTACGGTATTGCAACAGAGGGTTACGGTATTACAGAATCACTTGGGATTTTATTGTTAATTATCGAGATAAGGACATTTAATTTACTTGGGACTTGGGGCGTTTTATTAATTTATTTACAATTACAGGTTTTGTGAGCATGCAGAAAGTTATTTGGTGAATATACGGTATTTAATTAGGGGGGTCTCGACACGAAAACACGAAAAGCTCAGAACGAGTAGCAGCGGCATTCAGAGATACATCGGGTGATTCTCCTCGTCGGCTATGTTATGGTGGGGGGATAAGCCTATGCTACACCTTAAAGGAGCGGGATGTACTCCTTGCGCGAAGAAGCGTGCTGAAATAGACTTGACCGGGGGTGTCTAGCGGTCCGCGGTCTCTTTCCCTGAGTCATTTAGACCCTCGCGCCCGTTTTTGACCCCTCGCGCCCGTTTTTGCCCCTCGCGCCCACTCTAGTAGACCCCCGCGCCCATTCTAGTGGACCACCGCGCCTGTTTTAGAACCCCCCCCCTCTCGCGCCCATTCTAGACCATTTCAGCACCCCTCTCGCGCATGGGCCAGGGGTCATAGATAGACCCCTCCCTTGACAGACTCCAATACGCACCCTGGACATATCTCTGCTTGCCGCTGCGGCAGCCGACTCTGGCTGCATCTCCTGCCCACTGCCAAAGAGGTTCACCTCCAACAAACTCACGTCATAGACGATGTTCTTCGAGTGATCCTTGTACTTGCGAGTCACCATCTCCTTCACCACCTCGAAAAGGAAGGCAGGTCGAATTTGGGGGAGGCTTTAATATAACACTTCAAACTGATTAAATAGTTTTAGTTTGAAGTCTTATAAGACTTCAATATAATTAAATATAATCAAAATTAATCATAAATCAAGGGGCTTTATCATACGTCAAAATTTGAACCAAAACAATTCTTTTTTCTTCCAATTTCATACTACTAATTTTTAGCCACCTTCACAGCCTGCTACAAGCCTACAGTACCCTTATTTGGGTCCTGAATGGAAAGAGAGCAAACCTGAAGTTCATCGTCGTCCTCTTCATTCATGACTGCGGGGGCGGGGACGGGCCGAGCGGCCGGCGAGTTACTCGTGCCACGAAGTAGCTGCTGCTGTTGCTGCTGCTGTGGTGGCTGATGATGAGATGGCCTCACAACTTGACCGCTCAGGGAAAGCGCGCGAATCTGCAAAACATATTCAGCTTTTCTCTCGCTTTCTCCCTCGCTCTCTCATCCTCACACTCTCTTCAATTGTCTCTCTCTCTCTCTCGCTTTCTCTCACCTTCTCTCTCTCTCTCTCTCTCTCTCTTTCTTCCTCTCTCTCCCTCCCTCGTTCTCTCATTTTCACTCTCTCTTCAATGGTTTCTTTCTCTCTCACCTTTACTCTCCTTCTTTCTCGCTCTTCCTCTCTCTCACTCTCTCTCACCTTCTCTCTCTCTTATCTCTTTATCTCTCTCGCTCTCTCTCTCTCTCTCACCTCTTCCGGAGTCGGCGTCCCTCGTTTCCTTGTCGACCCTGCGTAGGATGCTGCTGAAGAAGTCGATGGCCTTGGCTCATCAAGCGTTGTATCCTGGACAATGCAGAATTTTTTTAAATGAGCTCGTATAAAAAATTTACAGAAAAAAAACACAACTAATATTCCTTTCGCAAAAGGTCACCAAATCATGACAATAACCACAAAGGCATGCCTATGACTAGGAGGGCTCTTTATGGCCCCTCCTCCTGGAAAGTGGGCCCATGCTGACCATTCGGTTCGCAATGGGCGACTCGGGATGTTTCCTGACGGCTGCTGCTCTTGGTCGTGGTGGTGTCCGGGCGTGGCTCGACGACGTGGAAGCGGCCGCAGAGTGCGTGCCGTGACGCGCCACGTGAGTCTTGATTGCCTACGAAAAAGATACAATTCACTACTATATTTGTCGTCAAACCTCATCCACTTGTATATTTTCTTTCTACCTCTCTCTCTCTCTCCTCTCCTTTAATGAAGAGCAGACGATTGAGCTATAGGTGAGAGAGAGAGAGAGAGACAAGAGACATGAGCGAGAGAGAGAGAGAGAGAAAGAGCTTTCCACTGACCGCTGCATCGGCTGCGCCTAACTCAAAGACTGGTCCTCGGGTGGCCGCCGCAGATGGTGCCGGATGGTGTGGCTGCTGCTGGATCGGCTGGGGTACGGCGTTGACGACAAGGGTGGACGCGGGGGCGGGGAAGAGGCCGAGAGTGGACGCTGAAGGGGTTGAGGAGGAGTCGGCCATGGACTGGAAGGCGTGGCTTGTGGCAGCCGCCGCTGCAGCCGCAACCGCCGCGCTACTCGCTGCTGAAAAATTAGAATGCAAAAATTAGAATACTAAAATTAGAATACTAAAATTGGACGAATAGTCATTCTAAAATTGGACCAGTTTTCATTAGACGAGGAGTTATCATTGACGAATTATCAACTGGAGCAATTACCAAGGCACAAAAAAGGTCTACTTCTAATAAATATACAAAAAATAAAATAATTCTTATTGTTAGCACTTCATTCACTATTAAAAATACGATTTTTAACCAATTTTTTGCCCATTTAGCCCCGTTGAACAATAGTGATATGATATGAAATGATAAAGAAATTTTTAAAATTAAAATAAAGAGTAAAAATAAATAAAAAAATTATTCTTACCGTAAGCCGCATGATACGCGGCAATCTGAGACTGAATGCTGGGGAGGCCAATCAGTGAAGGCAGCTCGGGCTGCGGCGAATTCGGCACGGCACTCATTGGTAGAGGCACTAAAGTGATAACATAAAATAACGAGCATACAATTTAGAAGCATAAAACCATTATCATAAAGGAAGTTCAACAAGAATATGTTAAAAAATTGGAACTTGAAGGGAAATTTTTTTTTATAACACTAGAATAAAAATATATTATAGATTAAATTATAAAACCAACCTCCTGTGATCATCGGCTGGGGCACGTTGACGAGTTGGGCAAGTTGCATCAAAGAGTTGTTGTCCAGGCTGGCCAGGTTGAAGAGCATCGGATTCGCGCCCGTAAGGAAGGACTGAAATTTGTCTCTTCTCTCTCTCTCTCTCTCTTCTCTTTCTCTCTCTCTCTCTCTCTTCTCTTTCTCTCTCTCTCTCTCTCTCTCTCTCTCTCTCTCTCTTCTACAAGCATTCTAGCACAGCTCCGAAAACGGTGTAGCACCCCAGTAAAAAATATAAAAAGCCATTATAACTAATTCATTATTACATAGTACATTAGAGCTTTAATGATTTTTTTTAATTTATGAAAAATAACAATAAAAATAAACCTGCTGAAGTAGCTCCGCTTGTCCTAGCCCGGTGGCGGTCGCAAGAGTGGTCAGCGGCGCCTGCTGAGCCGTGGTCGCGGCCATTTGTTGCTGAAGCGCTGCCAGAAGAGAGGCTGTCGTGGAGGGAGAGGCTGGCGCCAGCTGAAGCGCGGAAACTCCTGCTCCTCCGCTCGTACCCGTGGTAAGAACTGAAAAAAGAACAATCATTTCCATCTCTCTCTCTCTCTCTCTCTGTTATTGCTTAACATTATGCCCTTCACTTCACACCAACTTAATATAACACACAAAGGAACACAATCGAATGAAATTATTATTATTCGCATAAACAATGGAATTACCACACATTTGGCACATCAGGGAGCGCAACTTTTCGAATCTATTTCTACTTAAGGTGAAAGTGGGAACCACCGGCGCCATCTTTCTGACTTGTCACGAATATGTCTAGATCACAATGATGCAGTTGATAGCAATAAACTAGCGTTAAATGGTTAAATAAAAAAATATATATAATAATAATAACAATAATAATAATAATAATAACAATAATAATAATAATAATAATAATAACAATAACAACAGCCAAATTAATAATAATAAATAATAACTAATTAATTCTAAATTAAAAAAAAAACGAGTACTTTTCCCCAACCTTGTCCAGGGGCAGCTGATGCTAGAATAGAAGAGAAGGCGACGTTGCCACTGCTGCTCACTCCACTTCCTGCGTTCGCTACCGAATTCTCGGGCGGAAGCATTAGGCGACTTCTGAAATATGTTCTATTTTGTTATTGCAAAAGAAATGAACAAGGTATTTTTGCAGGATAATAAGGAAACGGCAGGATAGTTTGGATCAGGCTAACTTCTAAGTGCGTCAGGAATATTAATGATTAACAAATAGAAATTTTTTCCAAGCTTTCCAACCGCTTTTAAGCAAAGAGAGAGGGAGAGAGAGAGGGGAGAGGGAGAGAGAGGGGGGAGAGAGAGAGGGAGAGGGAGAGAGAAAGGGATAGAGAGGGAGAGAGAGAGGGAGAGAGAGAACTAGCAGTAGAATCTAGTTTGAGAATACTGATCTCTGTTTTAAGCCCACTTTTCAATTAATCAGCTTGATAAGAAATGGTCGCCCTATTCCAAATGCAGCTGGCGCACGCAAGAATGAACAGTTTTCAAACTCGAAGAATGCTTTCATATTCTCGCTTACTCTCACCTTCTCTCTCTCTTTATCTCTCTGCCCTCTCTCGCTAGCCTCTCTCCCTCTCCCCTCTGTTTCCACTCTCTCTCTCTCTCTCTCTCTCTCTCTCTCTAGCTTAACCCTTACAATTAGCCTTGAACAGTCGACGATGCAAGACTAAAACCTTCTCATTAAACACGAGTTGCTTGGAGAGCAATCTTGACCAGAGATGAAACGCGCTGATAGGAAGAAGGGAAAGGGAGAGGAGACAACAACGGAGACGGTTAAATGTGTTCAGGTCTTTTTATGCCTCTAAAGTCATGAAAACGATCGTTTTGGACCCGCTCTACAGTATACCAAATGACTGTCTCACCGTATACTCGCTTATCTATCCCTCTAACTTTCCCATAAAGCCGGAAGCTTTTCCTTTTTCCTTGCTCCTCCGTCATTCTCTTAGTTCCTTATACTTTGCCATCTCAGCTGTTTCTCTCTCTCTCTCTCTCTTTCTCTCTCTCTCTTTATCTCTCTCTCTCTCTCTCCACCACATTTTCCTCGTGCCACTAGACTGCGAGCGTGCACATTCTCATGGCCCCGTGTGCAACACTCGCATACTTGAGAATCTAAAATAAGGTAGCGAGGACAGAGATGAACGGGGAGAGAGGGAGAGAGAGCGAGAGCGAGAGCGAGACAGACAGACAGACAGACAGACAGACAAACAGAGAGAGAGCGAGGAAACTGGCAGAGTGCGAGAGGAATAAGGAGAGCGAGACAGACCGAGAGAGAGAGAGAGAGAGAGAGAGAGAGAGCAGACGCAGAAAGTACGCCTGCGGCGCAAATGAACAAAGAAACAAATGCCCTTCAGTCATGCTCTAGACGAATGCAAACATCTCTCACGCTCTTCTTTCCTTTCTTTGCAAACTTGCAAAGAGTGCATAAAAGTACGTAGTCAGTGAATAGAAAATGGCAGCCTAATTCTTTTAGATACTAAGTACTGATGAACTCAAACTCGCAATCACAGAATAACAATCAGTGTTAAAGGGAGCGTGGTCAATAGTCGCACCTCCTATAGCCGGGGAGGGACTAAATGTAACTGCCGAATGCTTGGGGAAAAAAGGGTTTGGAGCCCGGAAATCAAGGTATGGAGATTAAAAACAGAATTTTTAATTCAAAACTTGGGTGGCTCCGGGAGAGCCGC
The DNA here is from genome assembly GCA_945643635.1 of Allodiplogaster sudhausi. Classification (NCBI taxonomy): domain Eukaryota; kingdom Metazoa; phylum Nematoda; class Chromadorea; order Rhabditida; family Diplogasteridae; genus Allodiplogaster; species Allodiplogaster sudhausi. The sequence goes on along the minus strand of CALZFC010000091.1, from coordinate 1,255,447 downwards.
CGGAATCAGGGTGGGTACGTAAAATGGACGGCACCTTTTTAACATGGTTGCCTTCTATACCCACGTCGGTCACTACTTTCATAACGAGATAAACGGGGAAACGCGAACGGATCTTATGTGATGTCTCACAATAGCCCTCGGGCGCTCTGGGTTTTATAGCAAGGGAAGGGCTCGAGCGCGGGCCATAAAGAAGAAACTGCAAAATAGATGGGAGGAGGTTGAGAGAGAGAGAGAGAGAGAGAGAGAGAGAGAGAGAGGGAAAGCGGATGATAGGACAAGAGGATAATGAGCAATGTAGAGATATTAATGGTGGTAAAGGATCGATCGAGAGAGAGAGAGAGAGAGAGAGAGAGAGAGAACAAGGGGAATTGAGAGAGAACTGGGACGGGTGAGGGAGGAAGGCGGATAACGGGCTCGGAATGAATAGGAAAAAGAGAGAAAGGACAGCAAACGACCGCCTATCTCTCCTTCCACAAAGCACTTCCAAATCAGCTTGTCTACGTGAGTTTCAGCAAGAATTGTGCGATTCAGCAATATACAACTAGTGCTGCTCTCCCAGTCACCGTGCTGGCCTTCTCTTCTTTCTCCCCTTTTTGCTGCAGCTGCCCCTTTTTCTGGCCTGATTCTCCCCTTCTCTTTCTCTATCACTCTTCTCTCGCTTTCTCTCTCCCTCTCTTTCTCTATCACTATCTCTTCTCTCTCCCTCCCCCTCCATCTCTCTCTCTCTCTCTCTCTCTCTCTCTCTCTCTGTTTTCTCTTACTTCTCCGCTGTCTCTCAAATGATTCTGTCTCGATACAACTTTCACTTCTCTTTATCTTTCATATCTTTTCAGTCATACTCTCTTCCTGTCGATCTTTTCACCCCTTTTTATCATTGAACATCTGATTTCTTGGCCCCCTCAAGGCAGAAGTGCGTTCGTGCGTTTCTCTCACTTTTCCTTCGATTCCACATAGTAGCCAAAGGAAATGTTAAACTACAGAATTGCAGAGAAAAGTCTGCTGTGAGAAGAGGAGAGGAAGAGAGAGAGAGAGAGAGAGAGAGATGCAGACAGAGAGAGAGAGAGAGAGACAGACAGACAGACAGAGAGAGAAAGATAGAAAGAGAGAGCGAAACATGGAGAGAAGGAGGTAGGCCAAGACCGCTCAGGCGCGACGCTAAGAAATGAGGCCGTACACGCAGTTCCTCCAGTTTTTCTCTGCCTTGCTACTCTCTCCGCTTCATACTCTCCCAAATAAGATACTCTCTTTCTCTCTCTCTCCATGTCTCTCTCTCTATTTCATTTCTTCTCCCTCTCTCTCTCTCTCTCTCTCTCTCTCTCTCTCCTTTGCTCACAACTCGTCCTCGGTTGGCTTTAACCCAGAGATCACTGGTCGGACTCTGCTAGTCTCATTCTGATAACGGGGCGGAACGACGTCCTTTTAAAGAATGCAGGAATGCTCGATTCAGCCTTGTCAAATGGCCATCAAATAGTCGTCACATGACAGAATTAGGTACTCAAACTACCGATGCCAATTCCGTGTCACTTTCCATAGGAGATAGCTACAGTATTCCGTATTTCGCGGTCTTCTTAGCTCTCTTAATAATAGCAACGAACCGAATTTACATGGCGACAAAAGTCCCTACCGTAATCCCACGTTTAAATTTTCCCTTTGGGACCTCCCCTGCCTTCGCCACTTACGCAATGTCGTCGGATGCCATGGCTGCTGAGTGACGGAGGGGTCGAGGCCGGCGCAGTGAAGAGGAAGACGTGGACGCTCTGAAGCTGGAGGCTCATCAGTCATGGGCAAGGACTTGTTAGGGACGTTGGATGTGGTAGGGTCTTGCTTTTCTACATCTATCTCGCATTCTCTTCACCTCTATAATATCTCTCTGTGTCTCCTCTCTCTCTTTCCGTCTTCTCATTCTCTTCTCTCGCTCACTTCTCTCTCTCTCGCCCTCCTCCCCTTCTCTCTCTGTCTCCCTCTACTCTCACTCTCTCGCCTCACCTCTATCCCTCGTTCTCTCTTCTCTCCTCTCTCAATCTTCCCCCCTCTCTTTCTCCCTCTTCTCTCTCTCTCTCTCTCTCCTCTAACATGCCACTGCTGCTGTCGTCGTCGGAGGTTGCTCTTGATGCGAGTGACGCGCTGAGCAGTGCTGCCTGCCTGCTGTCCGCGAGTGGCCGACAATGTGGCTTGTGGCGCTTCCAGTGGAAGTTCTGTAAATAAATAATAAATGTAAATATATATTTATTTATAAATGTAAAAAAGAATATTAAATGCAGAAATAAATAGTTACGAGATACTCCTTACTACTCTTTCGAACATTCGAAAGAAATCAAGCGTCTGATCATAATGGGAAGGTTATAAGGAGATAAAGGGTTATGTGAGGAGGAAGGAAAAGTGAAATGGTCACATGATTTCGAAACAAAACATATAAAACCTTATTTTAATAATCCGCTATGGCAAGGAAAACACTCTGTAATTGCTTGTAATCTACACGTAGACGGCTCAGAAAATCAAAGCTTACGTGACTTAATCAAATAGAAATAGGCACGGAGAGCAGACGGCGAAAAAGGGGGATATTTAATCCGCAGAAGAGAACAATCGGAGAACGCAGCAGGCGATTCAGACGGCATTGAAGAGAACTCCATGCATATAAAGTGACAATTGGCGGGAGAGGAGAGAGAGAGAGAGAGAGAGAGAGAGAGAGAGAGAGAGAGAAGAGAGAGAGAGTCAGGGAGTAATACAGAGAGAGAGCGGGAGATGGAGAGAGCGAGCGAGTGAGAAAGAGATACACAGAGGGAAAGAGAGAAATCGCGTGGGATGCAATCAAAAGCTCCCGTATTATGGCCTGAAATTCTGAGAATGGGGCACAATATCGAGGCGACAAAAAGTGAGAATATTTTAAGAAGAATGTGACACAAACTTTGCGCAACATATTCGCCAAAAAGACGATATTTTCGGAATCATTGATAATCAACACCATCGTCAGTGACTTTCTCTCTTCTCTTCTCTCTCTCTCTCTCTCTTCTCTTTTTCTCTGTCTCTTCTCTCTCTCTCTAATTGCTTAAAACAAGGCGCCCAAAACCCCAAGGCGAAGGATCAGTGAGGGGACGGCGGGCACAGTTAGTTCAGGATAAATATTGCTAATATGTCGCTTACGCTCGAATTATCGGTTTTTCCTAATCAGGAAGGATGATTGGCAATTCGTCTAGGCAGTCGGCTTTTAATCTATGATCTCCCTTTCTCTGTCTCTCTCTCCCTTTCTCTATCTCTCTCCCTTACTCTGTCTCTCTCTCTCCCTTTCTCTAACTCTCTCCCTTTCTCTTTCTCTCTCTCCCTTTCTCTGTCTCTCTCTCTCCCTTTCTCTGTCTCTCTCTCCCTTTCTCTATATCTCTCCCTTACTCTGTCTCTCTCTCTCCCTTTCTCTATCTCTCTCCCTTTCTCTTTCTCTCTCTCCCTTTCTCTGTCTCTCTCTCTCCCTTTCTCTGTCTCTCTCTCTCCCTTTCTCTGTCTCTATCTCTCCCTTTCTCTCTCTCTCTCTCTCTCTCACACACCTCTAGCACACTGTGCTTTCTCCGTTCACGTGCCATACTGTAGTGGACACGACGTTGTTCTTCCCATCGTCTACGTGCACTCCCGGCCCTTCCTCTGCTTCTTCGCCGAGACTGCCAAACAATGCACTCTCCAACCCTTTTGAGCATATACAAGTGGCTTGCAGTTTTTCTATCTCTCTCTCTCTCTCTCTCAAGCTTTTCCTACGCAAGTGCCCAAATATTCGCTCCATCTGGCTCTCTACTCGCCTCTCACATCCATTTCTCTCTCTCCCTCTCTCTCTCCTCTCCATCTCTCGCTCTCTGCGTCCCCCCTCTCTCTCACTCTCTCTCTCTCTCTCTCTCTCTCTCTCTCTCTTCATTATCCAACTCTGAAGAGTACACTGTATAGACAAGCAGCCTTCGCCTCACTCTCTCAAATCCCCTGCTCTTCACTTAACGCTTCTTCCGTTTTTATCTCTCTCTCTCTCTCTCTCTCTCTCTCTCTCTCTCTCTCTCTTTCGCTCTCCCTCTCTCTCTCTTTTCTCTCGTCTCTCTCATAACGTCTTCTATCTCATAATTTCCCTGCCTCTTTCTCTAACCATCTCACTCTCACCTTTACCCAAATAATAACTGCAGACACGACCAAATATATCTCACCAGATTAAATAGAGCATGGTCATGAGATTAAGTGATTAACGCTAATAATCAGCATGGTAAACAAGAATAGGTCCAAATTGGATTAATCCGTCCCTTATGTGTCCCAGATTAACAATATAAGATAACTTTGAGCAATGAGTTTAATCTTATGCCTTTATTTTTTCTGGTGGTTAGCAAGAAAAGTGCTAGTCTAGGATGGAGGGTCTATTTTTATTCCTTCTAAAAGCTTATTGTTAGGCGAAATACGCAATGCAGCAGAACTTTGCTCTCATTGGAACGAATTCAGCACAACACATCAAGAACATTGCTGGGGGCTGGTGAAAAACATCGTCTTAGTTACCCACTGGATGTGCGTGAGGGTATAAAAAAAACCAAGAGGAGAGGTGAAAAGCTGCTGGGCCAGGCTCTAGCGGCCAAAGTTGTACTTTAAAAAAGATGAAGAAAAAAAAGGTGAGGGGAGAGAAAGCGATGTAGGGCAAAGAAATATTCGGAGAACAAAAGAAAGAGAGAGGGAGATAGGAAGTGGGAGAGAGCTAGGGAGAGAGAGAGAGACAGACAGAGAGAAAGAGAGAGAGAGAGGGACAGAGAGAGAGAGAGAGAGAGAGAGCGAGAGAGAAAGAGAGAGAGCGTGACTACTTCTCAGGGCAATGTCAATATCCTCTGAAAGCCCATGCGGCTTTTGCTCGAATCTGCACGTTTTGTCCATTTGCAAGCGGCGGCGACCCACGGGGGTGGCAGAGGGGAACGTGCAGGGAGGTGGCAAGGCTCCTGGTCCTTTGAGGTAGCCCCCGGGGCAGAGGGCAAGGCTGCAATCTCGGCTGTTGTTAAGGGTCGGAGGGGGATGAAAGAGGTCTACCATGCCTGGAGAGGGTGTCTGGATGAGAGGTCTGTCTACATACGAATTTGGTCGGGGGGTGTGAGGATCATACCCATGACGGCGTTGGAGACATTATACAGCTGCTCGCCTCTGCCCTCAATACGGAAGAAAAAAGCATGCAATGGGGCCTCGGAATGTACGCGTTGGGGAGCTGAGGATGATGCGGACGAGAGAGAGAGAGAGAGAGAGAGAGAGAGAGAGAGAGAGAGAGAGAGAGAGAGAAAGAGAGAAAGAGGGAAGAGAGAGAATAAGAGAGAGAGGAGAGGAGAGGAGAGGAGAGGAGAGGAGAGGAGAGGAGAGGAGAGGAGAGAGAGAGAGAGAGAGAGAGAGAGAGAGAGAGAGAGAGAAAAGATGAAGGGGATCGGAAAAGAAAGAGACAAATGTCCGATTCTGACAGGGTGAAAGGCGAATGCACCCAGTAAGCACCGAAAATGAGACTCTGCATAGAGATGTTCTCAGCAAAAAAACTGGGAAAGATCGGGGAGGAAGGGGCGGTTTAATCAATCAAGAAGAGAAAACGGGGAGCAGGGAAGAGAGATAGAGAGAGGAGAGAGAGAGAGAGAGGAGAGATAGAGAGAGAGAGAAGACAGTGAAAGAGAAGAGAAAAGAGAGAGAGGGAGTAAGAGAGAGAAACAGAAATGTGGAATGAATTACGAACGCCTAGGCAGTTGCATCTGAAGGCACAAAAAATACACAGTCGCTTTGGATGCAGTCATTTTGTTATTTTTGATCACTGAAAGGGAAAGTCGCTTTGTGGGTAGAAAAAAAAGAATATAGTAAACTTTTCCCAAGTTCACTCTGAGTCAGGAGTCATAATATAATCTTATTGTTAGGTAGATTCTAGACAAAAATATATTTTTCAATATGATAAGAATTTCCCCTTTTCCCAAGTTCACTGTGAGTGGTGAGTCCTAAAATAATCTTATTGTAAGGTAGACTATAGACAAAAACATTTTTCTAATTATAAGAATTTCCCTTTCCCGTCGTCTACACTCATCTCCAATTCACATTAAATTTTTTTTTACTTCCTTCTAAATCTACTTTCAATTACTGACAGACATACGTGCATTTCTACATGTCAAATTCAGTCGACTACTGAAAGTGGCTACTTTCCTCAGTTAGGGGGGGGGGGGGGGCAAGGTTAGACAATATATCTAGCGAGTAGGCATTAGCAAGGGTAGCCAAAAGTTCATCATCGAAAAGAGGGGAGAGAAGAGGAAAGGTAAGGGGGTCGGATTGAGAAACTAGTAACTCAAAAATTGGGAGAGATACAGAACGATACGGCGAGATAGTGAGAGAGCCAGATCGAAAGAGAGAGAGAGAGAGAGACAGAGAGACAAAGAGAGAAAGAGGTAGAGAAAATGGAACGAATAAGTGCAAAATCGGAGCGCAGTCAGTAAAAAGGTGGAGGAGATCTCTGCAACTTGCGAAACCCTTTGATTCCGGCGTCCTCACTCTCTCTCCTCTCGCTCAAGCCTCTCTTTCCCTCTCTCTCTCTCTCCATCCTTCCTCCCTCTCACTCTTACTGTTTCTCTCTCCTCTCTCTCTCTCCTCTTCTCTAAATCTCTCTCTCTCCTCTAACTCTCTCTCTCTCTCTCTACTCTTCTCTAACTCCCTCTCACTCTCTCACTCTGTTTCTCTCCCTCCTCTCTCTCTCTCCTCTGCCTCACTCCAGCAGCTGCCTCACTCGATTCCCTAAATTCCAGTCTTCCGCACTGCACGTACTCTTTCGCTGGGTCATGTAAGCTAGAATCTGAACTGATAATCATTCTTTCAAACTAATCATTACATCTCACCTAAACTTTTGTTACTCTCCCGATTTCTCACACAATTCTTTTTTCCTTCTACATTCTGATTACAGTATTCGTAAAGGACTAGCACTTTATCATTATGCTTTATAGTTTGGCATGGGAACGTGCGTGTAGAGAGGCAGCGGATTTTCTGTGCTTTGGCTGTGAACTCTGCATTTCTCCTTCTCTCTCTCTCTCTCTGAATCCCTCTCTCTCTCTCTGTCTCACTCTCTCTCTCTTTCTCTCTCCCGCCCTCTCTTCCACTCCCCCTCTCTCAAACTCTAAACCGTTGTGCGTCAGCAGTGGCGCCTACTGCCTGCTTGGATGTCTGTGCAGTAGAGAAAGAAAGGGCGAGCGACTAAATGCCACAAACTCACGTGAGCAGCAGAGGCTAGAAGGGATCATTGAAGCACCCTTTTAGTTCTTTCTCTTGATGTCTGGCTCTCTCTCTCTCTCTCTCTCTCTCTAGCTGTATCTCTCTCTCTCTCTCTTTCTCTCTCCCCAGTCTCTCTCTCTCCCAATCTCTCTCTCTCTCTCCTCTAACCTTCGCCCTCTCTCTCTTGCTTATTTTACTTTAATTCCTTATCAACCTCACTCACCAGGAACCTACTAGAGCAAATCTTTTAATGATTCCCAAGATTAAAATATCACTTGCATGGATAAAACACAGGCACTTACACCTTATTAGAAGTTTTTCAGAAAAGATGTTCGATATGAGTGAGAATGGGAAAAATTTTTTTTTAATATTTTTTTATTTTATTGATAAAGATAATTCGGATGTGGTGGCTAGAAAGAAGTCACAAAAATACGCAGATTCCAAATGAGAAGCAGACGGCGGTCAAGAGAGAGAAAGAGAGAGTGAGTGAGAGAGAGAGAGAGAAGAGCAAGCGAGAGAGAGAGAGAGGAGAGAGAGAGAAAAGCACACACATACAAAATGAATAGCAAAAGTGCAACGACAAATGGCGTCTATTTACTTTGTTATTAATAGCATAGGAAAGTATTAGTCCCATCCATATATCTAGACTTAGTACCTAGAAATATGCATCTAAATCCCCACGGAACAGACAATAGCAGAAGGGAAAATTCAGTCTTGGGATCACATCTAAAAAAAGCAAAACAAAATAATAAGACTACGTTCTAGGCACCAGATTACATACGCAGCGTCCAGGATGGTCACCCTCCCACTCTCTTCAATCTCTCTTTCTTTCTCTCTCTCTCTCTCTCTCTTTCTTTCTCTCTCTCTCTCTCTCTCTTTCCCTCTCTCTCTCTATCCCCCCTCTATTCCTATTTCCTTCACATTTTGCGGTTGCTGCATCAGCAAGCAAGTCGGCCTGAAGCAGATTCACGCAGAAGGGCTGCCCGTTGGAGGGCTTGCAAGCTGGGGGGAGATAACAGGACTGGAGAGAGGAAGAGAGAGAACGAGAGAGAGAGAGAGAGAGCGAGAGAGAGCGAGAGAGAGATAAGCAGAGAGACAAAAGCAAAGAAATAGAGTCAGACGAGCCAGACAACAATTAGAGGGCCTCCGCCAGATTTCTTCTCCGAGAAGCAAAAGAAGAAGAAGGAGAAAACATGAGCAAAGTGAAACGTGAATTCTCTCATGTCAGCAGATTTTCGTGCAGATGTGGAGTTTGTGTACGAAACCACGGTTTGTGTGAGGACGAAGAGGGAGAGGGAGAGAGAGAGGGAGAGGGAGAGAGAGAGAGAGAGAGTGGGGGCCACGAGGTCTGGGAGAGGGTGAAGGGGTTGGGTGAAGGTAGACAAAGAGAGAGAGATAAAGTGTTAGAGAAAGAGAGATAGAGAGGCGACAGAGAGACAAAGAAATAGGCAGAATGAAGTCCCCGCTGCTATGGACGCCGCTAGAAGCTGCAAAATGCTGAATCCCGTCTAATCAGGATCCAAGTGAACCTAACTAAATGAGCGTAAACTCTCACGTGTTCTTGCAGATCGACTAATAAAAGTTCTATTAGCGAGGCGCACCAAGAACACTTATATCACTCCCCGAGGAGGAAATATATTTAATCTCATTACTGCAGCCTTGTGAGATACGTGCGGAAGTCTGGTTGTTAAATATAGATTGAGAGATTATATTGATGGCTAGACCTAATCTCATTTAAATACAAAGAAATATGTAAAAAAAAACTAGAAGCTAAAAACAGGCCAAACACTTGCATTAGGAGCGCAAGCGACGGCGTTTTAGCCCTTGGGGCCCGTTTGGCCTTTGCAAGAGGTCTGTCTGTCGCTCTCTAACTCTCTCTCTCCGCTCTCTTCCTCTCTCGCACACCCTCTCATCTCTTCCTTTCTCTCTCTCTCTCACTATCTCACTTTCTCTCTTTCTCTCGATATCACTCACTTCGCTCCAGCGCTCCCTTCTAAGTGCTCTATTCCATGAAGGGAGAAGACGTCAACAAGTTGTACGTGCCGAAAGGAAAGGAAAAAGGCGGTCGAGGGTCATGAAGGAAAGAGAACGTATCCAGAGAAGTAAGGGAAGATAGAGTGAGAAAAAGAAGAGACATGGAGAGAAAAAGAGAGAGAGAGACAGAGAGGGTGAGAGAGCAAGAGAGAGAGAGAGAGAGAGAGAGAGAGAGAGAGAGGCAGACACGCACAAGGATGAGAAGTGAAAGTCGCAACAGTGGAAGATTAGTTAGTAGGAATGGACAGACGAGGCTAGACAGAAAATAAGAAATGTAAAAAGAAACTGATAATGTAATAGTAAAATAATAATCTGATTGAACGCAAAATAATAAAGTAATATAAAATTATCATAATAAATTATCTACACGGCAAACCAAGATGAATCACGGACGATTGGGAAGGATTGTGTATGAGAAATCAATTGTCAATAGACTCGTCGCGGACAGAGCACTTTATTCTCTCTCGACCTCTCTCTCTCTCACTCTCTCACCTCTCCCTCCCTCTCTCCCTCGTTCTCTCTCACACTCTTTCTCTCTCTCCCTGTCTCTCGCTCTTTGGCTCACTGGACGTTCGAATAAATGCATAAATACTGAAAGTAGTCGAGATTTTCGCTAGGTTTTTTTTTGCAAAATTAAAATACTGATAATGCCTAAACTGTTTCGAGATAAAACCCGGTCGAATCCCTGTCGATTTCCAACTTGTTCTTCGCCTACTAAAGCGTGAAAGGAGGAGAGATGCGAGTTGAGGGCAGCACCAATCATTCTTTATTTTCTTCTTTTCCTCCCTCTCCTGGCCATCTTCTCGTGACTGGCTCCTCTCTCTCTCTCTCTCTCTCTCTCCCTCTCCTTCCCCCACTCTCATCCCTTTTCGTATGGCCACTTCCTCTCTACCCCTCTGCTCTCTTGCTCAGCCACGCTCTCTCGGTCCGCTCCACCGATTTTCCTCTCAAAATGCACGTCTGCTTAGGGCAGAGTGAGTGCGCGAGCAGTGGAGAGTAGACGGGGCCGGGAAGTGGGAGAGCGATGAAAGAGAGTGAGAGAGAGAGAGGGAGACAGACAGATAGAGAAACATAGATAATAGAGAGCACATAAAGCGAGAAGTACCAGGCTTACTGAGAAAGAGGGGGGGGGCTGGAAATGAATGAAGGCAACATACAACTATAGCGGCTGCGTGTTCGGGGTTCAGGCTGGATGATGATAGAGTGTTCTCTGATGAGAGAGGGACAGGTTGTCAGATAAGGTGTGAGAGAGAGAAGAGGGAGAGGGAGAGAGAGAAAGAGAGAAGCAGAGGAGAACAGGGTGCAGATCAGGTTCGAGTGCAATGATTGAAACCATAAGACGCTCGCGAGGAATCAATTCACCAATAGAATCCCAAATCTACATGTTCAAGGAGGCGAAGTGAAAGGAGCTGGATTATAAAATGGTTAATCTATGGGTTTATAAGATAGCCTTATTCGTCTGGTATCCCGTGGCCAGGGATGTCCAAAATCAGGCCAGGGCCGGGCCCTACCTTCAAATTCACGACCCGGGCCGGGCCTAGAGCCAGCCAAATTCAAGCTCGATGTACATTTTAGCGTCGATCTCCGAGTGCGTGAAGTCTACCTCTTCTGACAAAGGAAAAGGCCAGTCGACAGCAGCTGTCTCAACCACTTCGTCTATAAGCAGTTTCTGCTTTTCTCTTTTTCTCTCCGCTCTCTCTCTTTCTCTCTCTCTCGTCCCGTTCTCTCTCCCTTTTTCTCTCCGTTCTCACTCTCTCTCCGCTCTCTCTCTCTACGCTCTTTCTCTCTCTTTCTCTGCTCTCTCTCTCATTCTCTCTCTCCCTTCCCATTGACCCCGGTACATCCCAGTCTGTTGACGCCCTCCAAGCAAAAGTTCAAAGGGCCACACTCCATTGTTTCCATCATCATTTCTTCTTTGCTGAACGTGGCAATCGCAAGCGCAAACCAGCACTTTCCCTATTCTTCATGACGAGGACGTGGAGAGCGATAAAAGAAACGGGGGACACACCCAATTGTAAAGATTTAAATTGGCTTCAGTTTAGTCATACCTTCGAAAAAGTGGCCTCGAACACCAACGAAATCGCCCGAAAACAGCATGAAAACATTGGAATTCACGGAATTTTCGGCATATTTTAAGGCGAAAGAAGCTATAGCCTTTGTTTTTTTGGTGGTGTACCCTTCCGAAAATCGTTGAAGCGACAGGGCATTTAAACACTGAGAGGAAGTAATCAAATATTAATATTCCTTTTTTACAATGATGAATCGACTAGCCTAGTCAAAGATTTCATTTAAAGAACAAATACAGGAAGTCGCATTTTGCAACGAACAAAAACTTTGACTTTTATTCTTCTTTTATTTTTCCCAATCTACTTTGTCTTTGCTAGAAAAATGGAAACAAAAAATTATGCAAGAATAAAAAGCCCCCTTTTTTTTCTTCTTCTATAGTTGCTGTAAGTATCCTTTCGTCGCACCTCTCTCTCTCTCTCTCTCTCTTTCTCTCTCTCTCTCTCTCTCTCTCTCTCTTTCTCTCTCTCTCTCTCTCTCTCTCTCAATCTCGTTCTAAGGTGATGCAAAAGGAGCGGGATGCTTCTCCGCTTCTAATGACGCTTCAGAGCAGTGTGCTATTCTCTAGTCTGCTTTGGCTTATATAATTCGCATTGGCTTTTTATGATTGTCTGCTTTTGCTAGGGGGAGAGAGAGAGAGAGAGAGAGAGAAGAAGAAGAGAGAGGAGAGAGCGAGCAAGGGAGGGAGAGGAAAAGCTTCAATACCCTCGTGGTTATATGACTAGACTAAAGTTCTTTTAGTTTTATCCCCTTTGAATTGACTATGCATGAAAAGGGAAAGAAAAGCGGGTTGGCAGAGAGGGGGAGGCGGAAGGGGAGAGGGGGATAATAATGAGATGGCATTGTTGTTTGTTGGAGAGAGTCAGCTGACTTATGGCTAGAGATAAGTAAGTAAAAGCGCGCAATCTATTCTCTCTCTGTTTACCTCAGTTTCTCTCTCTCTCTCTCTCTCTTTCTATTTCAAACTCTCTCTGCCTCTCTCCCTCTCACATTCAGTAAGTCCTCACGTCTAATTAATCTTCTCCTTCGCTCTCTATTTTCATGCACCAACGCAAGAGCACAAGCACCTGGTGTCCTCAAGAAGCAAATAACAAATAGGAAGTCATAATTCTTTACTCCCAACCCCAAGCTCATAAAACCAAGCTCAAGTTTCTGTTCTCCGAAAACGTCGCTAATAGCAAAAACTTTGGAGCCGTAACGCGAATCATGTGGCATATGCATATCGTAATTACATTTCAAAGGCTGCCTAAAATACTTGTTACCGTGCAGCGAATGTAAAGCGATGTTACTGTCGTATGTTGTAAAAGATGTGAGAAGATAGGGAAAGGAGAGAGAGAGAGAGAGAGAGAGAGAGAGAGGGAGGGAGAGCGAGAGAGAGAAAGAGAGATAGAGATAAGGATCAAGACCTTAAAACTCACGCACAAAGTCTATGGTGCCTGCCTGTATCGCAGTCATGTTTTTCAGGTCGCTTTCAAGTAAATGATGCAAGAAAGGTGCGTTATATGGCAATCCTTTTCTGCTTTGCAAGTCTCTCTTACTCTCTCTCTCTCTCTATTTCTCTCTCTCTCCCTCTCTCTCTCACTTGCTTGTTTCAATTCCCCTTTACACGACTACGGCAAATATCAAGCGCCTCTGGCAAAGGAGAACGTCGTAGTTAAGCAGGAAGGAAAATGCGACATTGAGCCAGCGGATATAGCGAATGAATCGAGGAGAGATGTCGGGACAGAGGGAGAGAGAGAGAGAGAGAGAGAGAGAAAGGAAGAGAGAGAGAGAGGAAGAGAGAGAGAGGAAGAGAGAGAGAGAGCGAGATTAGGAAAGGGAAAGAGCGAGAGAGAATGAAAGGAAGAGAGGAAGAGAGAGCGAAAGAGAAAGAGAGAGAGAGAGAGAGAGAGAGAGAGAGAGAGAGATGTGAGAAGACAGCATGACGTTGTGTCGCATTCGTGTTCGGCCAAAATATAGCACGGACGGGCGTCGGGCAGTTTGCGAACGTGCAGAGGAAGAAGGAATGTGCAAGGAAGGAGCGGAATGTAATTGGTAAGGGAGAGAGTGAGAGGGTTAGAAAAAGAAAGAGTGTGAGGAGAGAGAGAGAGAGCGAGAGAAAGAGAAAGAAAGAAAGAGAGAGAGAGAAAGAGAGAGAGAGAGAGAGAGAGAGAGAGAGAGAGAAGGATCGCGCAGAAAACGAAATGGTAACGCCGACTCTGCCAAACAGAGAAGAATAAGGCAGGCACCCTAGAAAATTACATACTCGCCATCAAAAGGCAGAATCTGAAGGGAGGCTAAAAAAAAGAACTCTTTTTGCGAACTTTGCCCACAAGTTCAGCGAGTGAACGAAACCAGTATTTAGGCCTTTTTCAATGACCTTCATAATAGTCTTGCTGAGTTGGAAACGGAACGGAGCTCCTTAAAAAAAAGTAATTCTCAAAAACTATCCTCCAACTGCAATCTATATGATTATGGCTAATTTTCCCAATTGTTTACAATATTTCTCCAGCTTAAAGATACTACTGTTAATTATGATAGTAGCAACAACATTAAAAACCAAAGTAAAAATAAAAATTAAAAATAAATTTTTTCCGCTTCTGCTACAACAACAATGCTTTTTGTGAGAAGGAAGCATAGCAACCGGGAAAATGGGGGACGGATTTTGTGAGCATGAATATTATTTACACAAATGGAGAAGGAGGAGGCGAGACAAGCGGACGGCTGGGAGCAGACTACGTGCGAGCAAGGAAATGAGCATGAAATCGAATGCTGGAAAATATGGAGAGGGAGAGAGAGAGAGAGAGAGAAAGAGAGAGAGAGAGAGAAAGAGAGGCAGCGATACAAAAGGCAAAAGAATCACAATGAAGGCTAGCGAGCAGGCTGGATAGACAGCGATGGAGGAACCAAGTCTTCCATAGCCCTGTTGGTATGACAGTCATGCTATCATTCTTCAGAAGATGGTGCTCTCTTCATTCTTCCCTTTCTCTCTCTCTCCCTCTCTCTCTCTCCTTCGCTCTCTATGCCTATCTCCTCTCTCTCAGTCTCTCTCTCTCTCTCTGGCCATCTCTTCAATTTATGCGTTCTTCAAACATTACACAATTTCCGGTAAATCTCGTGCAGAAAGTCACGTAAGATCATTATGATTAATCAAGGAGAAATTTTTTATGTCACTTTGAAAGATAAAAGTTGGGTCCAAATCTGTGACTCATGGTCTCCGAATAAATGCCAAGTATAAAGAAATCAAATTCCTGAAAAAATTTCTAAACACAAACTGAAAACAATGAAGAAGTGAAGAAGTATATCAATACTGGGAGTATCGCTCTTTAAAACTCGTTCGGTCAAATGATTCGATTCAGTGGATACAGTAACCCGATAATAAATCAACAAGTTATTGCCATAATCCTACCGTAGTCGACTAAGAAGAAGCAGATGACCAAAGGCGAAATGAAGAGAATATTCGGTCAAGATTTGTTACATTTCAGATTTACACAAGGCGTAGACTACGTACAATTGCAGAAGTTCACAACACTCACCAGTGATGATTAGCACCTTCCTGTTTGAAAGTATCCTTGAGGCAGATTCTCTCTCACGCACTAACTTCTCGGGAAAGCCCCGCCCCCTTCCACACAGTAAAAGTATTTCCATTGCATTTTTGCACAGTTCACATATTCTCCGGGAAGAAGGCAAATAGCAAAAAAAAACTGTTAAAAGAGAGAGAGAGAGAGAGAGAAGAAAGGCACCGGGTGACCAGTATGTCAGGAAGGAGTGAGCACTGAGAGGGGAGAGAGGGAGTGGGAGAGAGAGGGGGAGGGGAGAGAGAGGAGAGTGAGAGAGAGAATGAGTGTGAGAGAGGGAGAGAAAGTGAGAGAGGAGTGAGTGAGTGGGACAGAGAGAGAGAGAGAGAGAGAGAGAGAGAGAGAGAGAGAGATGCACCTGATGTTCGATGCTGCAGTAGTAAGCCGAGCCGCAGCGATCGCACGAAAACAGCTCATCTCCGTTGGCCGCACGAGTAGTGCTGTAGAAAGTAGAAAAGAGGTCCTTTCCGTTTGATGGTAAGGGAGAGGGGGAATAAGGAGGTGACGTCATTACGAATCGTCTTTGAATCGGCGCTCATTTTGTCAAGGAATAAAACCGATAATATTCTGATTAGACCGAATAAAATTTTTCTTATAAGCTTAATTATACTATATTATAAGTAAACTTATGCTCTAACAATAAATCAATTCTATTTTTTCTATCTTTAACAATATCACCAGGCGCTGATCCTACTTCTTCACCACCACGGCTTCGCGCACTAACTTGCAGCAACTGCAGGCCGGCTTGCTCGACGTGTCTTGGACGTACTGGCCATGCTGCGTGGTCTGCTGCTGCATTCTTATGGTGCATGCAGGGCTCTGAGGAACACACGACTCTGGAGAAAAAGGCGAAATCATATAAAGCAAATATCAGAGCCGGACGGAGAGATAGATGATTCAGCGCGTACTCTGTGTGTGTGTGTGCAACAATCGGAATCACATGAATGCGAGAGAGTATCAGGGGGAAGAGACGAGAAGAGAGGCGAGAGAAAGAAAGAGAATGGGAAGGGGAGAGGGGAGAAAATAGATAAGAAGAGAAGGTCGACAAAAGTGATACAGAGTTGGAAAGCTCACGTAGTTGGACAAAGCGGACGGGAAAGTGGAAAAGGAGAGAGAGTGTGAGAGAGAGAGAGAGAGAGAGAGAGAGAGAGAGAAAGAGAGAGAGAGAGGGGAAATCAAAGGGTGAGCATTGGCATTTGGCAAAAAGAAAAAAAAGAAAGAAAGAATCATCTTTCTTTCTCTCTCTCCCTCCCTCTCTCTCTCTTTCTCTCTCTCTCTCTCTCTCGCCAAGGACAGTTCCATCATCGAGTGTAGAACGAAAAACGAGCGCAAGAAAAGAAACTCTAGAAGAGTATACTTGAACGATAAATGGTTAGAAGAAGGCTGATAAAAAGAATGTAAATGTCCCCGTAATTGATAGGAGAAACGAAAAGAACTTAACAAGACATGAATCGTGAAGAAACCATGAAATGGCAAAGTCCGAAAATAAAAATAATAAAAGATGTATTGATACCGGGCGTGAACGAAACCCTTGTTAGATTCCAATGGGGAAAGAAACCGCCGCAGCAAGAACCATTGCTCAATGCTGTGAAGGGCTACGCGGCGCAACGAAATGCTTTCAACTTTGACTTGGCTTTTCCATTGTAAACGCGAGATGAGGCCAGAGAAGAAGAGAGGAGATAAGACTTCGATGGCTACGTGTTAAAGAAGGAAGAAAGACGGCGAGGTGATAAGGATGGCTTGGGCGCATGCTTTCCTATAAGACTCACGCCATTTTAGCAAAGCGCGTGCAAAAATGCAATGATCACAGCGCGGGCAGCACAAGATATAACTGGAACAAAGTTGTCATACTTGACGTGATACCATCGAAATAACAGACACTTGGACGAGTCGTGCGCGGTCAACATCAAATATAACAAACAGCAATCGCAATCAAAATTATCATAGCCCAAACTGCGAAACCTGATAGAAGAAAAAACACCGCAGGTCACGTGCACTTTTAAACTTTGGTGCGACCTTACAGTCTGCTCTTCTTTCGTAAAATCCACCTGTGCACTTTAGGTTTGGTGCTTCCTCACAAATCGACATGAGATCAGTGTACTTATTGATTTTATGACAGAATCACTTTCATTTGACAGAATCAATTCTAATTATATTCACCAGTAATAACGGTAAAAAGAAGACTAGTTGTAGTTATGAACTCGAATTATGGCAATTCCCGTTCAACAATGGTCAATAAAAGATCAAGAACACTTGTCGTTATAAAATATCGCGATAGCGAGAATCAATAGTTTACAAAAAAGTGAGAGAGAGATGATTAGAGGCGATACTGGGGATGAGCAAAAGGGCTACTGAATGATTTGATTGCTGCCAAATCGATCTTGTGGGAGGCGCGAGCGCAATTCTAACGCGACCATTAAGAAACTACGTGTCATTCGGGGCAAATAGCAAAGTTCACCCATTCACCCATTCACCCAAGCATTCACCCATTCACCCAAATCGTAAAATATACCACGCATTAAGCACATACACCACTCTTATAATAACATTCACCCAGCACCCAAATGTTTAGAATTAGTAACGGAATGTCTGTTGCACATATAAGTGATTTATTTTCTTGTGCATAAATGTATTACTTGGTTTTTACGAGTTCAATGTATTTTAATAGGTAAATGGAGGACTACGAATGTGATCCTCCGTTATTCTCAGCGGCGGATGCCGCGACAGAAGACGATGCGCTCTCCATTTCTGGCTCATCAAGGGAAGAAGTTGATAATTTCCCGGTCACTCCTTCTCGAGCTGTGAGGTGTGACAAGTATTTGACTTTAGGGTTACATTTCTCATTCAGTTGAAGCGAATATCTATTCAGATCAAGGATGCTTTCGCAATCAGATGACACGGTTGTTGGCGACACTTTTCATGATTTATGGGTAGTAACAGGAGATGATTGGTCAGTGAGAATGGTGTTACCGCGTTTTATATGTGAATTTACATCTTTGATTCAGTGCTAGTGTGCGTGTCGAGGAGGTTTGCGATGACAGCGATTCTAACGGGCCTCCGATAGATGATACCGTTATTTTCCATGATGATGACGGAAAGGTCTGCCTGAGAGGAAAGGAAATCGCAAGAAAGGACTACATTCGGTACTTAAGAAGAAGGTACACAACATATCCATTCTTTTTTTCTTCAGCTGTTTAATTTCAGAATGGATGCGAAATTTCTGAATAATGTTGCTCCGACATATCCACCGCCCTCTCGCACTGTTGATGCATTTCATTATTTCGTCAGAGTTACTTCAGCGTCATCAGTGAAATCTCTGTCACATGACTCGGCTGGTCCATGGAATCAGTCAAATGGTAAGGGTGTAATGGTAAGAATGTTTTGAAAAAAGTGTGCTAGGTACGCGCGCCAAATACGACAAGTACCCTGCCAAGAAGCAGGGTGACGCTTATGTTCATGTCAAAGTGGGAGACGCTATTCACCGTGCGAGGAGATGGACGAAGCCATCTCTTCCTCGCTTGCACAGGAGAGTATGATTTGTGCCTTGGCATTGCATCAGTGTCATTTTCGCATTATTTCAGGTTAATTACTTGGAAGACCTAGAAGGAAACCTGCTGGGTGGCTATGCAATCATATCCTATGTCTACACTGAGCCAGGAGAGCTGCTCGACTTATCAGCATGCGCGACGGTAAGCGTAAACCGCTTTTCATTCGCCATTAATTCCTGTGCTTCAGAGAGTCAAAGTTTGCGAGAAAGAGGCAGTAGCAGCTCATTTGATGACACGAGATCCGCTTTCCGTCAATGCTGATTTCCCGCATCTCAAACTCTCACAGGTTTATGTTATTTTAAGTTCGTTAGTAACAAATTACATTTTGAGGTCAATTATGTCACCAAGGGGGTTCCTGGACGACTAAAAAGACGAGTCGGACCTACAAAAAGGATAGACTTTGATGAATTGGAGAAGATGCATCGCGAAGGGACGTACATCAAAGAGATCATCCAGCGGCCAGATCGAAACATCTATGTTCTCTTTACCGACGAGCAACTTTCGGTGGGTTTAACTTGTTTATTTTCAGTCTTTTATTACGTTTCATTTTCTGTAGGCGTTCGGGGCATGACTGCCTATAGCTGACGAGCTTCAGGCAACGTGGGAGGAAGACGACTTCTTCTTAACGCTCCCATCTGCTGAAATGGAATCTGCGATTAGTGCGTCTTTTCAACGTTTGTGCAGTTTATCACCTGTTTTTTATAGATGCGAAGTACCCGTGCAGGGGTTATGCAAAAGGCATGTGTATGTTGGATAGCACCTTCAATTTCACCAATGCCTTGGTAGTGCCTCTGATATATTCCAACTCTAGCTTCAAGTCTGTTTCTGACAAATTCTCAATGGAAATCGCAGCCACTCTCATAACTGTCATTAGAACTGCTGAGGACTATCAGGTTAATTGTGTACTAGGTGGATCTTAATGACACTCAATTACGTGTTTAGTGCTTTGGCGAGGTGTTGTCGAGACACCTTGACCGTCTTGGCTATACGAATCGCAAGATTCGTTCTCTGACGACAGATGGCGAGGAAGCCTTTCGAGGATTCCTGAAGGTACTTTCTGAATTCTGTATCTTGTTATTCGCACTCATTGTCAGGCACGACTTGCGATTGCAGCGGTCCATGTTGGATGCCAAATTCATGCCCGCGAAAATCTCAACAGACAGCTCAATCAGTACGGCGGTCGAATTGGAGATGTTAGCACAAGTCTGTTTATTAATCTGCTTTAGCAAAAGCCGTTTGTAGTTGTTGTTTGGCGTAGTCACACGCGAGAATGGAATAAAGAGGCGAGGAGTTCTCGACTGTGTCAAGGAGTCGCATGGGGAGGCTGAGTGGATTCGGTTGCTATCTGATCTTCCAAAGAATATTCAGGAAATGTTAGTTAGTTAACTTGACTTCATGGCAGTTTTCTATTTTCATGACTATTCAGTGCACTGCCAAAGTTTCACTCTTATATGGCACGCTTTGGAATTCGCACACGGATTCGTGGGGGCTGGGGCCTCCTACCTTCTACAACGAACTCAGCTGAAACTCACAATCGCTGGCTAAGAGAGAAAGTCGGTGATCGACAGCCGCTGCATATATTCGCACAACATCTAATGGAGTACACGGAGTGTAAGTTGTAGCTAAATATATAAATGTTTCCAAAGTAATATGCTTCAGCGCATGTCAAGTTATTGAAAGCAGCTCTGCACGGCGGCGGCAGCAAAAAGCTGGTCGGAAGCCGCCCTCTCACATATGCGCAGGTTTGTGTGTTCGCATTGAATGTCCTTTGCTGTATCTTATTCGCGTTCAGTTCACGGATCTGGAGAGGAATCGCCCCGACGAGTTGGCCAAGTTACTTAAGCGCTACGGCTTAATGGTTTCTTCCTCAAGACAGCATCCTGGACATCTCGATGAACTGCCGGCTATACTGTTTTGCCGTAAGTCTTGCAAAAATTAGTCATATATCCACAAATGGTTCTCACTGCAGGTCGGTCGAATCGTGAGTGTAAGGAGCTAATTGCTCTTGCAAAGAAAATGGAGGTAGTTCGTACGAAGAATGGAAGCTTTCTTGTCGTCGATGAAGAAACAGCACACTCGTATGTTTGTTTACCGCTTTTTTTTAAATTTAACTCATATTGGTTATGTCCTCTTCAGAGATATGATGGTCCTTTCTGCGAATGATGTGCTGCAATGTCGAAGCAGTATCTGCACGAATGTGACGTCGTCGCGAGTCTGCTCACATGTGTTAGTTAACCAACAATTTATTGAAGCTTTAATTTTCACTTCATTCATGTTCAGAATAGCTGTGATTCTCTCTGCGGATGATGATGGACGACTTAAGAAGGGACTCTGCGACTTCCTGAAGGGCCTCGACAAGGATGACTACCAGCTGGCAACATCAACGTCTTCTGACTATGCCAAGCCCGGGACTAGAGGTCGTCGCGGGGGTAGTGGTTCGGCTGCGAACTCAAAGAGAACTGTTACGTCGGTGGCAAGTGGAGCTGTGAGGCGCTCTGACGGTCAGTTGTCTACCGCTCGTTGTATTGTTAAGGATAAATGGTTTTGGAGTCGGTGCTGGAGCTGTCGTCATGTCTCTGAGTACGCCCGAAGAGCTCCCTGAGGATCAAACGGAGGTTTGCTCTTAAAGAAGCAATAAAATTGTTTAAAGAACACAACTTAATTGCAGAAACTTGAGCAGTTTATGATCTTCTTGCCTCCGCCACACCGAATACAAGACTTCCTTGCTGGCACCAGTCAAACGAAGAAAGAGCACTTCTATCAGAACGACAATTCGATGGTCTTGTCGCTGTCAACAGGTTCATTCGTTTTTTTCATCATATGCTTGGGTGGAAAGTAAAGAAAGCCATTGTAGAAATTCCTCATAATATCCTGAAGAAGTGTGCAGCTTGCCATGGTGTGCTGGAGCGGAAGATTGAAGACCTTCCCACTGATCTGGGTGTCGCTCACTTTGAAGCCTTCGAGTTCACGGATAGAAATGGGAAGAAGGCTTGCGGCCTTGGCACCAGGTAAGGACTTATCATATGCAATCATTTCTTCATAAGTTGAAAGTTTACAAGTAAGTTGTTTGTTAAAGATGGATGCATGCTCGCTTCTCCTGCGTCGTCGGCCGGCACACTCACATCAAGGCGCAAGACATTGTGCTTTCTTCCAAGATGAAGAAGGCACTTACTCCATTCTATCGAGAGTGGATACGGCGATCTTTCGGCATTATCCACTTCTAAAAGTGAATTCTGCCTCTATTTTCCTTAATCATGTTGTTTATTTCCTTAATCATGTTGTTTACTCTGTTTGTTCCATGCTAAACCGCCCTTTTTTACGTTTCATATTAGTTATCCTTTCAATTAAAGACGATAACGTTTGATAAATTGGTTTCATTGCAGTGCAAACTCATCCATACACGCGAAAAGTAAAGGCTTGTCTATGGAAAAGCGGTTACAATGATTGGCAGATTTCTAAACATTTGGGTGCTGGGTGAATGTTATTATAAGAGTGGTGTATGTGCTGAATGCGTGATATATTTTACGATTTGGGTGAATGGGTGAATGCTTGGGTGAATGGGTGAATGGGTGAACTTTGCTATGTGCCGTCATTCGGAATGAAGCGAGAGTTTAAAGAAGAAGAAGAAAGAAAAGCATACACGTAAACAATCACGTTTACCATGTTTTGCATGGATTAATTCAAATAAATGTCTGGTACATACGAGAAAGTCCTTTCTCTACTTTGATCAAGGATATGCAAAATGGCCTACAAAATGATTTACCACATTGGAGGGAATTTGAGCACCATTTTAAATCAGCAGCTTGCGTTGTTTTATAATTGTTGAAAAAAAAACCATTTTATGCTGACTAGAAGCTAGCAATGAATGATACATTCTAGTCGCAATAATGGCGATAATACGGCTTACTCAAGAAATATTTTGCAGCGTTGTTTTTATAAATACGTCACTTTAGCTAATGCTACAATCGGTAGTCTGAGGCGGCGGAGGAAAGTGAAGCGATAAAATGAAAACATTGCTATGGTTGAACCACTCTCCAAGCGAAGTCTAGTTTCATTTCGAGCAAGCCAATTTTATAGCATTACTTTCTTGGTTTAGTTTGACTTTTTTTCTTCTCTTACTTCGTAGCCAATTCATTCCGGTTTAACGGGCGTAATAACAGAGCTATGATCACAAACAGTCAACAGGAAAATCACTGAAATAAGCGATTGAGAGATATAGAGAGAACGAGAGAGAGAGAGAGAGAGCGAGAGAGAGAGAGATGGAGGGAGAGCGAGAGAGAGAGAGAGAGAGAGAGAGAGAGAGAGAAGGGCGACAGAGAGAATAGAAAACATACCCGTTAAATCAACAGTCCATCAGAAATTAAACAATGGTAGATGTGGGAGGTCTTTTCATAAACATCAGGAAGTGAACAATAAGAAGAGAAAAATCATGTGACCTGCAATTTTCTTATGTTTCAATTATAGCACATGTTCGAAAATGAAAAAGTCATCATTCGCTCTCATATTTCTCTCTCTCTCCCTCTTTTTCTCTTTCTCTCTCTCTCTCTCTCTCTCTCTCTTTCTTTCTCTCTCTCTCTCTCTCTCTCTCTCTCTCTCTCTCTGTTTGCATGCCGAAAAGAGTTATATCATACGGTAATATCTCTCTAGTATTTGGTATGGGAAAATGTTCTTGATAATTCGAGATGCAATGCTAATAGTCACCAATGAAGTTGTCAAAGAAGTTGCGCACTCTCTCTTTCTCTCTCTTACTCTCTCTCTCTCTTTCTCTATCTCTCTCTCTCTCTTTCTCTCTTTCTCTATCTTTCTCTATCTCTCTCATCCTCTCTCTCTCTCTCTACCTCTTCTCCAATTTCTCGTCTTCTCCACTACTCAGCTCTTCCATTCATGAATGAATGAATGACTGGGCCAAAAGGTGCTTCCTCATATTTCAGAAAGTATCATCCTTCTCTTTGTCATTGCAAATGTGTGAGTGAGTGTGCGAGGCAATGAAATTCGAGTGAAATGGCATCACGTTTATGTATGTACATACATATGTACATTCATATATTTGCCTTGTACTCTCTCTCTCCCTCTCTCTCTATCTCTCTCTCTCGCTCTCTCGCTCTCTCGTTAGTTATCTATCTCTCTCTCTTCTATCTCTCTCTCTCGTGCTCTCTTAATCTCTCTTGTTCACTCGTCTCGTTCTGTCTCTTTTTCTTACACATGCTCTCCCGCTTTTATCTTTCTCTCTCTCTCTCTCTATCTCTCTTTCTCTCTCTCGCTCTATTCTACCATTTTTAGTCGTAAGAAGGTAAGAAGACAAAAGGTTCAAAGCGGCCGGTCGACTAGGAAAGCTTTCGTCCGGCTTTCAATAGAAGTTGCTGCCAATCGCACAGATAAGAAAGGGCTCGACTGTCTGTCTTCAATGTCTTTCTCTCTCACCCTCACTCTCTCTCAATCTCTTCACTCACTCCTTCACTCACCCTCTGCATCTCTCGCTCTTACTCTCTCTCTTTCTCTCTTTCTCTATCGCGCTCTCCCTCTCTCTCCCTCTCTCTATCGCTCTCTCTCACTGGCGCACTAACACTGACACTGCAACGGCACACAACTGTAAGTACAACTGAATCATTCGGAGATGAACGCAAGCTGATATCGGCTCCGGCAAGATGAGAAGTATAAAACGATTTTTTTCTTCTCAACACTGGTTCAGTCTCTCTTCCTCTACTTTCTCACTCTCACTCTGTTTTCCTCCATCATTTTCTCTCTCTCTCTCTCCTTTTCTACTTTTTTTCTCTCTACCTCGCTCTCTCTCTCTTCCTCTTTCTCTCTGGTACTGTTCTCAATGGCCGGTTCTCAAAGTAAGATGCTGTCACCTAGAAAGCGTTTTTACCAAGCGTGACCGTTAGAGATAAAATCAGTGGAGCGCCAAAGTGCGATAAAATGGAAGGCGATTTAACGGTGCATTGATCAAATCTCTCTAGGAAAACGTGACAATTCGGAGAGGCACTATGGAAATGGCGCCCTCAAAGGGAAGCCCTTATCATATCAGAGAGAAGACAAAGGTTATACGCTCTTTTTCTCTCATAATTATAAAAGTATGTAGAAGATCACGTAAATGCAATGCAGTCTTTCGCATCCTTGGAGATGTGGAGCTAAGAATTATTTTTTAATCTTAAAAAAAATTTATTACTTGATATTCCGGACCAAACCACGAACAGCACACTCGAAGAAACAGTACGTGCGGGCGAGCGGAAAAGTGGGCAAGTTTGCGCATCGACGAATGCAAATAAAATAAGCAGAGCTTTTTCGAAGAAATCGCCGGCACGAATGTGGGCGGCGGAGAGAGAGAGAGAGAGAGAGAGAGAGAGAGAGAGAGCGAGCGAGAGAGAGCGAGCGAGAGAGAGAGAGAGAGAGCGAGAGAGAGAGAGAGCGAGAGAGAGAGCGAGAGAGCGAGAGAGAGAGAGAAAGAGCGAGAAAGGGAAAGAGAGGGAAGAGAGGGAGAGAGAGAGAGGGAAAAGAGGGAGAGAGAGAGAGAGAGATAGATAGATACGGGAAAGAAGTGCAGTGAAGCCAACGAGATGTTTACTACAAGTTCAAGCAAACACTCACTGCCCATTCTCCACGATCAACTAGCACGGCCGCTTCACGGAGGTCCAGACATAAAAAAAAGAAATTTGTGCTTTTAGATCTTCTCGTTCGTTCTTTCGCTGACTGCGTCTCTCTCTCTCTCTCTCTCTCTCTCTTTCTTTTTCTCCCTCTCGCTCTCTCTTTCTTTCTATCCCTCTCTCTCTCTCTCTCTATGAGATCAAATTCAATGAGCGGAAGCCTCACCTTATCATAAGCTACTTTATATGAGCAAAAAAGGAAAAAAAGAGTAGCCATGAACATACAACCTGCTTCATGTAGCAATAGTTTTGGCTAATGCCAAAATGACACGCAAATGGGGATCTCTGGAAAGGAGGAGGGCAAGAAGCTGAACTTGCTCAGTTCCTACTAATTTTCCATGCGTACATTCTATACACTCTCTCTCTCTCTCTCTCTCTCTCTCTCTCTTTCATCCCTCTTACAATCTCCAAATCTAACATTCTCATTCAAGCCTCGATTACGATCTCCTCCTGCTTCCAATTCTTTCGTTTCTCACAAATGTAACCAAAAAATCATCGCGCACGCCAGGCGCAATTCCAACGACGAATAAAACTGAATAATTCCTCGCTGGCTGGCGCTTCTCTCAAGGAGCAAGAAAAAAAGCGAAGGAAAAAAGGGTAGGCAAAAAGCCTTCTTTCTTGGCATTCTTGAAAACGCTCAGGGCCAGCGCATTCTACAATCTGTGAACTTGCTTGGCGTCTTTTGAATGCTACACGAATAAGAATAGAATGCTGATAGCACAGGAATCAGATAACATCTCTATCATAGAAGTCGACAGAACGACAGAACAGCCATTTTCCAAGCAAGCAGAAGCTCGCCAGGAAAGAAGAAAAGAACATAAGTATGTATGTATTTGATGAAGGAAGGAAGAAACTTTGAAACGAGAAGAGAATTAATATTGAATAAAGCAACTCGCAAGTTGGAGAAAATCGCTGGCCGTGTATGACGCGCTCGTTCATATTTCGTTCTTTTTCTCTCTTTATCATTCTCTCTCACTCTCTCTCTCTCTCTCTTTCTCGCTTTCTCTCTTTCTCTCCTCTCATCTCGAAATCTCAGGAGTGTAGCCAAGGAAAGAAGAAAGAGAGAGAGGGAGAGAGAGAGACAGATAGAGAGAGAGAGAAAAAAAACTAGATAGTCTTGAGAGATAAGCGAGAGAGGCAGAGATGGAAAAGGGTAGCTCTGATCGATCAGAGAAGACGATGGTGGGCGGCACTGTTGCAGGGGCGGGAGAAGAGAGAAGAGCGGACAGTCTTCGGAGGAAGTGGAGAAGAAAAAGCATCTGGATGGCATCTCCGAGCAGGTAGAAAATAGCACAACGAGAGATTGAGAGAGAGATAGAGAAAGAGAGAGAGAGAGAGAGAGAGAGAGAGAGACAGATAGAGATGGCGAGAGAGAGAGAGATAGAGAGAGAGATAGAGATGGCGAGAGAGAGATAGAGAGAGGGAGAGAGAAGAAGGTCGGGATAGAGAGAGAGTACTAGTGAGAGAGAGAGAAAAGAGAGAGAGAGAGAGAGAGAGAGAAGGAGAGTGCGAGAAAATGAGAGGAAAGACAATCTAGATAAGAACAGCAAGTATTTTTAATTTCATCTTCTATCAAAAAGAGAGAAGAGCGGAGATGTGGTATAGAGAATCACGATGTTGAGAGAGAGAGAAGAGAGAGAAGAGAGAGAAAGCGCGAGAGATAAAGAGGGAGAGAGAAATGGTAAAGACAGAAAAGCGAGTAGCAAACAACGGCAATAAAAATCCGTCACGGTGGTAGATGATTCGAATTCGTTTTATACATACTTTTATGATGGTCTCCCATCTGAATTTAGAGCGAGAGAGAGAGAGAGAGAGAGAGAGAGAGAGAGAGAGAAAGTGAGAGAGAAAAGAAAGAGAGAGAGAGAAGGTGAGAGAGAAAAAGAAAGAAAGAGAGAGAGAGAAGGTGAGAGAGAAAAAGAAAGAAAGAGAGAGAGAGAGGAAAGAGAATTCTATAGATGAGTAACGAAAATAGAAAACCGAAACTTCACGGTATGTTTGCGTTTGGCCATCTGAATTTAGATGAGCAAGAAGCATGAGAAGGTGCCATTGAAAGTTGGACAACTGCAAAATGAAACGGGGATGAGAAGCGGGATGAGAGACAACAAAGAGACTTGAAGAGAGAGAGAGAGAGAGAGAGAGAGAGAGAGAGAGAAAGAGGAGAGAGAGAGGAAGAGAGAGAGAGAGAGAGAGAGAGAGAGAGATAGGAAGAGAGAGAGAGGAAAATAATGAGAGAGAGTAGGGAAATAGAGAGGGAAAGACTGAGGGAAAGAGAGTTCATATCGGTTTCAAATATGAAAGTCCATGCATTAGCGCGAACCGAGGCCAATATTTGCGGAAAATCTACTGTTACAATGCTTCAAATTATCAACTTTGACTTCTCAATGGACGACTTTGTATGAATAGTAGAAAAGCGTAATAGAAGATAATTTGCTATAAGCCAATAAATCAAGCAAGTCCCATTAAAATTCCAATTGTGTGACGAAAATTTTCTCAATAGGCCAAGGCTGTCAGTTGTGATAACGATCACTACACATGTACATAAGTATGTACGTATTCTGTATTTAGACAGATAGAGAGAGAGAGAAAGAGAGAGAGAGAAAGAGAGAGAGAGAGAGAGTCAGGTGAATGAAAAGTCACATGTGACAGTTACACAGTTAGTAGCAGCTGAATTGATACTTCAGAATGACAAATAACAATCATTTTTCAATATTTTCATACAGGGTAGAACTCGTTTCTGAAGGTGATGGAAAGAATTAAATTAAATTGAAGAAGCTGGAGAGCAAGGCGATTGAAGGAATATCAGAGCTGAAAAAGAGAAATTACGGGCTGAGAGAGAGACGGAAAGAGAAAGAGAGAGAGAGAGAGAAAGAATGACCGAAAGAGGAAGAAAAGGAGAGCGAGAGAGAGAGAGAGAGAGAGAGAGAGAGAGAGAGAATAGCACCAAGCTACGACGTAGTCCAACAAAGTGTTCGGATGTTTTGTAGTGCCAGGCCACGTAGACTCCGAACGTAAAATTTGTTCCTTTCTTTTGCTCGTTCTCTTCTTTTTTCGATAGTACAGGCGCCTCGCCGCCGAGCTATTCCCTTTTTTTCTCTTCCACTCTCTCCCCTTTTCACACTGCACCATCCATCTCTCTCTCTCTCTATCTCTCTCTCTGTCTCTTTGTCTCTCTCTCTCTCTTTCTCTCTCTCTCTCTTGCTCTCTTTCTGTATTTCTCCCTGTCTTTCTCTAACGCCCTGCCTTTTAGTAGCTGTACCACCCAGGTTTTTTATCTTTGTTCTTTGAAAGTTGATTTTTTCCTGCCCTCCCAGTTCTTTTCCCTATCTTACGGTTTCTAATTTTTTTAAGCAAACACGCTATCTTCGCGCTGTTTTCCTCGCTTTTTTCTTTGACTCTCTATCTTTTCTGTCTCTCTCTCTCTGCCTCTTTCTCTTTTCTCTCTCTCTCTCTCTTTCTCTACTTCTCTCTACATCATCGGCTGCTCTGGCTTGTTTGTCTGCAAAACGTTCTCAATCTCGACTCGCATCCGTAAAAAGCGGAGGCCACGAGGGCCAAACGAAGGGTGAGGACGTTTCATAAATTGACAGCTAGCGAGAGAGAAGGCGAGAGAGTGAGCGAGAATGAGAGAGAGAGAAAGCGAGAGAGTAAGAGAGAAGGAGAGAGTGAGAGAGAGAGAGAAGCGAGAGCGAGATACATAATGAATGGGCGAGAGAGTGTGCGAAGCGAGAGAGCGGCGAGAAAGAGAGAAATTAAAAGTAAATTCGAAAACACTTAGAATGCACGTCGTAGAGCCCGCGCCAGCCGCTGTCGTCACCGATGTGTCAGGACGGAATTTAGCAGAGGGACAGGGGAAAGAGCAGGGGTAATGAGGAGAGAGGAGGGAGAGAGAGAAAGAGAAGGAGAGAGTGTGAGAGATCGAGTAGGAAGAAGGAGAGGTAGAGTGAAGGAAAGATGATAGAAGGCAGGGAGGAGAAGAGAGATCTGCCTTGGACTCTAGACTGCGAACAGACGGCCAAGGGGGGGGGGGGGGTCCACGACGAGACAGCATTGCAGAGAGAGAGAGAGAGATAGAGAGAGAGAGAAAGAGAAATAGAGTGGCAGAGACGGAGCGAGAGAGAGAGTAGAAGAAAGAGTGTGCTCCTCTGCACTGCAAGGACCTTCCGGGACAGAGAACAAGAGAGCGCAAAGCGAGGACTGTAAACACGCGAGAAATCTCATCTTCTAGACCGAATGAACTCTGATCTTTTTGGTCGAAGAGCCTCTAATATGGATGCACACTAATTATATCTAGGTATGTAAAGTATTTTGCAAGATAAATATTGCTAGATATGTAGGTGATGAACGCAAGGATATGTGTGTATGTACATATGTATATACATAGCTGGCTCAAGTTTAACAGAATAAGATGAATCAAACGCATTGCCAAGAGCTTCATGGTGGCAGCCATTCACCCCTTCCTCACTAGGCTGCAATGATAGCATCTGAATATGTTATCACATCTTTAATAAGATGTAGGCATAAATAAATAAATAGTTTGTTGACGTTTTCTAAGCACAAATCGTTCATGCTGACTACATACACACATTTCAGTATGTTCTTTCAGTTCTTTCAGACTCGACCTCTCATCCGGTTGTATGTTGTACTTCGTACTAATGTCTCTCTCTCTTTCGTCTCTGCTTTGTTGCCGTTTTCTGCCCTGTAAATTTGCTCAGACACTCGAAATGTCAACTAAATCTTCTAGTTTGCGAGTATTCTTCTTGTAAATGTCAAGATACAAAGCTCTTATTCCCACCACTGATCCGTACAAGAAATGCGTACTGAATTCTTTACAACTCTAAGAAAATGCAATAAAGGCCGAATGGAAAACATAATCGGTAGTCTTGCAAGTTTCCCGTTGCTAGTGAAGTGTCACTGCCTCGGCATTGCCACACTGAACTTGCGCACTTGTCACCTGGAAAGTTGAAAGTTAATGGTAAGCGAGCCCAATGATAATGTGATGTATCGGTGAGGTTCTATACTTTTTTGATGTCTTCTTGGCTAGTGTTAATATGACAAGAAATGTCCGAGACATTTTGCTGGACAATGAGGTCAATCAGGCCTGAACATTTTGTTAGTTCCTGTGAGAGAGTGACAGTCGTTGTGTGAACGAGAAAGACACCTCGGGAAGATTGCTGACAACTGCCTGCGCGAGCTTCGTGATCTTGGCGCACTTGCTCAGCGAGTTTGCGATGCTGAAAATGTTCGTTTAGCAAAACAATCGAATAAAACGAAAGAGTACAAGAAAACTAAAAGGGATATAATTTTTTAGTAATATCAGAAACTAAAACTAGTTAATTATTAGAAATATTATAAAATAAATAAATTAAATAAATATGCCTGATTTTCGCGGCGAATTTGCCGTCGACCTCAACAGCTTCGCGGGAAACGGCGGCCGATTCGGTGACGTCACCACTGATGCCACTCTGCGCAGCGATCGCCTTTGCCTGAATTTGATCTATTTCCCTCTTTCTCTCTCTCTCTATTACTTTCTCTTTCAATTCTGACTCTCTTATCCTCTCGCACTCTCTTTTCTCGTCTAGTTTCACGCCATATTCTTGAGCTGTTTTACTTCTGCAAGGAATTATAAGTGATTAGTTGTAGATTACGCAAATTTTTGAAGGAAATGTTGTTAAATAAAATAAAGATATTATTTTAAGTGCTTTTTGGCACTCTGCCAACTGCCTCCTCCCTCTGTGCCTCTTACCTTGACCATGAGCAAGGCCAGCTCGGCAGCCGCGCTCTTCGCCTTGTACTCGCGATCTGTCTGCAGAAGGACGATCACGGCGTGACCATCGGCGGATCTACAGTATTCAAAAAATAATTTTTCAAATTCCCGCCAAGTGAAATAACACCGGGAAAACATGAAAGCTTAGGAAGCAATTGCGAGCTTCCTGTAATCGAATGCAACGGTTTCATTGCAAATTCAATTTATGTAACTAATGCAAGTATTGGAGAATTGATTCACAAAATATGTGTTATTTATATGGTGGACAACTCCTTCTACAGGCATAAATTACCTTCCTTTCTTCTTTTTGGGGCGGGAGCGGGCTCTGCTGGAGAAGGCGGAGCGCAAGCCTGGAAATGATGTGTCAAATCGTATTCAGAATCCGCATGTGGTTATCGATCAATCCAAGGTAGATCAATTTCCAAGGACATATTTAATAAATGAATAGTGATTTTAATATTATTAGGATAAAGATTCAAAGGCCTCTTGCAAAGCTCTTGCCTCAAGAACGGAGACGAGGACGATGAGGGCGAGGGAGAGCTTGGCGAACATCTTAATTGGCTGCTGGCGGTTGATGGCTGGCTGGGAGCTGATGGCTTCTTCTTCTGCTCGTACGTCTTTTATACAAGATCATTTAAGGTATGATCGGAACAAAAAGATGATCGTGGCAAGATACTTTTTTCTTGTACGAGCTTATTAGGTAATCACCGTTTCTCTCTCTCTCTCTCTCTCTCTCTCTCTCTCTCTGTCTCTGTCTCTCTTTCTCTCTCTCTTTCTCTCTCTTTCTCTCTCTCTCTTTCTAAATTCTCTTTCTATCTCTGTCCTTGTCTCTCACTCGTCCTCTGGTCCTTATTTCCTTGATCTTCTAACCACCAATTTTCTCAAGGATGGCCATGATAGCGGATGTGACAAGAAGAAACCGTTTTATGTTTGAACAGACATTGTATTGTGACTTGCCTAGTAGAGATGATTCAGTCAAATGACTTTTCACCAATTCCGTCTAGGATGTAATGAGCCTCATAAAAAAAAGTATGAGTTGAGGACTCACTCATCACAGCAAGCATAAATGTACAGCACAAATACAAGAGCAGATTACCAAATTTAAAAGATATCTCAATTTCTCTCCCCCTTTCTATCTACGTAACTCTTTCTTCCCAAGTGACTTCGACGCCGTGGCTGTTTCGGGCTTGCCAGTTGGCTTGGACTCCGCCACCTTTTCAGACTCCACGATTGTCGCCTGCCCCTCGCCCTCTCTGGCTGGCTTCTTGGGAGCGCCACTCTGCATTTAACTCCTGCTCCGTCGATGGTGGTCTCAGTATCCGTTTGGCGCATGCCAGTTAGAAATCGAGCTTATACCGTGTTTTCAATAATCAAGTATATATTGAAATAAATCAGAATCTTTATTAATTTTTTTCGCATGCCATTGCAGAGAATTGTTTTAATAGACATACATATATGTATGCAAATGCAGCTTGCCTTTGCGATGATGGCGATGTTGAACAATGTGTTTGCGAAGCTAAAATATTTACTGTTTTTTGTGAATTTAGAGTGGCGCAACGGTCGTTTCCATAACATGGTGGCAGTCTGCGGAACACCGGCCAGCGACTGCAACCTCAACATCCAAAACTATCCCAATGCCGCGCCCAACATCATTGCCTATCTTGGAGAAAGCCGGATGCAACCCGAATCCGACGGAAATATGACTTTGGCTAACGTTGATGAGGTCACAGTAGCACTAAATTAATTTCAGTACAGCATTCCGTTTTTCTAGGAAAAAAATTTAAAAACAAGTAAACCAAATGTTAAAATTAAATCATTGAAATTTACAGGTGATTGCGATTCTAAACGGCACATACCTACCGTATAATATGTGAGCTTTTTAAACACAATTTGTTGAACTGAAAAAAAGTTTTGTCGCCATTACCAAGGAAGAAGAAAAATGGATGCTGGCAGACTTTGCATTGAAACACCAAATAGGTTTTGATATTACGATCTAGAATCAAAGATTGAAGAAAACGAACGCCACCACAACAATCTCACCAGGGATTGATCAGACTTTTATTTTAATAGAAATTATTTTTTACATTTTGTTTTTAAATTAATTTCAGCATAACCACCACCACGTCTTCGACCACGACCACATTAGTGTCTAAAATGATCTTCCTCGATACTTTAATTATATTTCTTTCAGTCATTTTCCGACAATTAGTTTTATTCATAATGAACCAAAGAGTACATTGCAGACCAACAACGACTTCGAACAGTGCAACTACCACCACGACTGAGTCAACGACCATGTTGGGGAGTTTACGAAATATTTTTTGTTTGTCTTCGGGCTACGCTCTTGCTCGGGATTTAATATGCCGACTTCAACTTCCATCACAGCGCTTCTAGCTCACAACCATTCCGTTTTATCGGTCCCAACACATTCAGCTGCTTAATGATTTTTTTAAGGTCTACTGCGGCCTTCTTCTCTATCTACTTCGCCATTATCCACTTTGACCTTTTTTGAATAAAATTTGTTCCGTTTAATGAGTCTTTTTGTTGACCAAGAGCAGGCAATCAATAGAGATTTTGAATGCCTTCTTGCACTTTTTTGAAATAGGTATTGCGCGATCTGGTACTGCAATAGATCGATAGAGAGAGAACAGTCATAGAGAGAGAGAGAGAGAGAGAGAGAGAGAGTGATAGAGAGTTAGTCGAGCTTGCCATGCCATGACTGTTGACGATTTTTGTATATTCTTTCAGAGATGTAGCGCTCGAATTGATGTCTCCTTCATTGATACAGATTTTCCAAAATGTTGGCGAAAAGTACTCATTTTCATTCGTTCTTCTTGCAAATGATTGGGTTTTAAACAATAAGCAAGCGCTTTAATTCCAGCGCGAAGTGCTTGCAGAATTCTTTAGAAAACAAAATAAAGGCAATATGGAAACAATGACGTCATTTGTCTGCTTGAAAGATTCCTTTTCTAGTGAAGGGTCACTGCCTCGTCATTGCCACACTGGACTTGTGCGCTTGTCACCTGGAAAATTAACTAATTTTTAGCTAGCCCAGTAGCAAAGAAATGTTACATATCAATGAAATCCTATGCTTTTTGGTGTCTTCTTGGCTAATGTTAATTGGACAAGAAAAAACAATATTTTGTTAGTTTCTACGTGAGAGTACAAAGTAGTTTTCTGAACAGGAAACACACCTCAGGAAGGACGCTAACGATAGCCTGCGCCAGCTTCGTGATTTTTCCGCACTTGCTCAGCGAGTTTTCAATGCTGAAGATGTTCGTTTAGCTCTACAAAAGCACAAAAATGAAAGAGTAAAAGTAAACTATAAGGAATTTATTTTGTAGTAATGTTATAGAATAAATAAATAGATCATAAATATGCCTGATTTTCGCGACGAATTTGCCGTCGACCTCGACGGCCTCGCGAGAAACGGCGGAAGACTCGCAGTCGTCGCCGCTGATGCCACTCTTCGCAGCGATCGCCTTTGTCTGAATTCGCTCTCTTTCTCCTCTCACTCTCTCTTTCTCTCACTCTCTCTTTCTCTTTCTCTCTATCTCTCTCTTTCTTTGTCTTTCTCTCGCGTTCACTTCTGACACTACGATCCTCTCACTCTCTCTCTTTTCTCGATTACTTTCGCTTTGTCTTCTTGAGCTATTTTTTTACAGGAATCCAGTAGGTTACGCGAACAAAAGGAATATTGTTAGATAAATTAAACATAATTTTTAGCACCATTTGGCCCACTGCCAACTACCTCCTCCCTCTGTGCCACTTACCTTGACCATGAGCACGGCCAGCTCGGCAGCCGCGCTCTCCGCCTTGTACTCGCGATCTGTCTGCAGAAGGACGACCACGGCGACATCATCGGCGGCTCTAAAATATTTTTAAAAATAATTTAAATTCCCACCATTTAAATAATTCGTGGAAAAGTGCGAGAGCTTGAGATGCAGTTGTGAAAATGTATAGAATATACAAGATATACGAGCACAATGAACCTGCGCTTCCTTCCTCCCCCGGAAGGGGGCGGTGAAGGGGGCGGCGCGCAAGCCTGAAAGTCATGCGTCAAGTGTTGTACTCAGAATCCGCACCCCAAGGTAGATCAATTTCTGAGGAAACATTCTAAAGACTCGAAAGCTCTTGCCTCAAGAACGGAGACGAGGACGATGAGAGCGAGGGAGAGCTTGGCGAACATGTTGACTGGCTGCTGGCGGTGGCTGGCTTCGAAGGCTGGCTGGGAGCTGATGTCCTTCCCTTCTGATCGTCCTCCTTTTATACTCGGCAGAGAGATAGAGAAGGGAGCGAGGGAAACTAAGATATGTTAAAAATCCTATTATCTGCTTGTGTATGTGCTTTACATTTATTCATGATAGCTATCATGTATGCGTCATCAACACATACTCTTTTATGAGCCTCATTACAACCAAAGCGGCCATCGATGGAATTGGCTCAAGTCTCATCGCATCCTACGACGCGGCAAGTGACAACGCCTTTGATCAAATAAACGGTTTCTTCTTGTCACCTCCGCTATTATGCCCAACCTTGAAGAATATGGGTGGTATAGAAGTAAGAATAGTGGATGAAAGAAAGACGGACGGGAGGTTGAGCGAGAGAGACATAGACGTAGAGCGAAAGATATACGAAGCGTCAAAGAGAATAGAGAGAGAGAGAGAGAGAGAGAGAGTGAACGAGATCTACGATGATTACATAATATGCTCGTAAAAAAACTATCTTACCACAATCATCTTTTTTGTTCCGCTGCCAGAAACTGTCGGTCTGACGTTGATTGATATGTAACTGGCATGATCGTGTATAAAAGGAGGACGATCAGAAGGAGAAGCCATCATCTTCCAGCCAGCCTTCTCCGCCATCAACCGCCAGCAGCCAATCAACATGTTCGCCAAGCTCTCCCTCGCTCTCATCGTCCTCGTCTCCGTTCTTGAGGCAAGAGCTTTTGAGCTTGTTTCCTCAGAAATTGATCTACCTTGAGAAATTGATCTGCGGATCCTGAATACAACACTTGACGCATGATTTTCAGGCTTGCGCGCCGCCCCCTTCACCGCCTCCTTCCGGGGGAGGAAGGAAGCGCAGGTTCATTGTGCTAGTATATCTTGTATATTCTATACATATATTAAGGACTTGTCCACGAAATGAATAAATGAATGTTTTTGTGAATCAATTCGAATTTGGATAAAACTTTAGTTCAAAAAATTAAATTCTTATGAAAATATTTTGCATTAGATAAAAGGAAGTTTTTTTTTTCTCATCGTTTTTCACAACTGCATCTTAAGCTCTCGCGCTTTTCCACAAATTATTTAATATGGCGGGAATTTAAACTAATATTTTTTCATACTGTAGAGAGGCGGATGATGTCGCCGTGGTCGTCCTTCTGCAGACAGATCGCGAGTACAAGGCGGAGAGCGCGGCAGCCGAGCTGGCAGTGCTCATGGTCAAGGTAAGAGGCACAGAGGGAGGAGGCAGTTGGCAGTGGGCCAAATGGTGCAAAAGTTTTTTTTAAATTTACCTAACAAGATTCATTTTGTTCGGCTAACCTACTGGATTCCTATAAAAAATTGCTCAAGGAGACAAAGCGAAAGTAGGCGAGAAAAGAGAGAGTGAGAGGATCGTAGTGTCAGAAGTAAGGCAAAGAAAGAG
Organism: Allodiplogaster sudhausi; assembly: GCA_945643635.1. Taxonomy (NCBI): domain Eukaryota; kingdom Metazoa; phylum Nematoda; class Chromadorea; order Rhabditida; family Diplogasteridae; genus Allodiplogaster; species Allodiplogaster sudhausi. The sequence continues at coordinate 1,218,972 of CALZFC010000091.1, read as the reverse complement.
AGAGATAGAGAAAAATAAAAAGAGAGAGTGAGAGAAAGAGAGCGAATATTCAGACAAAGGCGATCGCTGCGAAGAGTGCCATCAGCGGCGACGCCTACGAGTCTTCCGCCGTTTCACGCGAGGCCGTCGAGGTCGACGGCAAATTCGTCGCAAAAATCAGGCATATTTATTATTTATTTATTTTATAATGTTACTACAAAATAAACTTTCAGTTTACTTTTACTCTTTCATTTTTTGTTCTATTGAAGAGCTTAACGAACATTTCCAGCATCGAAAACTCGCTGAGCAAGTGCGGCAAGATCACGAAGCTGGCGCAGGCTATCGTCAGCGTCCTTCCTGAGGTGAGTCGCTTGTTTTTTCCTATTCAGACAGCTACTCACTCTCACTCAGATACTAGCAAAGAGTTCTGCCATGACCAGTGAAATGTTCCAGGCGTACCTTGTACAATTAAAATTGGCCAAGAAGACATCGAAACGTGTAGAATCTCATCGATATTTACATCTGTTTGCTACTGGTCTATCTTATCTTTCAACTTTCCAGGTCACAAGCGCGCAAGTCCAGTGTGGCAATGACGAGGCTGTGACACTTCACTAGCAAGTTTTTCAGCTCACACACCGATGACGTCATAATATCCATTCCGTCTTTATTCTGTTCTCCAATGAATTACATGCAACAGTCTGTGGTGACAATAAAAGCTCTTCTTATTGTATGACTATTCAGACATTTAAAGAAGAATTCATATGCAAACGAGAACTTTTCGTTGTCTTTTTGAGAATCCGAGAAAAGTGGCGCAGAGCAGTAAGGCTACAAGACTGGATTAAAGAGTTGCAAGCGTTGGTCATCGCCCTAAGGGAACGATTCTCACGAAGGTGGCTCACATGAAACACATGTGCGCCAGATATCGCACTGCGAGACGCTCTCCCAAGAGCCAACCTCTTTGCTGTTAATATCTCTCACGAGTCCTCCATAACTCTTTTATCTCTCTCGCATCTCTCTCGCTCTCTGCTCTCTCATTGGACTCCGTTCCAATCTTTCTGACTGATCCTCACTCTTTGATCCCAACACCGCAGGAACTTGCAAGGAGAGGACAGTGAGAACGGCGCCAAGCGGGCGGAGAAGGTTCTGAGATGAGTATATGCAATGAGACACGTGTTTGACCTCAGTTACAGTCTATTCACAATGGAAGGAGCTGGATATAGTGACGGAAGATGGTGTACTTTATGGTTTTGTGGATAACCGGTAGTTTACCTAACAATGAGCGCGGTCTTTCACTTTTAATGGATTTTTTCATTAAAAGTGAAAGAGTGAAAGTCAGTGTATCAGAAGAAAAGTAACCTTGCGCAATGGCCGAACAACCAGCCGGTGAAGCGCGAGCGAATCGGCGGCTAATATAACTATTACAATTCCAACTTTCACTTGTTCTCGTTGCTTTCCAGTGGAGCAGAAGTGATAGTTTCTTCGCAAAACTGCATGCATAAATATGCCGTTTATTTATCTCCGTCGTTCTCTTTCCGCTAACAATACTTCCGAAGGGATCATTACGCCGCACAACTGTGTACTTTCGTCATCTGCGACGTTCTCTCCTCATGACAACTTTAGCAAGTCAAATGCGAGCGAAAGATCACGTATGTATAATAGCTAAATATTCATTTTATTTAAAAAAAGAGTCTTGCATAATAAGAATTATTCGAATGTGTTGAAGAAGATGCGGGCAGACGAATCGATGAGAGTCTAATTGTCGAGAAAGAATTCATGGATGGCCCAACTGGAAGTTGGTTCATTTCACATTCTATGCCGTATTTGACGAAGGAGTTCTGCCGTTTGCAATGCTGAAAAAAAGAAGAATTGATAGATGGCTTGAGAACGATTTGACATTCAATAGATTCATAACTAACCATAATTATACGGTCTAAGCCTTGAAAATAGATAACTAAACGAGTAGGTATGTAGCTTTGGATATTTACATGTTAACTGTACTGGTCGGGCCGAACATCTTGACCAGATTGCGAGGCAAAACGGCTCCAACAATGATTCGTCGGATACGAGAGTTGAAGATGAACATTAGCACGGCGGGAGAGAGCGCGCGGTTATCGGCGAGGTAAGCAGCCAACTCAGTAATTAATTAATTATTAACTTATAACATAGACATCTACACTTTAGCAATGTCTTCGTTTGCAATATAAACTCTTTTGGAAAAAGGCCAAACAAATCCTTACTTCAATAAATGTGTAGACATTTGCAGCTGTTAGGCGAGGAAAATTCCAGAGGAGAAACTGAAAGAACTAGCAAATGAGTAATTTGTCTTTTATCTTTAAATTGCAAAAAAACAATCAATTAAAATAGATGTGAATGCCTGATAAATGCAAGCCGGAGTGTCGATGGCACACTGAGCGAGTCCATAATAGACAAGTCTCAGCTCATTCCGACTCGAGCGGCCACCCGACGAAGGCAACATTCGGATACGGTAAGCGGTCACCGTATAGAAGAGAAGAGAGAGTGCCGTTGTAGAGATATGCACTGTCATCATTATTTGGTAGGCGTTGTACTAAATCATCAAGTTCATATAAAAAAAATTAACTTGTTGGAATTGTCAAGAATTGTGAAAAAAATAAACAAAATGTTAAGAATTGTGAAAAAATAAACAAAATGTCAAGAAGTGTGAAAAAATAAACAAAATGTCAAGAAATGTGAAAAAAAAACAAAATGTCAAGAATTGTGAAAAAATTAAAAAATGTTAAGAATTATGAAAAAAAAACAAAATGTCAGGAATTGTGAGAAAAAAAACGTACCCATGGCTTCTGGGAAAAGTCAGTGACTCCTCGATAGACGACCTCATTCTCCTTCGTGACGAAGGGAATGTGAACCGTCGGCGTGATCCAATTCTCCCACGTTGTCCCGAGGGCAGCAGCCAAGACGATAATCACAGAGAATGGGAAGAAACGACGCCAAAACTAAAGAGTGACATCATTATTATTCATTAAAACATCAAAGATTAGTAGGAAAGTGCATTATGGCTTCGCCTGGAATAAAAACCTCCTGATGAGAAAACTGGAAAAAGAAGACTGTCAAGCGGTTGAAAGCGATAAAGACGTTGACATACTTTTGGCCCATGTTGCAAAAGAAAATTAGCCTGAAAGTGATCAATGTTATTCGACCGATCATGGTAGTATCCTTGAAATGACAACGAAAAATATTCCCTTGAGGCAGTTCCGAAAACGATTTGTGCTCCGTCGCTTGGGAAGAAGATGCCGACGAACGGAGACATATTCAGACGGTACGCAATGAACGATGAAGTTAATAGGACTATATCCTGTAAAATACGTAAATGGATAGATTCGAAAGCTATTGATCACTCTGAAAGCACAGCAAATATATGCAAAAACGGAATCTTACAATAAATGAGCCTAGCAGAAAAAGGCTAAAGAATGCAGAGCCGCAGTCCAGTTTTCGTCGTTGAATCACAATGACAATTTCTGCAATGTAGACCGCAGCGAGCCACGGCGCGTACGTGAAGAAAACGAAGAACATGAACGTGAAGCCCATTTTCTTAAAAAAAAAAACATTTTTTACATTTATATTGGGCCTTTTCTATTTCGATACTTTTATGCACGTATTTAAATTCGCCCGAATATTACTAAACATCGCGAATAAAGAACAACTAATTTTTTGTGAAGGAAGAAGGAGGTCGAAGCAAGAAGCGAATAATGTTTGAACTGGTTTTTTTTCTCACTGCATTTCGTGGGAAATTTAGTTCTAATGTGGACTGGCAAAGGAAAGCTCGTGCTTCAATGGAAGTGCAAAAATGATGCTTGAACACTAAAAAAGCATCTGAAAGCTTCATCCTTTTACTTAGACTTATTGGTAGATGTAACTTCAGCCGCCGTAGTAAAGTGTCCCTTTTTTGAGGCTAAACATCAGGGTACTGACATGAGGCTAAGCACTTTACCACTAGGTTTAGCCTCATGTTTACACTGATATCAACATTAAGGCTTCCTTGTTCTTGGTTTTTTTTTGTTATGGATAGAGAGAGAGAGAGAGAGAGAGAGAGAGAGAGATACAGAGAGACAGAAACAGAGAGAGAGAGAGAGAGAGAGAGAGAGAGAGGGAGAGAGATAAACATAAAGACATTTAGAGATAGAGAAAGAGAGAGAGAGAGATACAGAGAGAGAGAGAGAGAGAGAGAGAGAGAGAGAGAGATAGACATAGGGACATATAGAGATACAGAGAGAGAGAGAGAATGAGAAAGAGAGAGAGAGTGAGAGAGAGAGAGTGATAGTGAAGTGGACAGAGGGTGGGCAGAGAGAGCGAGATAGAGAGAATGAAGAAGAGTGTACATATCCACCAGTCTAATATAAGAACCGCTTCATGTGTATGAGATGCCCTGCTCTCCCGTCTCGGCCTCTTCATTCTCTACAAACCCCCGTGAGCTTCTCACTGCAGCACTTTAACTGGCCTGTTAACGTACATCTGTTAAGAATAAAGCTTTATGCTCATACGCTCATTATAGTTAACTTTTCAACGTTACACACACTGGCCAGAAAATGCCACAACTTGTTATTATCCGTTTTAATTAAAGGAACTAAAATCTAAGAGAGATAAAAAGGATGAACTTCGAATAATCAACAATAAACACACGAATGCTTCATAAAGCTTTACAAACATGGAGTACTGTAAGATGATAAAGGTAACAAAAACAACAACTGCTCGCTAAAAAGCAAAAGCAACAACATTGTGGAGTACTGTATCATATTAAACCTTAATAATTTATAGTAACTAAGCTTCTATGTAATTGTAATACTTTGTGCTATATACTATACTAATATAAATACTAATAGAATTACAGTACTCTACAGCAAACCACTCTGAATTTAATAAAAGAATCTAAAATCTAAGAGAGATAAAAAGATAACAACGAATGCTTCATAAAGCTTTAAAAACGTGGAGTACTGTAAGTGTGTTACATTTCAATAAGTTATACTAACTATGCTTACTACGACATAATATACTATACTAGAAGAATTACAGTACTCTATAAACATTCGCTCTAGATCTGAATGTTAACCATTCAAAATTGAGTCGACACACTTGACATAACACTTGGAGGAATTCGTGGAGCTTCTTGTCCTTCTGCGTACGTCGCATTCATCGGGTGCAGAAAGTGGAATTCGCTAGGGTTGGCGGGCGGCGAACCGAAGAGCCGCTCATAGCTGTCCTTCAAAATAATGCTTGATGAGGGTAACAACATTAATTTTGAAATAAATAAATGTAAGAAAACTCCTTCTGATATAACTAACCGAACACCTTTCGTTATGACTAGAAGACCGTATAAGTTAAATACTAACTTGATTATGAATGTTGGATGGCGCATGGTGTGGAAGTAGCGGCCCGTGCTGACGCATGCTCTCCAAATTCTTCTTCATTTCTTCGGCAAGCTCTATTTGCTTCTCGAGAGCTTCTTTAGAACGATCGGCCACCAGTTGAATTCTCCGTGATGCCTCCGCCTGCTCCTTGAATGCGTTCTTCTGCGCCTAAACAAGAAGGAAATTAATGGAAAATTAGCCTTAAAAAAAAGAAAGAGATTAAAGGGAAAAGATCCGAAATAAGTAGGAAGTTAATACATGTATTGAAAACATACAGCAGGACTAACAAGCTGTTAGTAAAAGTACCTGGTACATCTCGGCCATTTCCTGGAGGACCCGCTTCTCCGAGATGGTCCCCATGTTCTTCTTCTTCTTTGGCTTGTTGCCAAGGCCCGTCTCTTCGTCGCTGCCATCTTCCACTGAGGAAGTCTCCCCCGACTCGCTTAGAATCTGAACATTTCTTGAATCAACAAAGGAATTAATAAACAAAAATGGAATATACCATATAGCTCAAAATATACAGTACTAACCACTCTTTTTTGCTTTGTAGCGATTGCGATCGCCCGAGCGACCATGGCTTGGTGCCGTGAAATAGAGCTGGTGAAATGAAAATAGGGTAAATAGTAGTACTAACATTAAATCGGAATTCGCTCCCATCGTTTCTTGCAAGTTTGCGTGTGCTTGAGAACTGCTCCCGCATGCAATTGTTGAGTGGCGCCTTTGCGAGTCCGAAGTCGTCATCATCATCCCCGTGACCGTTGCTCGGACCCTTAGCCAGCCCGTATTCGTCATCAAGAACCTCACCCTGTAAAGAAAGAGCACAGGAATAACAAAGAAAGATGGAAAAAAGTAAGAAACAATACACCTTAACAGCTAGCTTCCTTCCTTGAAAGAGAGATGAGCTGTCATCTTCGAACTGTTGCTAAAGAACAGAAAGCCTATGAATAAATAACTTTGTTCGACTTAGTAACCCCAAGGTCAAATCTACTCAGATCCAAACCAGCTTTATGATAACAGAAAGCAAATAGTTTACGAACCGTTCCTGTTTCGAGTGATTTCGGGCCCACACCTTCGAAGCCTGGCGTGGATGCGTTCCTGCGGCAGAGGAGATAGTCCCCCACGCCCATCTCCTCGGTCAAAGGGACGCGCAGCTTCTCTGCCTGGGCGTCCAGTCCACCACCAGTCTGCCTCAGATAGCTGCAAAAACAATCTCTCAGGAGCTAGCATATCTGCCCTAATTGATTCAAATAAAGCGAAAATTAACAAGATTACCAACCTGTTCCACTTGGCCACATTCTTTTTCAACGCACTCTTCCTGTATTTCATATGGTCCTTAATTGACTTGACGGTTCGAAAGGTGCAGAACTTGACGATGAACTCTTTGTGGATCTCCTCCCAGATGGCATTCCTTCGCCTATTAATCGCGGGTTCGCGCTCAGCATTACCAGTGTAGAGCGCGAGTCGATTCTCATAGGCCCGTTGGACGATAAAGTCGGACATCTCAGAGGTGAATTGTTCACCTCGCTTCTTAGATGGATCCATTCTTGTATGACAAAGCCTAAAAAATGCTTCCCTCGCTCCCTCGATCGAAAACAACGGAATAGTGAATGCTTATTGCAGTTTCACGAGCAGAATCTTTTTGACGCGCGCTACAAACTACGAATATTTTTGCTGTGTGCAGTACAAATATAGCTGAACCAGCTGAGGCATGGTTGGCCTGATGAACAAAACACCTAAAGTGAGAACAGAAGAACACAGTTGCAAAAAATGGTTGTGAGAAATGGAACAGCTACAAAAAATGGTCAAGAGCTTGTGCATTTAAAGTACCTTGAAGAAGAAGAAGAACTGCCGTTGGCCACGAGCGCTCTTATCTTCTGACCGTTTTTGACGAGCTGACAAGGCTGCTTAGCTTAGCCTCCACTGACCGAAAAAAAGCAATTTTTATATTATTGTTGACATTGGACAATAAATGTTATAAAACACTCTGAAACACTTGAATTACACAAGCGCCGAGTAGTTTCTGCTATGCGCTACAGATGGTCAGCTTTTACTAATAATTACAACGGAAATGATAACGGAGTAACACATCATCGAAGCTATACATTGTAAAGAAAAGTGGTTTCCGTTGCAATAGAAAAACAAGTACAGCATTTTTTCGAAGACTCCCGACTTTCGACTTTTAGTTAACAGGCCGGATTTTGACGCTTCTCGGATCACCTATGATATGAGTTTGGGAATGGCAACATGAGGCTAAGTAAGAGAAAGTGAGAGAGCATGCATTGCGAAGAGACGCTGTGGCTAGAAATCTTGACTCAATGCGGACCGGGTCAAGATTTTCTGCCTCATGTTGATCAGAATCTCTTCAATGCGCATGCTCTCTCTCTCTGTCTCGTCTTAGCCTCATGTGGCTGCCTGACGCTAGCCGCAAAATCATATCAGGCTAACTTTGAGGGAACGGGCATACACAAGAAAAGTGGCTGTATATTAGAGAGGAACAGAGAAATTAGCCTCATGTCAGTAGCCTCATCTTTAGCCTCAAAAAATGGACACTTTACTACGGCGGCAGAAGAACAGAATTGAATGCACGAGCATTGTCTGATCAGGCTGATCCCGGACACCAACAATAAGAACACTAACAATAAGAGAAGCTCTCTGTAACTTTCATATCAAAGTGTGATTATTGGGTTCATTCAAAGAATTTTTGTAATGCAATTTTTTCATACGATAAATCTAAAGCAACAAGTCACAGTGAAGTTTAGAGTTTCCCAAACAATAGCCTTTATTCGCAATTCTGTAAAATAAAAAGCTGGAAGCCTATTGAAACTGTTGAGAATAAAGCCTCACTATAAAATCTAATTGTACCTTATTAGATGGGGGGGAGGGAGGAAATGACTGAGTTTTGGAAACCAAAATTTAATGAAGGATATCAATTTTCTGCATTTTTTACCTTCAAAAATTGGACACTTCATCTATTTTACTGCTTGTTTGTATGAAACGCAAAAAGCAAAAAGTAAAGTCAGAAAACCCTGGGGGACGATATTGTAGTATCAGTTCAAAATTACCAGGCCGAAACAACAATAGCGTCATTTGGTCGCTTTGCCCAACAAAAGTTATGTATCTAGGAAAGAAAGAAAGCTAAAAAGCAGAAAAAAAACACCAAACATTCCGTCGATATCGATGAATTCTCAACAAATTGCCGCAGACTCCAAGGCCGACTCCCCAATCCGAAATTGACGGTCCTCGCTTGAACTTTCTCGTTCTTCATTTGTCTCTTCCTACTTTTTTGCACTTTCTCTCTCGCATTCTCTCCATTTCTCACTCTCTTTTAATAGCCATTCCCGCCCTGTCTCAGGAGCGCGGCTCCGCGTGGTAGGCATGCGACTTCCGCTGAACAAAGAAGACGCCAATGTCGGCGGGTCTGAGGTTGCAAAAATTAAAATGTAAATTAATGCTAATATATAGATTCAAAAATAGGCACATATGAATGTAGATAGATTGGTCTGAGATACTGTAGATTTGTTTGTACATGTATGTATGTGCTGTTTTCCTGTTAGTTACTATAGTAATACATAAATGTTCGCGTACCTCGTCGTTGGAGGTTGGCATGCCTGAAAAAAGGACACTGCTGTCATTTCACCAATATTTATTCTTCGCACTTTAAGAGATTAATAAAAATGACGAGGAAACTTCGAGAGACGAAACTCAAGTACGGCAACAAGGACAAGCCGTTTCACGTTGATCATTTGATCAGAGGCGTTATGACTAGCCGCGTCGCAGGAGATGAGATGTGAAATTCAAGTCGAGCCCATTCCAGAGATGGCCGCTTCGGATGTAATGAGCCTCATAAAAGATGACTCATACATGACATCAACAAGCATAAATGTGCACAACACACAAGCAGATATGTAATCGAATAGAAAACACATCTTATTTTCTCTCATTCTCTCACCTATCTATCTCTCTCTCCTTCTCACGACGTGTATAAAAGACGTGTGAGCAGAAGTAGAAGCCACCCGCTCCCAGCCAGCCTTCTCCGCCATCAACCGCCAGCAGCCAATCAACATGTTCGCCAAGCTCTCCCTCGCTCTCATCGTCCTCGTCTCCGTTCTTGAGGCAAGGGCTTTTGAGCCTTTAGAATGTTTCCTCAGAAATTGATCTACTTTCGATTGGTCGATATCCAAATTGCGGATTCTGAATTCGACAGGTGACCCATAATTTTCAGGCATGCGCACCTCCTCCGTCGCCCGCTCCCTCCTCAGGAAGGAAGCGCAGGTAATGTATATTCAATCAAAAAAAATAAATAACACACGTTTTGTGAATCAATGCAAATGTGGCTGAAATATAGTCCTAACAATTTAATTGCAATAAAAACATTCAAGCTTTCATGTTTTTCCCATATTATCTTTAGATGGGGGGAACTTGAAATTGATATATATACTGTAGATCCGCGGATGATCACGCCGTGGTCGTCCTTCTGCAGACAGATCGCGAGTACAAGGCGGAGAGCGCGGCTGCCGAGCTGGCCGTGCTCATGGTCAAGGTAAGTGGCACAGAGGAAGGGGGAAGATGGCAAAGTGCCAAATGGTGCTTAAACTAATATGTCAAACATATTTAACAAAATCTTTTACTATTTCTTTTAGAAACCTGAAATTGACCGATTGACCGAGAAAAGAGCGTGTGAGAGGGAGAGAGAGAGAGAGAGAGAGAGAGAGAGAGAGAGAGGTAAAATTCAGGCAAAGTCGATCGCCGCGAAGAGTGGAATCAGTGGCGATGCCTTCGAGTCTGCCGCCGTTTCACGTGAGGCCGTCGAAGTCGACGGGAAATTCGCCGCGAAAATCAGGTATAATTTTTGATGATTTAATTTTATAATATTAAATTTTGCTCTATTGGTGAGCTAAAAGAACATTTGCAGCATCGCGAACTCGCTGAGCAAGTGTGCTAAAATCACGAAGTTGGCGCAGGCTGCCGTCAGCTACCTTCCTGAGGTGCGTCAATTGTGTTTCCTAATCAACAAAATAATAAGTGTACCTCCTCTGGCGATATGTCTCAGGCATTTCTTGCCTATTTAACATTAGCCAATAAGTTATATGTACATAAAACGTATACAATCTCACCGATACGTTGCCATTGGTGTTTATACGCCTTCAACTTTCCAGGTGACGAGCGCGCAAGTCCAGTGTGGCAATGACGAGGCAGTGACACTTCACTAGCTGAAGAATATTTTGAGCTGACCAATTTACTTCATCGTATATATTCTGCCTTTATTTTATTTTCTAAAAAATTTTATTCAATTATTGCTTAATCGGTGTTGGGAATAAAATTTGCTCATTTTATGACTGTCCAGACATTTTCAAGAAGATTGCATGGAGACGAGAAGTTTTCGTTGACATTTTGAGAATCTAATAGTAAGCATATTTGCAGAGCGGAAAGTTACAAAGAGATTGGATAAATGAGGGAGGCATCACTTCAAGCACAAGATCTCTGATCGAATATACAAACATCCTCGTTCTTTCGTTCCCGCTATCGCTTTCATTCTCCTCTTCTCCTCTTCTCTCTTCTCTCTCTCTCTTCCTTCTCTCTCTCTCTTTTTTCTCTCATCCACAACATCTTCAATATTCCATTGTACAAGAATTCCAAAATGAATGAATTTTTTACAGATTGGAAGTTTATATTTTATGAAAATTAAAGTGGAGGAAGTGCCCGTGCGGCGCCTCTCTCTTCTCTCCCATCCATGTAATTATAGCATGAGCACGCCAAGGTCGTCGCTCTCCGATTGTAAGAACAAGACGTTTGCAGAACGACGTCAACATCGACGGATCTGCAGTACAATTATAAATTTATAATTCAGACCGAATTTTTTATGCAAGGAAAATTACTTTAAAAATAAAATCCCACCGATGTGACGTGCATACTTGCATGAAGGAAAGCAAAAACGTACCAAGTACATATGTACATCCATAAATATGTATGCATATACAAATATGTATTGATTGATACTGTATAGAATACAACGCATGTGGAAAGATGGCATGTCGCCTCCCCCCCCCCTTCTCCCCGGCTGTGCTTCATCATTGCCTTCCATTGTTTCTCGCTAGATCCTCTTCGTAGTTGGGTGAAGAAGTGAAATTCTTTCGAATTATTAAGGAAATGCTGATGGTGAGAGTCATCAACAGAAGAGGCGTGCATAAAATCAGCGGAATCGCTTCAGGGAAATTATTCCTAATCGTCATCACAACTCCTCAACAACATTAGGATGCTTTTGAATACTGCGGCTCTTCTCCTGTTCACAGTCATCATCACATAGGTTCGCAGCAAATGCCATATACACTGTGGTAGTATCAAAAAAATGTTTTTTTTTGCTTATATTTTATAATTAGATACTATGTTCCCGCGCGGAATGAGATGTAATCGTAACAAAAATATCTACTTTTCAATTTCAATAGAAATACATTAATAATCTTCACAAACTCTAGAGATGTGATAAGACATTAAAAATATGTATATATGAATAAAAATCATTCGAGCTTGTGCTATTAAATTTAAAGCTTATCCAAGCATAGTATTGTCTATCCGACATGCATGCGCTCCACTCACGCTGAGCCCACCACCGATAGTGCATGAAGAAATAGTGACTAGCACCCCCACGAAGCCAGTAGAGGAAGGCGAGAAACGGACGACAATAGTGGAAACTGAGCCAGCCAAGGATTCGAAGCCAACTGACAAGCCAGAACCAACCAAGGAGTCGATGCCAACTGAGAAGCCTGAACCAGCCAAGGAGTCGAATCCAACTGAGAAACCGGAAAAAACCAATGAGTCGAATCCAACTGAGAAACCGGAATAAGCTAAGGAGTAGATGCCAACTTAATCCTGAAACAAAGTCCCCAGTATTTCGATCGATGTTTTGAATAGAGATCAGGATATTAGTTTATTTTGAAGATTAAAAATTTATTAGCATACTTCGATTTATAATTGTGATACAATTTCTTACCAATTTATGTAAAATAGTGAGTAACAGAGTGTTTAACATCCGCCCCTTACAGTTGTCATACTTTCTGAAAACATGTGTTATGAGCATATTCTCTCCCTTTACTTGCTCTTATTCTTCCTTTTTCTCTGTGTTCGTCTCTTGGTCTTTTGCTCTATCGCTTTCTCGCTCCATCTCTCTCTTTTTCAGAATGAGACTATTTTCGTTGATGTGCCACAAGCATACAACAATGTATGTATAGTCAAGATGCCGAGACTAACTTTCATACTTTTCATTGTTGTGCCCTAAGGAACTCTGACGTTGTCGTATTGATCATCTAATCCTGACACGGTAATAACGCTGTAAAATATTAGTAGATGACTCTGATGGTGAGCAGAAAAGACGTCAAGAGAGCCAACAAAAGTTGCCCGCTGTATACTAAAGCGATGCGAGAATTACTATCTACGAATGCATGCTAGGAGAATTAGAAACACGCAGAAAACGATTCGTAAATTTTTGCAACTCGACCAAAGGCTGAGTAAATATTCGTAAAATCGAATTTTTGAGCTCCGAAATTTTACGAAATGGGACTATAGGGAGTATTCCTAACTACATTACAAGGTTCAAGCATTTTTTTTAAACAAGAAACTCATTCAAGCAAAGGTAAACTGAATATTTCACTCTTGTCCAGTTTCTGCGAAAGTGCTTCTGTATTTCTGTCTTTGTGCAATTTGTGTTCCTAGAAAATAAAGAATAGCAACCTTGAAGCGGTAAGTATTCTTTGTGTAATGCGTCATTGCGTTCAAGAAACCTATCGGCAGAAAAAAACATTAGAAAATAAAGGAAATTATGGAAATATACTATAATTGCATAAACAATTTTTATCAAACGAAAAGCAAACAGACCATCAGTGTTAGACATTTGTTACCTAAAGGATAAAGATTTTCAAGGAGCTGAAACAAATATCAATTACCCGAAAGATTGCCAGCTACTAAAAGGAATGTGCACAATTACAACAGATGAGAAGATGAAAAATTGATTGAAACTTTTTTCCCCATTACTTATAAGCTGCAAGCCTCGCTGTTCTCTGCTGTGCGAATGAACGGGCAATCCTGGAATACGTTTATTATTTAATTTTTCAATGTGAATGTAAAATAAGTAGTCTGAAAATAACATGAAAAAATTACAATTTTCGTCAGTTTTAGTGCATGTTTAATTTATTTTAATCCCCTTAAATTAAATCGGATACATCCGACGACCTTATCAGGACACTCGAGCTCCTCCGCGGTGTCTACGAATTGGTCGTTCGTCGCGCGCTTTCCCGCACTCCCAACCGGCGAGAGAAGGGCACGCCAGAGATTCTTGGCCACGAGACTGCAGAGAAAGAATGAAAGGGAGGGAGAAGAGAGAGAGAGAGCGATAGATAGAAAGAGAAGTGAGAAAGATTCAAATGGTTTGCGAGGAAAGTTGATATAGTAGATATTATTGCTGACTTATTCCCAAACTTGCTGAGATGGAACACATCTTCAGTCAGAAAGTCGACGAGGTAGCCTTCCTTCTGAATTATCACTGTTTACTATTTCATTTCCCCGAATCGAAAACTCGAGAATCATTCGTAGAAAAAAATCAAATCCAAACCGTTCGCAGTGGCTCGTAGAGATCGCCAAAGATGTGCTGGGCGACTACGGTAAAGTTATCCGATTCGAATTCCCGCTCTTTTTCGATCTCGTCCACAACTCGTCGATATATATCGACGTATACAACATTAACTCGTGCTCATGAAGTGCATGGCAAACGTGAACAAACGCACAATATTATACAAGCAATCGATCATGATGTCGTTGGTGCCGATGAACATGTTCACCAGCTTCCACTGCTTCTGGCTCTCCTGCCAAAGCCATTTATGGGGGTCAGTACAAAGGTCATTAGAAAGAGAAAAATAAACAACAACAAATAAAATATTCCATCCAGACACTAAACCGGGTACTGCTCGAGTCGCTTGATCAGCTCCTCCGCTTGTCGCGGGAAATCGTCGCTACGGCGGCCTGCGACAGCGACGTTGAGCTTCGTGTGCTCGATTTCATATCCGATTCCGATGGAGAAGCCCGCGAGGTGGCTGCCGTTCAGGCTGCGCAGAATGTCTAAAAATGAGAGTGGGGAAAATCTAACAATAAATTGCAAAACTTTGACTAAGATTGAATGCGGGGTAGAATTGTGATAGTTTTTTTTTCAAGTAAACCGTCATAAAATCAAATGTCCCATCACAAGATTAATTTAAATTTTAAATTAAATATTGAAAGTATACTCGGAATGGTGACATGCGTCGCGAGACTCTCATCACCGCCCTGATCGAAGGAGTTGCCGACAAAGATGGGGCTGCTGCCGTACAAGTCGACGTAGGTTTCGCCGGCGTGGAGGATGTCGACCCAGTCTTCGGTCTTCACCTTTTGCTTCTGCGAGCCATTCATCGACCACGCGCCCACCTTGGAGGAGCCAAAAACTCAATTTTAAATTTGCGCCTTTTTGCCTGATCGAGAGATTTCGAGAGGCGTGTGACTATGATGTTCAGGAAATTTTTTTATTACGGTTGAGCTTTGTGTATACTTACCAGAAGAGTAGCAATTATAGTGATTAAAGGAGCTGTCCATGGAGATTACAGTTTTATTTTTTGCTATTATTAACGATGGATTCTGTGCTAGCAAACCGCCAAAACGTTTATAGAATGAGGCGGGATATGTAGATACCACCACTACACAGCTATTGCTGCACAAGTGCTCAACAACATTCTTCAACCTACCGTAATCGAGTCGCCCAACGCCGCGATGAGACCAATATCGGCGGGGCGCAAGCGGTGCACGCTGTCAGGCGGCGTCGGAATCGACGAGAGAAGAGCAGCAGAGCAGTGGTCGAGGCGGCCGCCGATCGATGGACGGAAGGAGGGCTTGGGTGGAATTTCTAGAATATTTAACATAACAATATACATACATTGTTGCTTTAATTCTTACAATACTGCCACAACTCGTTAGACAATTTGATTGTAGGTATTGTATTTAACGGATGCAAAGCGTACAGTTTGATTTCAAATTTTTGTATAATTTTTTTTATATCCACTTTTGCTCCAAGCTTCATCGCTGAATTGGTAGAGGAACACGATAAAGACGAGCGCAAGCATAGCGAGCACAACAACGACCGAGACCTGTAATTAGCGAGAGCTTGAGAAGTGAGAAGGAACGTGGGAGAATCTTCACCAACACAAGGTTTAGCTCACTAAATTGATCATGCTCCTAAACATTCTAGAACATTCCGGAAGGCGCCACAAAGTCAGCCCCCGTTCCAGGGAAGATTCCGCGGAAGGGACCGTAACCGGCGCGTATATGACGAAGATTTATTACCACTTTATCTGTCTGACCATGTTTTAATTCTTGATAACATATGAGTTTATTTGTAAGTTTATTTGTAATCCACTATTAATTGTTCTTGACGTAATAGTAAAGAATTAGGGAATTACTAATCAAACAACTTTAGCGTGCTACCATAGCCCCTTTTTAAATTCCAATTGTAAGACAACAATACGTATTGTCATCAAGATATATCTGAAAAATTGACATCTACAACAGTTTCAAATATTATATAATCAAAACATTTCTTAAGTTAGCTGAATTAAGACAGGATCAGAGTCGTTATTGCAGTTTCGGCATCCGTCTAACTGTTAAAGAATAACCTTCATTTCAATGAACATATTCAACTTTGTATTTGAATTAACTTATTTTCATTATTAGTACCCCAGGGGGAACTATTTTTCAAAATGCCCTTGTGAGAGGGGGGTACTATTAGAGGGGGTTGGGGTTCTAATAGAGGGAGGAGCACTAATAAAGAAAATACGGTAATCAAACAAAATTATTATGGTCCACTTACCGTCAGAAATATGCGAGGGCAGAGACGAATTCGATCAACTAAGGACATTGGGAATGCATGTGAGACTGAGCAAATGGGAGGGGGATGAGATTGTTGCATGAACCGCCGCAGTAAAGTGTCACTTTGTGCCTAAACCTGTTACTGACATAAGGTTCCAGATTTTGCTATAAAATGCCATTTGACGAACATAGTTCGAAGTTATAGGATGTTGCTCATGATTACTTTCCGCCATGATCACTCTGTATTCTCTTTCTCTCTTGCTCTTTCTCTCGCTCTCTTGCTCTCTCTCGCTCTCTTTCTCTTCCTCTCTCTCCCTCTCTCTCTCTCTCTCTCTCTGTCTCTCTCTCTCTGCAAATATAGGAATTAAAATGAAAGCATTGATTGGTCAGTTGATTCCATCCGCCTTGACCAGATGAGCGTCGCAAGTTCAGCAAGGTCAGATCCAATTCCCCGTTTGCGGAAGCGAAACTTGTCACGCGAAGATTGCAGGGTAGTTATGTGAGCATAGGGATAGAGGCGATTGTATTGCATGATAGCTGATCTTGGGCGACGAAGGAGAAGAAGAGCCGTCACGAAAAACTGTAGTGTCCTTGCTTCTACGGGACAAGGAACGATGTCATTCCAGATACAGTAGCGTGAATTGTCCCAACTCTTGCCGATCGATATTATTGTCCTGTAATTTGAATTTGAAAAAGGGATCTGAAAACACGCTAAAGTTGCTTGATTTTGTGTCTTTATTCACTAATTGTCAAATGAGATATCGTGAATAAATAATATTATAGGTAAAATGGTTTTAGCAAATAATCTGCTCTCAACAAGTCTAACATGGCTTGAACAGATAAAGCAGTGGAAAATGTCATTATTTGTTTTTGACCGCGGCGTTTTTGTCATACCATCCCGATGATTTCAAGATACTGTCTCGTTCTCATAAATCGGCAGACATTTGTGAAAGCACAGTGAACAATCGTGAAGCATAGGAAAACAAAAATTTTTGGCGAAAAAGAAGAGTAAAGCAAAAAGAGTTTCATGTCGATTTGGTTTAACAAAAAAAAATAATGGTGGCCTCTGGAAACGAGAAATCACGGCCAAAATGAATGAACACACTAAAAATTGATGCCGATGACGTCACACCACAACAATTAGCATTTTTTGATGAACAAATGAAGTACATTCGCTGTCTTGCATCGGAGAGATAGCGAACGCGCAATACCCACTCTAGCACTCTTGCATGATGTCGTTGGTGCCGATGAACATGTTCACCAGCTTCCACTGCTTTTGGCTCTCCTGCCAAAGCCATTTATGGGGGTGTCAATAGAAAGGTCATAAGGCATCAGCGAGAAAAAAAACAAGCAGAAATGTAATGAATGCTTCACAGTGTTCAAGAAACTTCCTTTCTTCTTCTGGTTGTATTTTTGTCATCGGTGACCTCGACAAGATCGATATTTCTATTCGACGGTCTCAATGTTATTCTGCCTTTATTTTTTATATCTTCAAAAAGATTTTTTTCGCAAATAATGGAAATATAGTGTATTTGCATTAAAAAATTTATCAGAAGAGATGCGAACACATGCCGATTTCGGTTAATAAATAATAAGTAAAAAATTACATATGTAATACCTAAAGGATAATTTTTTCAAGGAAGGGAATAAAATATAAATCACCCGAAAGATTGCCGTCAAGTAAAGTGAATGTGCATAATTATAAAAAAAATGAAAAGATGAAAAATTGAAAGAAAATAAATATTTTTCAAATTACTTATAGGCTGCAAGCCTCGCTGTTCGCTGCTGTGCGAATGAACGGAAAATCCTGGAATAAATTTAATATTTAAAGTAACAGAAAATAATGTTTTTTAAAACTTAATTTTAATCCATTTAAATTAAATCGGATACTTCCGACGACCTTATCGGGACACTCGAGCTCCTCCGCGGTGTCTACGAATTGGTCGTTCGTCGCGCGCTTTCCCGCACTCCCAACCGGCGAGAGAAGGGCACGCCAGAGATTCTTGGCCACGAGACTGGAGAGAGAGGGAGAAAGAGAGAGAGAGAATAAGAGAGAGAGGGAGAAAGAAGAGAGAGAGACAGGGAGAGAGAAGATAAAGAGAGAAATAGAGAAAGAGAAGTGAGAAAGATTTAAATGGTTTGAGAGAAAAGTTGATAGAGAAAAAAGAGACGCCATCATGAGCCTCATGATTAAAAAAAAATCTAGTAGATATAATGACCGACCTGTGGCCAAACTTGCTGAGATGGAATATATCTGCTGCCAGAAAGTCGACGAGGTAGCCTTCTTTCTAAAATATCATTTTTGGCTATCTTGTTTAGCCGAATCTACATAAATCTAGAGAACTACATACATATTTCTAGTAAGAAAAAAAACCAAATCCGAACCGTCCGCAGAGGCTCGTAGAGATCGTCAAAGATGTGCTGGGCGACTACGGTAAAGTTATCCGATTCGAATTCCCGCTCTTTTTCGATCTCGTCCACAACTCGTCGAAATCCATCGACGTAACCTTGGCCGATGGGCGCGAAGCCGGGGCAATAGCTTGGCCGGCTGAATGATAAATGTTCATTTTTAATATAAATAAAATGTTTAAGATTTTAAGTTATACTTATTTTATATGTAGTTCGACATGAAAAATTGTCTAAATTAACAATCTAAACTCGAAAGACTTCCATCACCGACCGATACAGCAGCTCGTGTGCTAGCATTGTGAGATTCATGTTCCAGATCTGGACGATGGAGACGATGGTTCGAGGCATTTTGCTTGCCATCATCCGAAGAGCCTCACGCAAGTTGTTCTTGTACATCGTGGCCGTTGTGGCTTTCTGCATAGGAAAGCTATACAATAGTTGCAAATTGATCAATATACTATATGCACAGACTTATACATATTTGCACATACATCATTAAGACGTGCTCGTCAAGTGCTTCGCAAACGTGAACAAACGCACAATATTAAAGAAGCACTCGAGGATGATGTCGTTGGTGCCGATGAACATGTGTACAAGCTTCCATTGTTTCTGGCTCTCCTGCCAAAGCAACTTATGGGGTCAGTGGAAAGGTCACTAGGAAGAGAAAAACAAATAACAACAAACAACAACAAATAAAACAATCTATCCAAACACCAAACCGGGTACTGCTCGAGTCGCTTGATCAGATCCTCTGCTTGCCGCGGGAAATCGTCGCTGCGACGGCCGCCGACAGCGACGTTGAGCTTCGTGTGCTCGATTTCCATTCCGATTCCCGTTGAGAAGTCCGCGAGGTGGCTGCCGTTTAGGCTGCGCAGAATGTCTACAAATAATAGCGAATTTTTTTTTGTATTACATATATTTAGTTTATTATATACATATATTTCGAGATAGATGAGCTTTTGTCGAGGGAATTTTTTTAAAGAAAAAACAAATTTTTATATCACAAATGTGCAAAATTAATTAAGATCTAAAAAAAACGGAAATATTGAAAATGCTATCATATACCGTATTTTCTCTATTCGTGCTACCGGGGGTACTATTTTTCAATACCCTGCGAGAGGGGAGCACTATTTGAGGGGGGGGGGGTTCTAATAGAGGGAGGGGCACAAATAGGCACAAAAATAGAGGTACTCGGAATGGTGGCATGCGTCGCGAGACTCTCGTCGCCGCCCTGCACGAAGGAGTTGCCGACAAAGAAGGGGCTGCCTCCGCCGTACATGTGGATGTAGAGTTCGGCGTTGTGTCGGATGTCGTCCCAATCCTCGTTTTTCTTTGGCTGCGACCCATTAATCGACCACCTTCCAACCTTAGAGGAGCCGAAAACTCAATTTTAAATACGCGCCTCTTTGCCTGATCGAAGGGCAAGATACGAACACTATACAATTATTTCTGGACAAGTGCTGGGAAAAGTGTTCCAACCTACCGTAATGGAGTCGCCCAACGCCGCGATGAGACCAATGTCGGCGGGGCGAACGCGGTGCACGCTGTCAGGCGGCGTCGGGCTCGACGAGAGAAGAGCAGCAGAGCAGTGGTCGAGGCGGCCTCCGATCGAGGGACGGAAGGCGGGCTTGGGTGGAATTTCTGCAATATTTAATATAACAATGCATTTTTACGTTATTTCGTAAAATTGTCTCAATTAGTGAGATTCTACATATGTACATATATTATAATAAAGATCCTATATAAGAGATTAATTGCACAACTTGATTTCAAATTTTTGTATAATTTTTATAGCCACTTTTGCTCCAAGCTTCATCACTGAATTGGCAGATGAAGACGATGCCGACGAGCGCAAGCATCGCGTGCGCAACAACGGACAAGACCTGTAATTAGCGAGAGCTCGTGAAGAGTGAAGGAACGTGGGAGAATCTTCACCAACACAGGGTTTAGCTCATTAAAGAGATCAACAATGACGGGGAGTCAACCGCTCGCAAAGAGCAACCAACTGGAGATTGACTCGAAATACAATGCGAGCAAAAAAAGAATTAAACTGAATGCGTGGCTTTCAATCTATGTATGGCCGATAAAGGACATGAGTGTAATGCGATATTCCATGACAGGCCAACTTGGAAAGAGGCGCAACGAAGAGCCCGAGTGATCACGAGTTGCAGCGCTGGCGAGGGATGCAAAAGGGTAAAGCGAGAGAGAGAGAGAGCGCGGGAGAGAGCGAAAGTGGAGAGAGAGGGAGGTAGGCAGATAAGAGGGAGAGAGTTTTTGAAGAAGATGAAAAGATAAAAATTATTGAAGAAAAATGATCCTCTGAACAGGAAATATGTACGTAGCATCATGGTCAGATTAAACGATAGACGCAGCAAAAGGTGAAAGATAATTGGATATGACAAAAAATCGCGCATGAACCGGTGCGTATCTGACGGCCATTTCTTACCACTTTATCTGTCTGACCAGGTTTTCGCTTTTGATAACATATCTGTTTATTTGTAAGGCCACTTTACCTCCACTATTAATTGTTCACGACGTCAAACAGTAGGCAATGAGGGAATTAAATTCCAAATCAAACAACGTTAGAGTGTTTCCATAGCCATTTTTAAATTAAAATTGTAAGACAACAATACACATCGTCATCAAGATATGTCTGGAAAAAAGTATTGACTTTCCGACAGGCTATGCTTGGATGAGCTTTAAATTTAATTTCGCAAGCTCGAATTTCATATATATCGATTCATGTCTCTAGAGTTTGAGAAGATTATTCATGTATTTATAATGAAATTGAAAAAGGAGATATTTTTGTTACGACTACATCTCATTCCGCACGGGAACACAATTTATCTAATTATAAAATATAAGCAAAAAAATTTTTTTTTTGTTTTGATACTCTCAAAGTGCTCAGACATGGCGTTTGTTGCGAATCAAGCAACTTTAGCGTGTTTTCAGATTGCTTTTTAAGTTCAAACTACAGGACAATAATATATATATTGGTCCAACACACTGTCATCAAAAGCTTTAGAAATGGACAGGAACAACTGTTGCAATCAAATAGAATAAGCAAATTTCTTAGGCTTACGCATTAAACGCAGGATTAGAGTAATTATTGCAGTTACAGGATTAGTCTAAAATGTAGAAATAATAAACAATGGACACATTGAAGTTTGTTCATATTGAAAGCAAATAAAGGTAACAAGTAAGGTTAAGTGAGAATGGAAAATGGAATTGATTGAGCGGAGTAAAGGGAGAGAGAAAGAAAGAGAAGTGAATGCGAAAGATTCGTGATATGCACAATGACGAAGTGGTCAAGAAGAAGTGAATGATGATTCACTGAAAGTCAGACAACAGTCGCCTTAATAAAGTGCCCTTTTCTGAGGCTAAACCTGAAGTTACTGACATGAGGCTAAGATTTAGCCTCATGTTTACACCCTAGTTTTCGTGATGGCTCTTCTTCTCCATCGTCGCGGAAGATCAGCTAACATATAATACCTTCGTCTATATGCATACCTAGATATGCTTACATTCCATGAGAAGTTTCGCTTCCGCGAACGGGAATTGGATTGTTGATTTCTGCGACGCTCATCTTGTGAAGGCGGACGGAACCGATTGGCCAATCTCGAAGAGAAACCAAGTAATTCTTTCATATTAATTCCGATATTTGCAGAGAGAGAAAGATAGAGACAGAGAGAGAGAGCGAGAGAGAGAGAGTTAGTGACAGAGAGAGAGAGAGATATGACAGAGAGAGAGAGAGATAAAGACAGAGAGAGAGCGAGAGAAAGAAAGAGCGGGAAAGATAGAATACGGCGTTCCATAACTGCGCCCAATGCTAGTCAAATGACTTTTATAGCAATATCTGGTAAATGAGAGAGAATGAGATTGATTGTTACCCTTTTATCAGTAACAGGTTTACTCGCTCTCGCTCACATGCACTCCCAATGTCATTAGTTAATCGAGTTCGTCTCTGCACTCTCCTATTTCTGACAGTAATGGACTATAATTTTATTTGATAAATTCAAATACGAGTTTAATATGTCCATTGTAATGATGACTATTTCTAAATGTAATGGCAAGACAGATGCCAAAACTGAAATAATGACTCTGATCCTGAATTAATTCCGCTAGTATAAGAAATTTGTTCATTTTTATATTTTGTTTGAAACAGTTGTTGCTGTCAATTTTTCCAGACATATCTTGATGACGATGTGTATTGTTGTCTTACAATTTTAATTTAAAAATGGCTATGGAAACACTCTAACGTTGTTTGATTTGGAATTTAATTCCCTCATTGCCTACTGTTTGACGTCGTGAACAATTAATAGTGGAGGTAAAGTGGCCTTACAAATAAACAGATATGTTATCAAAAGCGAAAACCTGGTCAGACAGATAAAGTGGTAAGAAATGGCCGTCAGATACGCACCGGTTCATGCGCGATTTTTTGTCATATCCAATTATCTTTCACCTTTTGCTGCGTCTATCGTTTAATCTGACCATGATGCTACGTACATATTTCCTGTTCAGAGGATCATTTTTCTTCAATAATTTTTATCTTTTCATCTTCTTCAAAAACTCTCTCCCTCTTATCTGCCTACCTCCCTCTCTCTCCACTTTCGCTCTCTCCCGCGCGCTCTCTCTCTCTCGCTTTACCCTTTTGCATCCCTCGCCAGCGCTGCAACTCGTGATCACTCGGGCTCTTCGTTGCGCCTCTTTCCAAGTTGGCCTGTCATGGAATATCGCATTACACTCATGTCCTTTATCGGCCATACATAGATTGAAAGCCACGCATTCAGTTTAATTCTTTTTTTGCTCGCATTGTATTTCGAGTCAATCTCCAGTTGGTTGCTCTTTGCGAGCGGTTGACTCCCCGTCATTGTTGATCTCTTTAATGAGCTAAACCCTGTGTTGGTGAAGATTCTCCCACGTTCCTTCACTCTTCACGAGCTCTCGCTAATTACAGGTCTTGTCCGTTGTTGCGCACGCGATGCTTGCGCTCGTCGGCATCGTCTTCATCTGCCAATTCAGTGATGAAGCTTGGAGCAAAAGTGGCTATAAAAATTATACAAAAATTTGAAATCAAGTTGTGCAATTAATCTCTTATATAGGATCTTTATTATAATATATGTACATATGTAGAATCTCACTAATTGAGACAATTTTACGAAATAACGTAAAAATGCATTGTTATATTAAATATTCCAGAAATTCCACCCAAGCCCGCCTTCCGTCCCTCGATCGGAGGCCGCCTCGACCACTGCTCTGCTGCTCTTCTCTCGTCGAGCCCGACGCCGCCTGACAGCGTGCACCGCGTTCGCCCCGCCGACATTGGTCTCATCGCGGCGTTGGGCGACTCCATTACGGTAGGTTGGAACACTTTTCCCAGCACTTGTCCAGAAATAATTGTATAGTGTTCGTATCTTGCCCTTCGATCAGGCAAAGAGGCGCGTATTTAAAATTGAGTTTTCGGCTCCTCTAAGGTTGGAAGGTGGTCGATTAATGGGTCGCAGCCAAAGAAAAACGAGGATTGGGACGACATCCGACACAACGCCGAACTCTACATCCACATGTACGGCGGAGGCAGCCCCTTCTTTGTCGGCAACTCCTTCGTGCAGGGCGGCGACGAGAGTCTCGCGACGCATGCCACCATTCCGAGTACCTCTATTTTTGTGCCTATTTGTGCCCCTCCCTCTATTAGAACCCCCCCCCCCTCAAATAGTGCTCCCCTCTCGCAGGGTATTGAAAAATAGTACCCCCGGTAGCACGAATAGAGAAAATACGGTATATGATAGCATTTTCAATATTTCCGTTTTTTTTAGATCTTAATTAATTTTGCACATTTGTGATATAAAAATTTGTTTTTTCTTTAAAAAAATTCCCTCGACAAAAGCTCATCTATCTCGAAATATATGTATATAATAAACTAAATATATGTAATACAAAAAAAATTCGCTATTATTTGTAGACATTCTGCGCAGCCTAAACGGCAGCCACCTCGCGGACTTCTCAACGGGAATCGGAATGGAAATCGAGCACACGAAGCTCAACGTCGCTGTCGGCGGCCGTCGCAGCGACGATTTCCCGCGGCAAGCAGAGGATCTGATCAAGCGACTCGAGCAGTACCCGGTTTGGTGTTTGGATAGATTGTTTTATTTGTTGTTGTTTGTTGTTATTTGTTTTTCTCTTCCTAGTGACCTTTCCACTGACCCCATAAGTTGCTTTGGCAGGAGAGCCAGAAACAATGGAAGCTTGTACACATGTTCATCGGCACCAACGACATCATCCTCGAGTGCTTCTTTAATATTGTGCGTTTGTTCACGTTTGCGAAGCACTTGACGAGCACGTCTTAATGATGTATGTGCAAATATGTATAAGTCTGTGCATATAGTATATTGATCAATTTGCAACTATTGTATAGCTTTCCTATGCAGAAAGCCACAACGGCCACGATGTACAAGAACAACTTGCGTGAGGCTCTTCGGATGATGGCAAGCAAAATGCCTCGAACCATCGTCTCCATCGTCCAGATCTGGAACATGAATCTCACAATGCTAGCACACGAGCTGCTGTATCGGTCGGTGATGGAAGTCTTTCGAGTTTAGATTGTTAATTTAGACAATTTTTCATGTCGAACTACATATAAAATAAGTATAACTTAAAATCTTAAACATTTTATTTATATTAAAAATGAACATTTATCATTCAGCCGGCCAAGCTATTGCCCCGGCTTCGCGCCCATCGGCCAAGGTTACGTCGATGGATTTCGACGAGTTGTGGACGAGATCGAAAAAGAGCGGGAATTCGAATCGGATAACTTTACCGTAGTCGCCCAGCACATCTTTGACGATCTCTACGAGCCTCTGCGGACGGTTCGGATTTGGTTTTTTTTCTTACTAGAAATATGTATGTAGTTCTCTAGATTTATGTAGATTCGGCTAAACAAGATAGCCAAAAATGATATTTTAGAAAGAAGGCTACCTCGTCGACTTTCTGGCAGCAGATATATTCCATCTCAGCAAGTTTGGCCACAGGTCGGTCATTATATCTACTAGATTTTTTTTTAATCATGAGGCTCATGATGGCGTCTCTTTTTTCTCTATCAACTTTTCTCTCAAACCATTTAAATCTTTCTCACTTCTCTTTCTCTATTTCTCTCTTTATCTTCTCTCTCCCTGTCTCTTTCTCTTCTTTCTCCCTCTCTCTCTCATTCTCTCTCTCTCTCTTTCTCCCTCTCTCTCCAGTCTCGTGGCCAAGAATCTCTGGCGTTCCCTTCTCTCGCCGGTTGGGAGTGCGGGAAAGCGCGCGACGAACGACCAATTTGTAGACACCGCGGAGGAGCTCGAGTGTCCCGATAAGGTCGTCGGAAGTATCCGATTTAATTTAAATGGATTAAAATTAAGTTTTAAAAAACATTATTTTCTGTTACTTTAAATATTAAATATATTCCAGGATTTTCCGTTCATTCGCACAGCAGCGAACAGCGAGGCTTGCAGCCTATAAGTAATTTGAAAAATATTTATTTTCTTTCAATTTTTCATCTTTTCATTTTTTTTATAATTATGCACATTCACTTTACTTGACGGCAATCTTTCGGGTGATTTATATTTTATTCCCTTCTTTGAAAAAATTATCCTTTAGGTATTACATATGTAATTTTTTACTTATTATTTATTAACCGAAATCGGCATGTGTTCGCATCTCTTCTGATAAATTTTTTAATGCAAATACACTATATTTCCATTATTTGCGAAAAAAATCTTTTTGAAGATATAAAAAATAAAGGCAGAATAACATTGAGACCGTCGAATAGAAATATCGATCTTGTCGAGGTCACCGATGACAAAAATACAACCAGAAGAAGAAAGGAAGTTTCTTGAACACTGTGAAGCATTCATTACATTTCTGCTTGTTTTTTTTCTCGCTGATGCCTTATGACCTTTCTATTGACACCCCCATAAATATCTTTGGCAGGAGAGTTAAAAGCAGTGGAAGCTTTACTCTTCTTTTTCGCCAAAAATTTTTGTTTTCCTATGCTTCACGATTGTTCACTGTGCTTTCACAAATGTCTGCCGATTTATGAAAACGAGACAGTATCTTGAAATCATCGGGATGGTATGACAAAAACGCCGCGGTCAAAAACAAATAATGACATTTTCCACTGCTTTATCTGTTCAAGCCATGTTAGACTTGTTGAGAGCAGATTATTTGCTAAAACCATTTTACCTATAATATTATTTATTCACGATATCTCATTTGACAATTAGTGAATAAAGACACAAAATCAAGCAACTTTAGCGTGTTTTCAGATCCCTTTTTCAAATTCAAATTACAGGACAATAATATCGATCGGCAAGAGTTGGGACAATTCACGCTACTGTATCTGGAATGACATCGTTCCTTGTCCCGTAGAAGCAAGGACACTACAGTTTTTCGTGACGGCTCTTCTTCTCCTTCGTCGCCCAAGATCAGCTATCATGCAATACAATCGCCTCTATCCCTATGCTCACATAACTACCCTGCAATCTTCGCGTGACAAGTTTCGCTTCCGCAAACGGGGAATTGGATCTGACCTTGCTGAACTTGCGACGCTCATCTGGTCAAGGCGGATGGAATCAACTGACCAATCAATGCTTTCATTTTAATTCCTATATTTGCAGAGAGAGAGAGACAGAGAGAGAGAGAGAGAGAGAGAGGAAGAGAAAGATGGCGAGAGAGAGCAAGAGAGCGAGAGAAAGAGCAAGAGAGAAAGAGAATACAGAGTGATCATGGCGGAAAGTAATCATGAGCAACATCCCATATCTTCGAACTATGTTCGTCAAATGGCATTTTATAGCAAAATCTGGAACCTTATGTCAGTAACAGGTTTAGGCACAAAGTGACACTTTACTGCAGCGGTTCATGCAACAATCTCATCCCCCTCCCATTTGCTCAGTCTCACATGCATTCCCAATGTCCTTAGTTGATCGAATTCGTCTCTGCCCTCGCATATTTCTGACGGTAAGTGGACCATAATAATTTTGTTTGATTACCGTATTTTCTTTATTAGTGCTCCTCCCTCTATTAGAACCCCAACCCCCTCTAATAGTACCCCCCTCTCACAAGGGCATTTTGAAAAATAGTTCCCCCTGGGGTACTAATAATGAAAATAAGTTAATTCAAATACAAAGTTGAATATGTTCGTTGAAATGAAGGTTATTCTTTAACAGTTAGACGGATGCCGAAACTGCAATAACGACTCTGATCCTGTCTTAATTCAGCTAACTTAAGAAATGTTTTGATTATATAATATTTGAAACTGTTGTAGGTGTCAATTTTTCAGATATATCTTGATGACAATACGTATTGTTGTCTTACAATTGGAATTTAAAAAGGGGCTATGGTAGCACGCTAAAGTTGTTTGATTAGTAATTCCGTAATTCTTTACTATTACGTCAAGAACAATTAATAGTGGATTACAAATAAACTTACAAATAAACTCATATGTTATCAAGAATTAAAACATGGTCAGACAGATAAAGTGGTAATAAATCTTCGTCATATACGCGCCGGTTACGGTCCCTTCCGCGGAATCTTCCCTGGAACGGGGGCTGACTTTGTGGCGCCTTCCGGAATGTTCTAGAATGTTTAGGAGCATGATCAATTTAGTGAGCTAAACCTTGTGTTGGTGAAGATTCTCCCACGTTCCTTCTCACTTCTCAAGCTCTCGCTAATTACAGGTCTCGGTCGTTGTTGTGCTCGCTATGCTTGCGCTCGTCTTTATCGTGTTCCTCTACCAATTCAGCGATGAAGCTTGGAGCAAAAGTGGATATAAAAAAAATTATACAAAAATTTGAAATCAAACTGTACGCTTTGCATCCGTTATATACAATACCTACAATCAAATTGTCTAACGAGTTGTGACAGTATTGTAAGAATTAAAGCAACAATGTATGTATATTGTTATGTTAAATATTCTAGAAATTCCACCCAAGCCCTCCTTCCGTCCATCGATCGGCGGCCGCCTCGACCACTGCTCTGCTGCTCTTCTCTCGTCGAGTCCGACGCCGCCTGACAGCGTATATTGGTCTCATCGCGGCGTTGGGCGACTCGATTACGGTAGGTTGAAGAATGTTGTTGAGCACTTGTGCAGCAACAGCTGTGTAGTGGTGGTATCTACATATCCCGCCTCATTCTATAAACGTTTTGGCGGTTTGCTAGCACAGAATCCATCGTTAATAATAGCAAAAAATAAATCTGTAATCTCCATGGACAGCTCCTTTAATCACTATAATTGCTACTCTTCTGGTAAGTATACACAAAGCTCAACCGTAATAAAAAAATTTCCTGAACATCATAGTCACACGCCTCTCGAAATCTCTCGATCAGGCAAAATGGCGCGAATTTAAAATTGAGTTTTTGGCTCCTCCAAGGTGCGCGCGTGGTCGATGAATGGCTCGCAGAAGCAAAAGGTGAAGACCGAAGACTGGGTCGACATCCTCCACGCCGGCGAAACCTACGTCGACTTGTACGGCAGCAGCCCCATCTTTGTCGGCAACTCCTTCGATCAGGGCGGTGATGAGAGTCTCGCGACGCATGTCACCATTCCGAGTATGAGTGCACTTTCAATATTTACTTTCCCCAAGAAGCCAGTAGAGGAAGGCGAGAAGCGGACGACAATCGTGGAGCCTGAACCAGTCAAGGAGTCGAATGCAACTGAAAAGCCGGAACCTGCCAAGGAGTCGAATGCAACTGAAAAGCCGGAACCTGCCAAGGAGTCGAATCCAACTGAAAAGCCGGAACCTGCCAAGTAGTCGAATCAAACTGAAAATCCGGAACCTGCCAAGGAGACGCTCCCAAACTGATAATCCTGAAACAAGGTCACGAGCATTTCGATCGATATTTTGAATAGAAATCAAGATATTGGTTTATTTTAAAGATAAAATCATTAGCATACTTCGATTTATAATAGTGATAGAATTTCTTACCAATTGATGTAAAATAGTGAATAACAGAGTGTTTAACCTTCGCCCTTTATAGTTGTCAAACTTTCTGAAAACTGATGTGAGATGCAATTCCGAGTAATATCATTAAGCTGAATCAAGAAAGAAGCAGGGAAGCTTCAATTATCTTCATCTTTATCCTTTCTTTTAAGCATCAATTGTTGCTGCAAATGCGTGTAGCTCATTATCATAGCATGTCGGCCTTTCTCTTCCCATATTCTCTCCCTTTGCTTGCTCTTATTGTTCTTTATCTTTTGCTCTATCGCTTTCTCGCTCCATCTCTCTCTTTTTCAGAATGAGACTATTTTCGTTGATGTGTCACAAGCATACAACAATGTTTGTATAGTCAAGATGCCGAGACTAACAATGAGTCGGCACACTTTCTTTCATACTTTTCATTGTTGTGCCCTAAGGAACTCTGACGTTGTCGTATTGATCATCTAATCCTGACACGGTAATAACGCTGTAAAATATTAGTTGATGACTCTGATGGTGAGCGGAAAAGACGTTGAGAGAGCCAACAAAAGATTCGTGTTGCATACTAATGCGATGTGAGAATTACTATCTACGAATGTATGCTAGATCAATAAGTAACACGCAGAAAACAATTCGTAAATTTTGCAAATCGCCGAAAGGCTGAGTAAATATTGTTAAAATCTCCTTTTCTAGTGCTGAAATTTTACGAAATGGGCCTATAGGGAGTATTCCTAACTACATCACAAGGTACAAGCATATTTTTATATATATACAAAATGGTAAACTAAATATTTCACTGTTGTCCAGTTTCTGCGAAAGTGCTCTTGCATTTCTGTCTTTGTGCAATTTGTGTACCTAGAAAATTAAGAATAGCAACCTTGATGCGTAAAGTATTATTCTTTGTCTAACGCGTCATTGCGCTCAAGAAACCTGTCGGAAGAAAAACATTCCAAAAAACCGAAAATAATGGAAATATACTATTATTGCATAAAGAATGTTTATCAGAAGAAAAACAAAGAGACCATCAGTGTAAGACATTTGTTACCTAAAGGATCAGATGAGAAGGTGAAAAATTGATTGAAACTTTTTCACAATTTCTTATAAGCTGCAAGCCTCGCTGTTCGCTGTTGTGCGAATGAACGGGCACTCCTGAAAAAAAAAATTTTTTTTTTGCTGTTCGAATATATGTAAAATAATCTAAACAGGAAATAATAGAAAACTGGGAATTTAATCGATTTTAATACTCGTTTCCTTTATTTTAGTCATAGTATAAATCCACGACCTTATCGGGACACTCGAGCTCCTCCGCGGTGTCTACGAATTGGTCGTTCGTCGCGCGCTTTCCCGCACTCCCAACCGGCGAGAGAAGGGCACGCCAGAGATTCTTGGCCACGAGACTGCAGAGAGAGGGAGAAAGAGGAGAGAGAGAGCGCGAGAGATCGAAAGAGAAGTGAGAAAGATTCAAATGGTTTGGGAGGAAAGTTGATATAGTAGATATTATTGCTGACTTATTGCCAAACTTGCTGAGATGGAACACATCTTCCGCCAAAGTCGACGAGGTAGCCTTCCTTCTGAAATATCACTGTTTACTATTTCATTTCCTAGAATCAAAAACTCGAGAAACATTTGTAGAAACAAAACCAAATATTGACCGTTCGCAGTGGCTCGTAGAGATCGTCAAAGATGTGCTGGGCGACTACGGTAAAGTTATCCGATTCGAATTCCCGCTCTTTTTCGATCTCGTCCACAACTCGTCGATATCCATCGACGTAACCTTGGCCGATTGGCGCAAAGCCGGGGCAATAGCTTGGCCGGCTGAATGATAAATGTTTTCTTTTCTAAATATAAATAAAAGATTTCAAGGCATCGTTGTTTAACCGTCTAAATTAACAAAAAATAGAGTAAGTTAATTCAAACAAACTAAAAATAATTCATATTAGTCCCGAAAGACTTCCATCACCGACCGATACAGCTGCTCGGCTGCGAGCATCGTGAGATTCATGTTCCAGATCTGGACGATGGAGACGATGGTTCGAGGCATTGTGTTCGCCATCATCCGAAGAGCCTCTCGCAAGTAGTTCTTGTACATCGTGGCCGTTGTGCCGTTCTGCAAACGAAAGCTATGCGATAATTTCCCATAGATCAATATACTATATGTATGTACAGGCATATACATATTTGCATGTACATACATAATACAACCTTATAGAAGCAATCGTTCATGATGTCGTTGGTGCCGATGAACATGTTCACCAGCTTCCACTGCTTCTGGCTCTCCTGGCAAAGCCATTTATGGATGTCAGTATAAAGTTCATTAGAAAGAGAAAAGCAAACAACAACAACAACAACAACAACAACAACAACAACAACAACAAATAAAACAATCTATCCAGACACCCAACCGGGTACTGTTCGAGTCGGTTGATCAGCTCCTCTGCTTGCCGCGGGAAGTAGTCGCTGCGGCGGCCGCCAACAGCGAAGTTGAGCTTCGCGTGCTCGAGTTCTCTTCCGATTCCGGTGGAGAAGCCGGCGAGGCGGCTGCCGTTCAGGCTGCGCAGAATGTCTAAAAATAATAGCGAAATTTTTTATTATATTTAGTTTATTATATACATATATTTCGAGATACATACATAGATGAGCTTTTCTAGAAGGAATTTTTTTTAAGAAATAAAAAGCAAATTTCCACATCACAAATGTGTCAAATGAGTTAAGATCTA
Organism: Allodiplogaster sudhausi; assembly: GCA_945643635.1. NCBI lineage: Eukaryota > Metazoa > Nematoda > Chromadorea > Rhabditida > Diplogasteridae > Allodiplogaster > Allodiplogaster sudhausi. The sequence goes on along the minus strand of CALZFC010000091.1, from coordinate 1,186,659 downwards.
AAAAAGTAAATATTGAAAGTGCACTCATACTCGGAATGGTGACATGCGTCGCGAGACTCTCATCGCCGCCCTGATCGAAGGAGTTGCCAAAAAAGACGGGGCTGCTGCCGTACATTTCAAAGTAGGCTTCGGCGGCGCGGCGGATGTCGATCCAGTCCTCGCTCTTCTTCTTTGGCTGCTGCGAGCCATTCACCGACAACCCGCCCACCTTAAAGGAGCCAAAATTCAATTTTAAATTCGCGCCTTTTTCCCTACCGAAGGGAGAGAGATTTAGAGAGGGTGAGGAAATTTTGATTACGATTAAGCTTTGTATATACTCACCAAAAGAGTAGAAATTATAGTGATTAAAGAAGCTGTCCATGGAGATTACAATGCAGTTTTATTTTTTGCTGTGCTGGCAAACTGCCAAAACGTTTTACAAGATGAGGCGGGATATGTAGATACCACCACTACACAATTATTGCTTCACAAGTGTTCAACAACATTCTTCAACCTACCGTAATGGAGTCGCCCAACGCCGCGATGAGACCAATGTCGGCACGGCGTCGGACTCGACGCGAGAAGAGCCGCAGAGCAGTGGTCGAGACGGCCGCCGATCGATGGACGGAAGGCGGGCTTGGGTGGAATTTCTAGAATATTTAATACAACAGTACATTCTTACGTTCTTTCATACAATATAGTCACAACTCATAAGACAATCTGATTGCAGATATTGTTTATAACGGATGCAAAGTGTACAGCTTGATTTCAAATTATTGAATAATTTTTTTAAACAACCACTTTTGCTCCAAGCTTCATCGCTGAATTGGTAGAGGAACACGATGCCGAGGAGCGCTAGCATAGCGAGCACAACAACGACCGAGACCTGTAATTAGCAAGAGCTGGAGAAGAGTGAAGGAACGTGGGAGAATCTTCACCAACCCAGGGTTTACCTCACTAAATTGGTAATGCTCCTAAACATTCTAGAACATTCCGGAAGGCGCCAAAGTCAGCCCCCGGTCCAGGGAAGATTCCACGGAAGGGACCGTATTCGCGTTCCCGGCTCCCAGATTATTCCCGAGGATTCCGAAAGAGGAAGACGTCTGCCTAGGGCCCCCTATTTATGGCCCCCTTGGCAGGTGGTATCTTTCCAGATCTTAGTCTCTACTATGAATGTATTTGTGTTGCCAAAGAATCGATCGGAGGAAAAGTATCGATTTGCGATACTTTTCTTTCCTCTTCACCGACTGGTTGCTCGGCCGCATCGCTATCTTACTTTCCTTCTGAAAAAGCGCAACGCGCGGACCGGTGCGTATGTCTATGGCGACGATTTAGTATCACTTTATCAGTTAGCCCTTGTTTTAATTCTTGATACCAAATCTGTTTATTTGTTAATTCCATTTTACCTCCACTATTAATTATTAATTGTTCTTGACGTCTAACAGTAGACCATTGGGGAACTACTAGTTAAACAAACTTTAGTGAGTTTCCATAGCCCTTTTTTTACATTCTAATTGAAAGAAAACAATACATATCGTCATCAAGATACGTCTGAAAAAAATTAACATCCATAACTGTTTCAAACAAAATGTAAGTAAAAAAATTCTTATACTAGCGGAATTAATACAGGATCTGAGTCCTTATTGCAGTTTCGGCATCCGTCTAACAACAAAATTATAGTCCACTTACCATCAGAAATATGCTTGGACAGAGACGAATTCGAGCAACTAAAGTCATGGGGAGTGCATGTGAAAGTGAGAAAGTAGGAGGATGTGATTGTTGCATCTACTGCCGCAGTAAAGTGTCACCTTTCTGTGCCTAAACCTGTTACTGACATAAGGTTCCAGATATTGCTATAAAAAGCCATATGACTAACATTGGGCGAAGCTAGCTTAAACTGAAGATGCTGCCTGGGTACACAGTATCAAAGACCTTACTGAAAGCAGTACTAATATACTGACCGGCATCAAGAGAAGAGTGCCATTTATTAAGCGTAGTAAGGAGGGCGGCAGAAACAGAGTGGCGGGGGCGGAAGCCGAATTGGAACGGGGATAGGAGGTCTTCTACATATGTAGATAGCTGAACATCCTGCGAGCAATAATACGTTCCATTACTTTTGATAGAGAACACGTAATCGATATTAGCCTGTAATTAGAGCACTCCTGAGAGGGCCTTTCCTCTTATAGACTGGACGGATGAGGGCATGTGACCAGGCCTTGGGGATTCCACCGTAAAATAAAATCGTGATTGGGGAGCAAAGAGAGTTGGCCGCATTCTTGAGAAAGATGTATCAGGATCAGAGTCATTATTGCAGTTTCGGCATCCGTCAAGCAGTTAAAAAAATAACCTTCATTTCAATGAACATATTCAACTTTGTATTTGAATTAACTTATTTTCCCTATTAGTACCCCAGGGGGTACTATTTTTCAATGCCCTTGCGAGAGGGGGCACTATCAGAGGGGGGGGGGTTCTGTTAGAGCGAGGAGTACTATTTTTCAATCTGATTGACTAAAAGTATGCTACCTACATTTTATTATAAAAAAGAGATTTACATCTCCTCTTGAATGGAATTATCACTGAAAAACCAGTTTTATTGTAGATTTTGAATGAATTTGCGATCAGTTCATAGGGAAGAGCATCCCATGCCTCCAGGATTTATTCGAGGTACGTCACGAGCCGAGCTATTTGACTAATAGGGTGGCACTATTGGAGGGGGGGGGAGTTCTATTAGAGGGAGGGGTACTATTTTTCAATGGTCTCCTCAAGGGGGGTGGTACTATTATACGGGGGGGGGGGGTTCTAATAGAGGGAGAGGCACTAATAGGGAAAATACGGTAATCAAACAAAATAATAGTCCACTTACCGTTAGAAATATGCGAGGGCAGAGACGAATTCGATCAACTAAGTGCATTGGGAGTGCATGTGAGACTGAGAAAATGAGTAGGGGGGATGAGATTGTTGCATCTACCGCCGCAGTAAAATGTCACTTTTCTGTGCCTAAACCTGTTACTGACATAAGGTTCCAGATATTGCTATAAAATGCCATTTGACTAACATTGGGAGAAGTTATGGGATGTTGCTTATGATTTTTTTTCCGCCATGATTACTCTGTATTCTGTCTCTCCCGCTCTTTATCTCATCTCTCTCTCTCTCTAACTCTCTTTCTCTCGCTCTCTCTCTCTCTCTGCAAATATCGGAATTAATATGAAAGCATTACTTGGTTTTTCTTCTAGATTGGCCAGTCGGTTCCGTCCGCCTTGACAAGATGAGCTTCGCAGAGTTCTACAAGCTCATCCAATTCCCCGTTTGCGGAAGCGAAACTTGTCATCGAAGATCGCAGGGTAGTTATGGGAGCATAGGGATAAAGGCGACAGTTTTGTATGTTAACTGATCTTCGGCGACGAAGGAGAAGAATAGCCGTCACTAAAAATGTTCTGTCCTTGCGTGGAAGGGACAAGGAACGGTGCCATTGGAGATATAGTGTCGCGACAAATTGCGAGGGAAGACAAGGTGTAAACATGAGGCGAAGCCTCGCTCGTGTTAGCCTACTGACTTAGAAAAGGGACACCCAATTCTTGATGATCGATATTATTGTCCTGTAATTTGAAGTTGAAAAAGGGATCTGAAAACACGCTAAATTCGCTTGATTTTTTTTTAATTCACTAATTGTCAAATGAGATATCGTGAATAAATAATATTGGAGGTAAAATGGTTTAACAAATAATCTGCATTCAACAAGTGTGACATTGTTTGAACAGATAAAGCAGTGAAAAATGTAATTATTTATTTTTGACCGCGGCGTTTTTTTGTCACACCATTCCGATAATTTCAAGAAGCTGTGTCGTTCCCATAAATCGGCAAAATTTCGATATACGGAACGCGGGCTTTGGTGGAGTTTCTGGTAACATTTAACATAACAATACATTGTTGCATTGTTATATTCTTTCCTTGTCACAATTAGTGAGGCAATCTGATTGTATTGCACATATTGTATAGACCTCTTGCAACTTGCACTAATTCATTTGAAATATGCGTGTATCTAATTAATATTTGTTTAAAGTTAGAACTTCCGACCTAAATCGCAGAATTGATAGATGAACACGATGCCGACGAGAGCAAGCATGGAGCATTGGGAGTGTGTACATGAGAGTCATAAAATAGGGGTTGAAATTGTTGCATCCGCTGCCACACTTTCAGTGAATCACGTTTCTTGACCATTTCGCATTTTTATATATCACACGAACCTCCCGTTCTCACTTTCTCTCTCTCTTTTTCACTCAACATCTCCCTCCTATCCTTTCCATTTTGCCCCTCCTCAATAAGCCTTCTCTATTTGCATTATTTGTTTACAATATAAACAAAGGTGAATATGCCCATTGTTATGACGATTATTTCTGTTGTGCAGTTTTGCGTATATAAATAGAATAGGTGACTTGGGACACAAGGGAAAGTAGGAATTGTCATAATTATATTATTTACACTATTCGATCCAGAGTACATCAGGAAGTCATCAAAGTACTACATCTTCCATCCTTATACAAACGTATAAAACCACTTCTACCCGTGAATATATTGTATGTACATCCCGATTCGTGTTTGGTCGCACGTGTTCTAGTCTGGTGTTTCCGCATCGCATCGACTTGTCATCAACAATCTTCTCGGATCTCTGCTGCTGGTCGTCGTTCCCTGTGTCCCCCTCCATACAGGTTCCATCGGTGCTCTCTGATCGAGGAGTGGTGACCACGAGGAAGAAGGATGGAAAATGAGTATGACCTAGGGAGAGAGTTACATATGTAGGCGAGAGAGATAAAAGAGTCCTGGAGGACTCGTGTGAGATAAGAGCAAAGAGGTTGCTGTCGAGAGCATCTCGCCACGCGATATCTGGCGCCTGTTTGAGTGCCCATTTCCTGAGAGATATGTAAATCTTGAATTCATTCCTTTTGTGGCGAGGACCAAAGATTGCAATTATTTTGCGGAGTTTATTCAGCAGGCCAAAGAAATTTTTTGAGTTATATATTTTTTTGCAACCATTGACCTAAATTTTTTACATTTGTGTCAAAAAAACTTAAAAAAAAAAAACGAACCGTTAACTATCAGCGTTATTCATTTGTGTATGTACAGTGAAGAATCGTTGAGCATCGGAAAAGAATTTTTTGGCGAAAAAGATGAGTAAAGTAATAAGAGCATTATGTTTATTTGAGCTAACAAATAAAATAATTACCTACTAGCAACAAGTTGAAGTCATGACTGGGAACGAAATACCCGAAACATTGCATGTTTAAAAGAAGAAATGTCCATTGAAACTTTTTATTTGGAGCTGCAACCTTCGCTGTTCACCACTGTGCGAATGAACGGGCAATCCTGGAATAAATTTACTTTTTTTTATTTTACTGTGTGAATATGAAATAAAGTAAATTATATAATTAAGCTCTTTTCGTTGATTTTCATACTTCTTTACTTCATTTTAATAAATTTAAATTAAATCGGATATATATTTTTATCCTTATTTTTAATCATAGTATATATCCGACTACCTTATCAGGACACTCGAGCTCCTCTGCGGTGTCTACGAATTGGTCGTTCGTCGTGCGCTTTCCCGCACTCCCAACCGGCGAGAGAAGGGCACGCCAGAGATTCTTGGCCACGAGACTGCAGAGAGAAAGAGGGTGAAAGAAAGAGAGAGAGAGAGAGAGAGAGAGAGAGAGAAATAGAGAGAGAAAGAGAAGTGAGAAAGACTTAATAGAGAAAAAAGAGAAGATATCGTGAGCTTCATGATTAAAAAAAGGATATTTTGACTGACTTGTTGCCAAACTTGCTGAGATGGAAGACATCTTGTGCCAGGAAGTCGACGAGGTAGCCTTCCTTCTGAAATATTTTATTATCTTATTTACCCGAATCTCGAGAATTATTTGTGGGAAAAATCCCAAATCCAAACCGTTCGCACTGGCTCGTAGAGATCGTCAAAGATGTGCTGGGCGACTACGGTAAAGTTCTCCGATTCGAATTCCCGCTCTTTTTCGATCTCGTCCACAACTCGTCGATATCCATCGACGTATACTTGGCCGATGGGCGCGAAGCCGGGGCAATGGCTTGGCACGCTGAATGAGAAAAAAATTGAAGTGGGTGTAAAGCTTTAAATAATGTTTTCTTAAAAAACGAAGATAGACATAATGAAGCTGTCTAAATTCGACAAAATAAAGAAATTTAATTAATGCTGAACTTACCGATACAATTGCTCGTTTGCGAGCATCGTAAGATTCATGTTCCAGATCTGGACGATGGAAACGATGGTTCGAGGCATTTTGCTCGCCATCATCCGAAGAGCCTCGCGCACGAATTTCTTGTACATGTTCGCCGTCGTGGCTTTCTGCAAATACGATATTATGGCCAAAGTGTTAACACTAAAATATATGACGATGACGTCAAAAATACAATTTTCTTTCTTTTACCGAACGTTTGATGCGACAAATTGTCACTAACAATAAACAAATCTTTGTTGGAAAGAATAGTTGTTCTTAAGGCAATATATGTACATATGCGCATACATATTTGTATGTACATACATTGAATTATAGTGGAACAAACGTGGAATACGTTCGCAGCGTTTTGTCCCCAGTAGTTTGAGCATCTGATGTTTTACCAATCTACGGACATATTCCGTGGATTCTTACTAATCTAGGGGCCTAGTGGGCAGTATCCTCGCTAGCGTTGCGGTCGCGTTTTTATTAAGAACGCGGAGTGTACCGTATCTAAATAATACTTCTAGTTTACGGCCATTTGTGGCAAATTGAACCGATGCTGCTGCTTGGACCTCTGCATGTGTATGCATGTCTAAAAAAATCATGTATACATATGTATGTATATAACTAGATTCGTTATAAAATTAGTTTTTTCATTAAGTCGATTACTGTAAGTTTAAGCTGCTTCACTAGAACCACAAGCCGCTCTACAAGCTCTACAGACGCCAGAACGAGCGAACGCACCTTTCCCCAGATGCACTCGCCCATGATGTCGTTGGTACCGATGAACATGTGCACCAGTTTCCAATGCTTCTGGCTCTCCTGCAGGGTTGCGAAAAAAGAGCCATTTATTGGGTCGTTAGGCACAGATCGGTAGGCAAAATCGCCTTACAACTAGTGTAAAGTCTTCGATTTTCGGGGTTAGGTGAGGTGATGTACATGCATATGTACATATATGACGCGATTTGCGAGAGAATCAAAAAGGCCGCGGACATAGGCTTAGGCTTAGGTTCCTTATTTATGATTTCTGATACGAGGAATCGATTGGAGATGGTCTGGAAGTCTGAAAATGCCTTATTCGTTTGCTATGACGGCTTGAATTTTAGGGTTCGCCGCGCTGGGAGGCGAGTTGGATGAACGTTTGAGGTCACTGCGCCGCACCTTGTTGAAATATAGAAACGAAATTTTGCACCATAATAGTTAAGATATTGCTCTAAATAACGAAAGAAAGAAAAAGTGAAAATTTCCAAATTTATGTGTTGTATAGACATTAATGTTTGTGGGAGCATAGTGAACGAAATACTCATTTTACCAGAACCTAACCTACACGGTTGAATAGAGCATGAAAATAGCTTTCGAACGAACTATTTGGTTTTGAAAACTTAGGAACTCTTTGATGTTTCCTGATCGATTATCCCGATGTGACTGTACAAATCAGAACGCCCGCGGATTAAAAAAAAGCGCCTCAAAATTTTTTCGCGCGTCCAAACATACACAAGAAGAAAGAGCGTGAAATTTGCTCTAAATTGACCACTTTCAACAGAATTCCAAGTCTACGATGTTTTGTTACAAGTTAAAAGAATAGGGCATCTGTTTATAACAATTCTTCAAGGAAAGGCGCTCAAAAAATAATTGGAATATTCTAATTCGAATAAACTAAAAAAAGATAAATGTTTGGGCGCAATGTGTGGCACTACCGGCCCTAATTATATGACTTATAACAAAATACCGAAGACTTGGAATTTTATTGAAAGGGGTTCACTCTGTAGAAAATTTTATGCTCTTTCTTCTGGTGTACGTTTGGACGCAGGGAAATGATTTCGATGTGGTGATTTGTACAGGCACATCGGGATAATCGATCAGGAAACATCAAAGAGTTCCTAAGTTTTCACAATCCAATAGTTCGTTTAAAAGCTATTTTCATGCTCTATTCAACCGTGTAGGTCCGGTTCTGGTAAAATGAGTATTGCTTTCACTATGCTCCTTCAAACATTAAAGTCTATAAAACACTTAAATTTGGAAATTTTCACATTTTTCTTTTTTTATTATTTAGGACAATATCTTTGCTATTACGGTGTAAATTTTCGTTTCTATATCACAACAGATCGCGGCGTAGTGACGTCAAACGTGCATCCAACTCGCCTCCCTGCGCTGCGAGAACCATAATTCAAGCCGTCATAGCAAACAAACAAGACATTTTCCGACTTCCAGACCATTTCCAATCGATTCCCCGTATCAGAAAGCACCTATAAGGAACTTTTGAAAAAAATACAAGCTGGTCGATTTTGGCTATGTCCGCGGCCGCTTTGATCCATTTTGATTCTCTCGCAAATCGCGTCATAAATTTCTTGTCCAAGCCTGCCTCGCTGAGAGTCGCAGAAGCACCTGGGAAGAGGATCCTTCCCACAGGGTGGCAGAAGAGCGAGAGAGAGAGTCATCGCCCTGCTCGAGGGATAACCAGCGACTCTACGGGGCCACAACGTCGAACGTTCTTCTTCGACCAGAGCGAAGGCTGCCACCCTGCCGGATGTACCTCCACCTAGGCGCCTCCGCGACTGCTAGTGAGGCGGACTAGGAGAATTTTGAGAGAAACAGAAAACTTACTCCTCACCTCACCTTAAATACGGCGGCAGCGTCTACAAAATTAAAGGAACACAGACTCTTAACCGGATACTGTTCGAGTCGATTGATCAAATCCTCTGCTTGCCGCGGGAAATCGTCGCTGCGGCGGCCGCCGACAGCGACGTTGAGCTTCGTGTGCTCGAGTTCCATTCCGATCCCGGTGGAGAAGCCCACGAGGCGGCTGCCGTTCAGGCTGCGTAGAATATCTGAAAATGAGAGGGGGGGGGGAGAATTGGAGGCCACAGTTGGTCTAGTTTTTTGTTCCAGCAAAATGTCATAAAAGCAAATTTCTTATCACAAAACTAATTTAAAATTTAAATCAAATTTAAAGTGCTCTCATACTCGGAATTGTGACATGCGTCGCGAGACTCTCATCGCCGCCCTGATCGAAGGAGTTACCGACATAGAAGGGGCTGGTGCCGTACATTTCGATGAAGAGTTTCACAACGTGGAGGCTGTCGCCCAACTCTTCTATCTTCTTCGACGGCGGGCCATTCGGCGACAATGCGCCCACCTTAAAGAAGCCAAAAACTTAATTTTGAATTCGCGCGCCTTTTTGCCTTATCAAATAGCGAGAGCTTTATTGTTAGAGACGCTACAATTGAAATAGATTACAGTTGCGTTTTGTGCATATTAATATAAGAGTAGTAATTACTTTGATTAAAAAGACATATACAGTGATGTACCGCCAAAATGGCCGATTTGGAACGCAGCGCGCGCAATGTTCCAATCAGCACGCAAGTCATAGTTCGATGGCAACGAAATGATATGAAAAGATCCTTATATATTTAGAATCGTCTTCTTTTGCCACATCCAACACACTATAATTGAGGGTAAGTTGGGAATGTTTTGAGGGTCAAAATGAGGCTCAAAGATTAGAGCACGGCGCCATACAAAAATTTCAAACTCATGTTACTCCTCTCCAACTCGTATTTGGAATGAAGTAATAGTTGTGCTGTATGTGTAATGCCATTTACTTTTCAATAAAAAAAGAATCAATATGGTCTAAGGTGTCTATAAAGAGATATTTAATGCGTGCTGATTGGAACATATCGGCCATTTTGGAGGAACATCACTGTAGATATCATCTCGGTGCAATTGCACATCAACCATCCCAAACATACCGTAATCGAGTCGCCCAACGCCGCGATGAGACCAATGTCGGCGGGGCGCACGCGGTGCACGCTGTCAGGCGGCGTCGGACTCGACGCGAGAAGAGCCGCAGAGCAGTGATCGAGACGGCCGCCGATCGATGGACGGAAGGCCGGCTTTGGTGGAATCTCTGAAACATGAAGCTTTTTAAGATAACAATGCATACATTATTACGTACTTTAGATTGTCACAATTAGTGCGACAAGCTGCCGCGCGTTCAATGCGTATAAAGTTCGAGACATGTTCGCAACAGAAGAATTGGCAATTTTCCAGAAACAACGCCAATGTTGCGAACAAGTGTTCCGAAAATGTTTAAAACTTTAGACAGATTGAGTGCGAGGCTGACTGGACCTATATATCTTGTACTATATGACTAAACCTTCATCACAGAATTGGTAGACGAACACGATGCAAGCGAGTACGAGTGTGGTGAGCACGATGGCCAAGGCAAGCTTGGAGAAAAGCCGGAACGGAGAGGCCGACGGTGAGGGATGCCAGGGGCTAAAGAGAGGAGAGAGAAAGAGGAGAGAGGAGAGATAGAGATTGGGAGGAAGGGAGAATGAGAGAGTTAGAGGGAGAGAGAGATAGAGAGAGACTTAAGAAAGTAGACAAAAATAAAAATTATTAGAGATTATTAGCTTTGAGGTGAGGAGGAAATATAAAATACCATGGTCACTATAAAGGATCATAAAAATCTCGAGTAATATATTTCAGTTTTCCTGATTATCGCAGCTACGTTTCTCTAGATAACATGATCTCTTGAACCTAATGTTCAGGAAAAAAGACGTGAATTCAAACTAGAGTTTTTTTCTTTTAAAGGATGTAGCAGCAAAATAATTTCAAGAAACCAACATTTCGTTCCCATAATTCGTCTTCTCATCGTCTTCGTATTTGTCCTTTGCGCTCAGCGGGTGGTACGTGCTGTTCTTCATCTGTTACGGACAAAATTGTGACAAAAAAACAAGTTAGCAAAAAAAGTATGGAATGAGTACGTGACAAATCCGGAAAATTAATTGATTTTTTTTTACCTTTTGAACGTAATGAACAACAGCTGCAACTCCGTTTAGCATAGCGTTTCGGGGCATTCAAACGGGGCTCATTGCTCCTCTTTTGGGAGGGTGTGAAACGGCTGCCTAACCATAAGCGGCTAAGCCCGATGCGGAGCGAGAGTGAGAGATAGGAGAGAGAAAGAGAGAGAGAGAGAGAGAGGATAAGGGGAATATAGGAACAGAGTCAAATCGTTGAGGTAGAGAGAAAGAGAAGGAGCAATCTAAATAGGGAGAGAGAGAGAGAGATAAAGGTATGAACAAATAAACCATCTGAAGGCACTATATTTTATAATCGATCTTCTATCGCATATATAGTCAATTTTCTTTTTTTTAGGAGGACGAGACTGAACGAGAGTCGAAAATGATGACAGAGCAGAAATTTTTTATTTATTTATTTTTTTTCTTGCACCTGTTCATGTAAATTTTTACATTTGTGTCAAAAAACTTTTTATCTGCCGTAAGAAAACAAAAGGAGAGTCAATTATCAGCGCTAGACATTAGTGTATACACAGTTGACAATCGTGAAGCATAGGAAAACAATTTTTGGCGAAAAACGAAGAGTAAAGCATCAAGAGTTTCATGTCGATTTGGCTTAATAAATAAAATAATAACTTACTACTTACAAGTTGAAGTCGTGATTGGGAACAAAACATAAATTACCCGACAGAAAATAAGAGATATTGAAACTTTTTATTTGATTTCTTATAAGCTGCAAGCCTCGCTGTTCGCTGCTGTGCGAATGAACGGGCAATCCTGTAATACATTTATCTGGGTTTTTTTTGCTTTTTGAATATATGTATGTAAAATAATTTAAACAGAAAATAATTTAAAACTAGGAATTTAATCGGTTTTAATACTCGTTTCCTTATTTTTAATCATAGTATATATCCGACTACCTTATCAGGACACTCGAGCTCCTCCGCGGTGTCTACGAATTGGTCGTTCGTCGCTCGCTTTCCCGCACTCCCAACCGGCGAGAGAAGAGCACGCCAGAGATTCTTGGTCACGAGACTGCAGAGAGAAAGAGAGGGAGAAAGAGAGAGGAGAAGATTTAATAGAGAAAAAGAGAAGATATCATGAGCTTCATGATTTAAAAAATTGCTATTATGACTGACTTGTTGCCAAACTTGCTGAGATGGAAGATATCTTTTGCCAGGAAGTCGACGAGGTAGCCTTCCTTCTGAAATATTACCATAAATATCTTATTTAAAATATACATAAATCTAGAGAACTACATATTTCTAGAAAAAAAAACAAAATCCTGACCGTTCGCAGTGGCTCGTAGAGATCGTCAAAGATGTGCTGGGCGACTACGGTAAAGTTATCCGATTCGAATTCTCGCTCTTTTTCGATCTCGTCCACAACTCGTCGATATCCATCAACGTATCCTTGGCCAATTGGGGCATAACCGGGGCAATGGCTTGGCAAGCTGAATGAGAAAGTGTTTGAATGGGGTATAAGGATTTAAAGGAGAGCGGTCACCGAAAAATATTTAATGCAGGTTTGAAAAGCCGCGTCTGCCCTGAGATTCCTCACTCTCATTCTCCGTGCTATTTCGCAGGACGCACAATCCCGCTGCGTGAAAATAGCACGCGCGAATGAGAGTGCGAAGAGCCGCGGCAATTTAAAAAAAAATCACATATTTTTTCGGTGATCGCCCTCCTTTAAATCATATTTTCTTAAAATTCGAATATAGACAAAAGAAACTCTCTAAATAATAAAGTAATCTAATTACTGCTTTATATAGTTATAATAAGACTTTAACAATGCTCACCGATACAGCTGCTCTGCGGAGAACATGGTGAGATTCATGTTCCAGATCTGGACGATGGAGACAATGGTTCGTGGCATTTTGCTCGCCATCATCCGAAGGGCCTCGCGCACGTAGCTCTTGTACATGGTGGCCGTCGTGGCTTTCTGCAAAAGGAGATATCATAGCGAACATGTGAGCGCTAAAAAAGAAGCCGATGACGTCATACTCAAATTATATTAATGATGTGATAAATTACCACTTATGGGTAGGAACATCTTACAATTAGTTGGAAAGAATTGTCGTTTTTAAAGCAGTATACATGTGTACTTAAATATCTGTATAAATCGGAGTCGATTACTGTAAATTTAAGCAGCTTTACAAGCTCTACAAGCTACTACAAGTGCCAGCGCTGAAGAGTGAAGAAACGTACAAGACCACCGCTGCACTCGCCCATGATGTCGTTGGTGCCGATGAACATGTGCACCAGCTTCCACTGCTTCTGGCTCTCCTGCAGGAATGCTAAAACCATTTATGGGGTCAGTAGAAAGATCATTAGGCACCAGTGTTTTGAAGAGAGAACAAAGAATAACATACAAAATATTCAATCCAGACACCAAACCGGGTACTGTTCGAGTCGATTGATCAAATCCTCTGCTTGCCGCGGGAAATCGTCGCTGCGGCGGCCGCCGACAGCGACGTTGAGCTTCGTGTGCTCGAGTTCCATTCCGATTCCGGTCGAGAAGCCAGCGAGGTGGCTGCCGTTCAGGCTGCGCAGAATGTCTAAAGATGAGAGCGGGGAAAAACTAACTATAAATTGCGAGATTGATGAACAGAGAGAAAAATAGATGGAGAATTAGAGACCAGGGTTGCCCTAGTTTTTTTCTTCTTCTGCGATTTCTATTACAAATGTTTGAGATTAATTTAAAATTTAAATTAAATATTGAAAGTGCTCTCATACTGGGAATGGTGACATGCGTCGCGAGATTCTCGTCACCGCCCTGATCGAAGGAGTTGCCAACATAGTAGGGGCTGTTGCCGTACATTTCGAGGAAGAGTTCGGAGCCGTTGAGGTTGTCGTCCACCTCTGCTCTCTTCTTTGGCGGCGGGCCGTTCGCGGACCATGCGCCCACCTAAAACGGAAGAGTAGAAAATAATATTTAAAACAAAATTAGTTATCGTCACGACACAGTTATTATAGCATCGTGCCCAAACCTACCGTAATCGAGTCGCCGAACGCCGCGATGAGACCAATGTCGGCGGGGCGTACGCGGTGCACGCTGTCAGGCGGCGTCGGGCTCGGCGAGAGGAGATCCGGAGAGCAGTGATCGAGACGACCACCAATCGATGGACGGAAGGCGGGCTTTGGTGGAATCTCTGAAACATTTAAAGAAGCATTAAAGTCGCTAACTCCTAACACGAAATAGCCGATCAGAGAGTACTGTAGCTTTGTGCAACGAGCTCCTGGCAATTTTCCAAGTTTGTAGCTATTTACTTTCATTGACGCAATTAGTGAGACAATCTGATTGTTCATATGTACTACACATCTTGTATATAACGGTTGCAACTGGTAATATTTACCTAATTATCTTAACTAATTATCTTTTTTTTAAACATTTGTCCCGACCTTCATCCCAGAATTGGTAGACGAACACGATGCCAGCGAGTGCGAGAGTGGCGAGGACGATGGCCATGACCAACTTGGAGAAGAGCCGGAACCGAGAGCCCGACTGATATCGAGCAGCCGGCGGCGAGGGACGCCAGGGGCTAAAGAGAGGAGAGAGAAAAAGAGAGAGAGAGGGAGAGAGAGAGAATGTGAGAAAGGGAAAATGAGCGAGGGTGAAGGAGAGAGACAGAGAGTTAAGGAAGTCGGAGAAAAGATAGAATTATTAAAGATGATTTACTTTGAGGTGAAAACTTAGAAAACCTAGGGCACTATAAAGGAGTATGAAACTCTCGCGTAGTATCTCTAGATCACAATGTTTTGCGCGTTTTTGCTCACGCAAAAACGCGCGAATTCAAATATGAATTTTTTGCTCTATTAAAGAATGGAAGCAGACAAGGCAGCAAAATGATGACGTGAAACCAACGTGTCGTTCCCATAAATCGGCTGCTCGTCGTCCTCATACTTGGCCTTGGTGCTCAGCGAGTGGTACATGCTGTTGTTCTTCATCTGTTATGGATATTGTTCAGAGGCAAAAATTGTGGTAAAAAATATGTAAGTTAGCAAAAAAGCACGCAAGGATTATGTGACAAATCCGTAAAATTAGTTTGATATCTTTTTTAACCTTTTGCACGTAATGAACAACAGCTGCAACTCCGTTTAGCATAACATTTCGGGGCATTCAAACGGAGCTCTTTCTGGGAGGGGTGCGAAACGGCTGCCTAAGCAGCTAACCCCGATGCGGTGCAAGAGCGATAGATAGGATAGAGAGCGAGAGAGAGAAAGAGAGAGCGAGAGTGAGGGAGAGAGAGATTGAGAGAGAGAAAGAGAAATAGTTGATAGGATAAGTGAATACAGGAGCAGAGTCAAATTGTTGTGAGAGAAGCACCAGGATCAATCTACACACAGAGAGAACCATCCGAAGACACTAGATAAATTTTACAATCGATCTCCGATAGCGTGAATAGATTAATAGACCATTTTCTTTTTTTTAATACAAGGCGAGTTCCTTCTGAACGAGCGCAGAAAATGATGACAACGTAGAGCAATGGAGCATCTAATGCCGAGAAAATGGGAATGAAGGAAGAAAGAAAGCAAAACATATGAATCATTCAAACAGAAAAGGCAAGGCGGGTAATGAAAAGGAAATCAAGTTAGAAAAAAAAGTCTGTGGAAAAAAGTTTGTAGAATTATTTCATTGTTACAAGCTTTGAAAAGGAAGAAAACCGAGAAAGTGTAGAATGTGAACAATGACTCTATCAAGCCAAACTTTTCAGCTTCTCACGCATGGTCAACATTTTGTTCGATTGAATATACAAGCATGTTTCCGTTCTCTCTCGTTACATAGTCTCTCTCTCCCGCATTCTCTCTCACTCTCTCACTCTCTCTCTCTATCTCTGTCTCTCTCCCTCTCTCCACCTCTCAAAATAGGTCACACCATCAATCTACAATTTGCTCTATCACAGAACTTGCGCAAGGTTTTTTGTATTTATTCACCGGCTGCTCTCTTTCTTGCACCCTCCTACATACGACTCAATCTCTGTCGTTCTCTCTCTTCGTATCTCTCTCTCTCTCTTTATCAGGCACTATCTCGCCTACTTTCGCTCTCTCTCTCTCTCTCTATCTGCCTTTCTCTCGCCCTCCAAGCTCTTTCTCCATCGCATGGCAACCGAGACAGGCACAATGGTGAAATCGATTGTATCATAGGAGAGAGGCGAAAAGGAAATGAGAGTAGAGAAGACATACTGACAAGGAGAAAGAAAGAGAGAGCGAGTAAGAGAGAGAGAGAGAAAGAGAGAGAGAGAGAAAGAGAGAGAGAGAGAAAGAGAGAGAGAGATAGAGAGAGAAAGAGAGAGCAAGAAAGAGAGAGAGTGAGAGAGAGATAGAACGAAGGGAGAGAGCGAACACTTGTGAGAAATATAGAGGAAGAGAGAGTGATGATTCGCTCACTAGCTGTAAACGCTGTCTGAAAGCGAGGATGGTTGCAGCAACAATTAAAACTATACCTTAACAAAATGTTCAATTTCATTCATGAATGATGTCTAATACAGAGTAATAATATGGACGTTTTTGGCCGCAGTTGGCAAGTGTATTCTACAACAACATTAAAATGTTCATTTTGTAATTTTCTTTGGGTGAATGGTTTGCCGACCACCACACACTTGTAAAGTATTCAAAATCAAGCTATCATGGTGTTATATTCTTTCATTTGCTTAAACAATAAAAGGACAAGTTCAACATGATTGAATAAATGGAGTTTGTTTTTTTTATTAATCAAAAATAAAATGTATACACTTACGCATTCGGCTGCGATTAAAGCATGAAGACAGTACGAATTTATTAAATTAAATTTCACTTTCAATGTTACGCATAACATTGGTTTTAATTCTTTATTTTATTTCTTTGCCTTCTTGAGATTGCGCCGACTTCTCGGCGATTCACCGCAATTCACGCTGTTCTCGGAGGTTCTAATGAACGGGCACTCCTGGAAAAGGAGAACTTTCACGATTGGAAGTTTGATGCAATTGAAGTGTCTATGTAAATAGATCATAATATTTTATTTATGCAAAATAATTAAACGATTCTTTAAAAAAAGGAGTAATAAGTGTTTTAAGTAGACTCATTAAAAGTATATAACTTCATTTATACAATTTAAAAAAGGCAATCTGACCGGGTCCGGACATGCGAGTTCTTCTGAGGTGTCGATCAACTGCTCATTTGTCGCACGCTTTCCTGGACTACCCACCGGCGAGAGGAGAGCACGCCAG
This sequence comes from Allodiplogaster sudhausi, assembly GCA_945643635.1. Taxonomy (NCBI): domain Eukaryota; kingdom Metazoa; phylum Nematoda; class Chromadorea; order Rhabditida; family Diplogasteridae; genus Allodiplogaster; species Allodiplogaster sudhausi. The sequence goes on along the minus strand of CALZFC010000091.1, from coordinate 1,169,437 downwards.
AGATTCTTGGCCACGAGACTAGGAGAGAGAGAGAGAGGGTAGAAGAGAAAAAGAGAGAGAGAGAGAGAGTAAAAGAGTGAGAGAAAAAGAGAGATACTTGAGAAATGGAGAATAGATAGAGAGAGGGTGATACAGATTGCCACAGAAAGAGAGTGAGCAAAGGAACGAGCGAGAGAGATAAGCAAAATGATCGCTAACTTGTTGCCAAATTTGCTAAGATGCAAATGAAAGAAGTCGTCGGCCAAGAAGTCGACAAAGTAGCCGTTGCTCTGAATTATCCGTGTTTTTTAAAAGAATTTAAAAAGTCGAACCGATTGACAGCAAATAAAAATATTTTCTGTATATTTAAACATATGTATTCACACAAAAGCCGATTCGAACATCACGGAGCGGTGTGTAGACATCATCAAAGATGTGCTGGACGACAACGGTGAAATCGTCCGATTCAAACTCGCGCTCGGCCACGAGCTCGTCGACCGCTTTCCGATAGCCATCAATAAGTTCTTGGCCAGCGGATGCGTAACCGGGCGGGCATCGCGGACGACCGCTGCACAATGATGAATAGAGAAATAAACAGAAGCACCACAAAAAAGGACAATTGTCTTAGACAAATGTTGTCTTGACGCAATTGTCTTGAGTGATTGTCTTGACCTCTCAGGACTATCGACTCTGTGTGTGTATGCGCATCTAGAAAAAGCAGAATTTAAAGTGTGACGTTGCTTTTTTAAAAGCTTAATTACATTCAAAGTCGATGGAATTTCTCGCGGATTTTTGCAGGAAATTTGGATTTCTCAGAAAAACAAGAGGCGAATACAATGTAAAATATTAGAAAAAACAAACAAGCAAAATGAAAAAGAGAGGAATCATAGCTCTTACCCATAGATGACGTCACTGGCGAGCATGGTGAGATTGGCGTTCCACATCGGGATGATCGAGATGATCGTCCGTGGCGCGAGCTTCGCCATCATTTCCAACGACCCTCGCACGTACGCCTTGTACTGGCTGGGCGTTGTCTAAGTTTTATTTAATTTTATTATTATTATTATAAATGATGCAAAACATTTTTACGAGAAAAAGAGTGGAAACCCAGTTTCTCTTATTCTCGATTCGGAGTTGTGACCGATTTTTTAAAGCAGTTTTATTATAATCTAACTATGTATCTATCTATCCAAATAAAACGATATCTCATGATTCCCGGTTTTATTATGAATAGGGTAGGGTGAATCACGTTATTTAATGGTGTAATAAATAAATTATTTTAAAAGCAAGCGAACCGGCTTCTTCTTGTTACACGGCCCGAAAAAGTCGTTGGTGCCAATGAAGATGTGCACCAGCTTCCATTGCTCGTTGCTGTTCTGCACAAAATTAAAAAGTTTTAAAATTAATTATTACAAACTAATATTTATTTTAAAAAAAAGTCATTCAAATAAATTGGAGTTTGTTTGTATAAGTGCATGAAAATCCAAGCCAGTGATAATATTTGCTTTGTATAGTATATATGTATGTACATGTATACATAAATACATTTAATGATTGGGAAGTAAAAAAAAAACGACGCTTACCGGATATAGCTGAAGACGCTCAAGAAGCTCGACAGTCTGACGCGGCAGATCGCTACTCAGGCGGCCGCCGACCTCGAGAATAAAATAATATTTTTTTTAAAGATTTTTTCTTAACAAATGCCGTGGACTGCTTATTTACAAGACAATTGTATGAAGAAAAAAACACAAGTTAGATTTCAAAGTAAAAACAGTAATTCTTACAAATAGCGATATGCAAAAATTACGAACCGCAACATTGAGACGCGTTTGCTGTATGGACTTGGCCCATGAGACACGGCCCACGGAGTAACCGGCGACGTCGCTATTGAGACTTTTCAGGATGTCTGAATCAAAAGGATAGGTTATCTTTCAGACTGAATGAGAACGAGAGGGATAGAGGGAACGCGAAACTTTTTTCTTTATTCACTCAAGAAATGAATATTTACTAACTTATTGTATCGTACATACATATTATTGTATGTAATATACTGTATCTAAAACATATATATATATATTTTTATACACAAATAAAGCTCCAAAAAACATGAACAAACAAAAACAAACTCGGCAGCGTGATGTGCGTCTTGAGCGTCTCATCGCCGCCCATCGCGAACGAGTTGCCGACGTAGAAGAAGTAATTGCCGAAACGATCGAGGATTCTGCGCAACTCCTCTTGGTCATCCTTACTCGGATCACGCGCCGGAAACGGCCCGTTCTCCGAGTACGCGCCAACCTTAATTCGTTTAAATTTTTAAGAAAATAATTAATTCACATTTGAATTGCCGCTCGTTCACCTTGGGAGAAGTAGGAACTCTCATACTCGCGTGTTTCGTGTATTGGTCGCCAAAAACCGCTGCGTGAAATTGAAACGCGCGAAAGGCCGCGATTTCAAAATCTCGCAGAATTTCTAGGTGTTCGACCTCTTTTAAGACGATTCTTATTTGTCGGGCTGGCAAATAAAATTTAGCTCGCTACCATAGTCTTGCTACCGTAATCTCGTTACCGTAATCTCGTTACCATAATCGAGTCGCCGAGTGCCGCGACGAGACCGAGATCGGCGGGGCGCACGCGGTGCACACTGTCAGGCGGCGCGTCTTGGCTCGGTGAAAGCAAGTCGGCGGCGCAGAGCGCGAGGCTGCCGCCGATGGAAGGGCGAAAGAGAGGATAGCGCGGCGACGCGCCGCTTCTCTCACATTGATCTGCTAGAATATCGGGAGATTATTTTTAAACCTTTGATTGGTGGGAAAAATAAATAAATAAAATGGTATCAAGTTAATGAATAAAACATTTTACTCTGACAATTAGTGACCAATGCGACTATGGAAATCAGAAGTGCAAGCATTCTGGGCCGAGCTGTCGTGGTGGAGCAGAAAGGGCACTGGACACTGAGGTCGGCAAACGGAAAGGGCGTTTTGGCGAGAGAGAGAGAGAGAGAGAGAGATGAGAGATTAGAGACGGTGAGAGAGGAGAGTAAAATTGAGGCTAGACGATCCAATAGAAAAAATGTTATGGAGCAAAGAGTGTAACTAACAAACAATAGAATGAAAAAGGAGAGATCGAGAAGGAATTAGGAATAGAAAGAAAGAGAAAGAGAGAGGGAGATAGAAAGAGAGAAAAATTAGGCTAGAAAATTTTTGCCAGGTAACAAGGAGCCAAAGTCATCTGCAGCCGGCTTCTTTCATTGACTTTAGTTGCCTTTGCACCAGCTCTTGCCTTATTCTATCGATCATCAAAGAGTTGCGTGATCTCTCGCAAATCCTGCTCGTATCATTTTTAGCTGCCATCATTTTTTACTCACTATTTTCCTCATATTTTTAGTTTTGGTAGAAAAAAACCCTTTTCTACATAATCCTGTCACGTGTCCCTTTTTCCGGCCCATTTGTGTGTCCTCTCGACAAATATTAGAGCGCCAGACAGAAAGAGCGAGCAACGTTGCAATTTGTTATTTTTTTGATCGAATGCATTTGTTACGGATCATTGCACTATTCGAAGTGATACATTTTATTTCCACGAGATAAAAAAAATGTGTTAGTCTCTTATAACAGAGAGCAAACTAGAAAGCTTAACAAACAACTGTTGCAATGTTCAGATCAGAAGTGAACATGGAAAATGAGGCTGCAACATGCACACTAATAATTCAGATTTGTACAGTCGACGCACAAAAGACTCGAGAGCAACGATCGTATAATGAAAATGTCTGGTGAAAGGAGCCAAAAGCAGACAAACATTCTGCTAGGCTACAGGCTAGTGCCGTGATCATGTGGATTCTTTGGAAGATCTCTTTTTTTCTCTCCTTTTGCAGACTAGCAAAATACAATCATAGATGATCTCCTGGATCTCACTGGGTCCAGTTGCCGCTGTTACAAACAGTTCGAATGAAAGGACACGCATACAAATTGCAGACGATTCGTTTGAACTCTTTTTATGTTGTCGATGAACGACATGCGAAACTTTCGCAGACAACGAGAGAGGATACCTCAAAAAATATCCGTTAACTTGGTGGATGGAGCATAATTAGGGCCTCCGTAAAGTAAACATGAGCAAAAATGAAACATCCCAGGCTTCGTTCAAAATTTGTATGTATGATTTACTGATACATACTTTGTGATATAGGAAGATGATTGGTAACATCGAGGAGGATAACAGTGAACGCTCATCCAACCTTGAAAAAGGATCAAGAGAGACGGCCGTAAAATCTTTGTGATTGCGACCCAATGCCCACGTGAAGATTCTTCGGCACTGGTACGGCGAAAGACCCCCTGATCTCTCGCTTATATAAATACAAAACCCATTTTGGTAACTTTTTCTTAAAATGTTTAACGATATAATCAGAAATAAGTCACGGTTTGGAAGGAGAATTGAATTATATTCACAGAAAACACAGAAAAATGTCTACAGGCCAACGTGTCACGCACTACTCTCTTATAATTTTTTTAAAGTAAAATAATAAAAAAATATATACATAAAGTCGAAAAAAATCTAACCGATTCCCTTCAGCCGACCATCTGCGATCTTCTTGTCAGAATCTAAGCCCAATCAACAGAACAGACAACGCCACCTTTTGTGCCGATCTTTATTTCGGTGTGGGTACGACCAGTTCATCCAGGGATGGCAATGTCTGCATTAACAGCCTCGTCCATTCGAGCATTTGCTGCAAAGGTAACCTTCCTTATCACAATTACGGAGATTAAACACTGAATGAATCGCATTAAATAGTTATGCATATGTACGTACATATATGTATGTATGTTCTCGGCACCGTCTAGTATTGTTTTTCGCAGAATTTGATCGCCCTGGTAATAAAATTTCGTCAGTACTGAACGTGATTGAGACAACAGACTACCACTTTCCTAAACAAGAATATTGTTTGGATTCATTATTTTTTTTATTAAAATGCGCAGATTGCATTCAAGTGAGAAAATTGGTCTGTAGATCATAAAATTGAGATTCTTGTAGTATTTTATGCAAAGCTCCCGAGTAACGATCATTTGATGAAAATGCCTGGTGACAGGAGCCAAAACAGACAAACAGTCTATGCCAGAGCCTAGCGCTGTGCTCAGGTGGATTCTTTAGAAGATCTCTTTTTTTCGCCTCTTGCAGACTAATAAAAAAGAAATCATAGATGAGCTCCTGGATCTCATTTGGCATAGTTGCGGCTGTTCCGAACCGTTCGAATGAAAGGGCATGTCTACAAATGGAAGACTATTCGTTTGGCTCCTTTTTAATTATAGAAGAGTCATATAATACAGAAAAAAATTATAGAAACATTCTTAATAAAGTTGCCAATAATTATCACATAACATTTATATTAAAGTGATATCTTCAGAAACATTTAGGAAACTGCTAACTTTCAATGGCATGAATAAATGTGGATTAATGAAGTAAAGTAATAGATCTTCTGGACATAATATTTAAATCGAATAATATTCATATCGATCAAGAACCGGGTGGAATATGGACATCCTGGACGTAGAAAAATTATCGAGGTAAAATTATGGTGGTACTACTGGACTTATTCGTTGAATATTTCGATTGACCCAGACGGTCACTATACTCATGATGGCTGCTCACTTTTTCTTTCACAGGTAGCAAGATCGATGCGGCCCTCTCTCACCGTCTTTGTAGTCTCTTTCTCTGACACACTCTTTCGCTCTTTCAATTGCATCCATCCATCGACTGATCACTTCCTGGCTTTTCGCTCTCTTTCTTTCTCTCTCTCTCTTTCTCGCTTTCTCTCCTCCCACCTCTCTCTCTCTCTCTCTCGCTTTCTCTCTGCTCTGCACATCCCGTACTGCCGCTCTTACTCTCCTTTCTGTGGTTGGTGGGCAGCTCACGACCTCGAACCACTGCTTTCGTAAGTAAATCACTTGGTTTTATTTATTTATTTATTTACATATATTACTATCATTGTTTCTGGCATATTTTTCTAAATTTAAATCTTATTTTGAAAGTAACGTTGCCTAACTTTTTTCTTCATCTTTTTAGATAATTCTTTATTTTATTTTATATGTAATTCATGAACTTGTTGTCTTCATTAGCGAATTGTAGGCGGGTACAGCGCTGAAGATGAGCTCCTCGTGTTCGGTGGATTGGAGGGCGCCAGGGGAAGCCCCCGGGGCCTTGTTAGGTGAGTTAGAGAGAGTGAGGGTGAGAGAGAAGGTGAAAGAGAAAAAGAGATTGCGATAGTGTGAGAGCATAAGAGCCAGTGAGAGCGTTTTTTCTGTGTTAATTTGTATTTATTGTTCTGAATTACCAAATTTTAGCTTAAATATAAAGGTAAATTCAAATATTATTACAGCTCCACGACTTCAAGACGATCTCATAGCATCGACAGATCCGATTGATCTCCAGCACGAGTCGAATCTCGCGACGATCTTCGCGAACACTGTTGCACCCATCATGCCCAATACATTCCATGGCTTGTTCGATTGCGAGGCTGCTGACGAGCATGCGCTGTCGATCAGAGAAGCGCAAGCGACCGGAGACGAATTGGAGGCGATCATTCTGCTCAAAATCTTCTATGCTTCTCGCCGTCTTCTGCCTCGCAACTTGGTCGACTGTGAAGAAAACTACAATTCGTTGGCGCAGCTTACAACGGTTCTTGCTGAGTTCTCTGCTCCAAGCAAGAAGCGAGCCACACAAGAAGAAGTGACCAAATATATGGAGAAGGTTCCTGGACTCTCAACGGCTGAGGGCGCACGACTCGTTTCGAACGTGTTGGTCAAGTTCATTATCTGGGACGAGACAAACAAAAGGGCGACAGTCGTATTCCTTCCAATCTTCGACCACGTTCGTGACTACATGAAGAGCATTCTGACGGAGGAAGCGCATCGGGTTGCTGCGTTGCACGGGGTCGCCCACTTGATGATGACTCTCGAGTGCTATAAGCTGTGCTTTCGATCGAAAACGATGACACTTCCGATCGATGGATCAATCGATGGATCAGGAGCGCGGCTGCGCTATACGGGGCAAGCATGGCAATTTATACGTAGACTTGGAATGGTCAGCGGCTCAAACTATTGTTCTGCGGACTTTCTCGGCTCAACTCTGTCCGGCCGTCTCGCGAAGGGAGTCTCAAGTTACACCGGATGGATGACGGCCTTCAGTTTTGCGTTGCTGGAACTTCTTTCCGCGGCGGCAAAAGAGAATAGATACGGTCGCGAAGAATCAAACAAAGGACATTCCAACCCAAGCCCGCTTGCTGGCTGAAAGATTCCCTCCGTGTTTCGATCGACTCATCAAATACATGGAGAGCGTGAGTGCACAAGGAGGCAGGGACTTCCAACGAATTTGGTCGGCTCTCAATCGGATTTCAAATCATGCAAGAGTCCGTGGCGACTTCGCTGCCTGCCCCATGCCAACGAGATTGGGCACTCTGGTCAAGGCAGTGTTGGCTGGTGGCTTAGCTTGGAAGAACGCTTGCAACGTTCTCATGAATCCTGAAATCGACGACAAAAGATGCATCGACAGGGGGATCAAGTCTGACAAGCACGCATATTGCATTGGACTCTCCGAACTGAAGCTTCTCTTCGCTGACTCGACGACGATCATCAACAACATCGGAGAGTTCCACGCGCGAGAAGATTGCGCTTACCCGACGTTTGAGATTCAGGGTTACCAGATCCCGGGAACGGTCACCGGTGCGTACCGCGGACTACAGACATTCAGCGCTCTTACAAGCTACCCCAAGTTGAACATCCGAAGCTCCCAGGGTATCTATATAACTCACCTCAATCCCTCAGTCGTGCGTCCGCATGTGAGCTACAGCATCGCTGTACCGCCGGTATTCCTTACACCTGATCCGATACGATCTCTGGAGGCACACATCGTCGACGTGAGGAGGAAACTATATACTTCGGACACCATCAAATGGAACAATGAGAATCTCAATCCCTACATCAGCACAGCAACAACCGATGTCACGTACTTCAACGAGCTTGCTGCCCAGAACGCAAACGAGGTCAACCGCTTGAGCGCAGAAATTTAAATTTTACATTCGCTTTACCAAAGCTATTAAATTGATACTAATACACATTCTTTAAACCAGTATACAGGATCATTTTTGTTAGGCATTTTTTTTGATTTTTTTTTTCTTTAATCCTTTTCCTCTCAAGTGTGCATGTAGTCAGGACTCATTGTATGACATTTCCATATTTTTACCTCTTTTTTTGCGGTTAAAATCGGCCATTGTAGACGGGTCATGCCCGATTTTTTCTACGAGACTTTATTTTGTGAGTTGGATATACTGGAAACTTGTACGTATGTATGTACATAGAGAACCATCCTTCCCGTTCTAAAGTGAATTTAGGCAGGTACTATGACATTTCCTGACTAGATTCCACATGCGGAATGTTCAAGATTATTTTTTATTTCTACAGCATAATTTTTTTTAATCGTTTGCAACATAAAACAAACGAGAAAGATAAACAAGCAACTATTGACATGTACAGATCATGATTGAGCATGGAAAATGGATCTGCAGCATGAAAACTAACAATTGAGATATGAACAGTTGTATGCATGGCAGAAGCATAAAAGACCCGAGAGCAATGATCGCTGTATGATAATGCCTGGTGAAATTAACAAACAACAAACAAACAGCCTGCTAGGCCACAGGCTAACGTTTTCCTCTTGTGTATTCCTTGAAATATCTCTTTTTCCCGTTAGCAGTGTAATGAAAAATTAGTAGCGGAGCTCCTGGATCTCACTCGGCACAGTTGAGGCTGTTGCGAACCGTTCGAATGAAAGGGCATGCCTACAAATTTCGGAGACTAGAACCTGATTGTGATTTCTTGTTAGTAGTATAGAAAAATAATATAATAAAAATAATTATAGAAAAATAATATAATAAGAAATATGTAGAAACAATTTCATACTAAATAGTGCTGCCAATTATTATCATACAATATTTATTTTGATGCTGATGACATTGTAAATATTTGTGAACAACGAGAAAAGAGAGAAGGTTTGAAAGAGAAAAATTAATCAATAACCGGGTCTGGACAGGCGAGATCGCGCGAGAGCGAAGCCATCTCGGCCGGCGTCGCTCGCTTGCCTTGACTGCCAATCGGACACAGCAGACTCTTCCAGAGCTGGCGAGCTACGAGGCTGGAAAGGAGCCAAAAACTCATATTTGAATTCTCGCCTTTTTGCCTGATTCAAAGGGTGAGTGAGCAAGCATATGAAAATTCAATTAGATTACGGTCGAGTTTCGTGCGCCTTAAAAGGCATATGTCTCAGATAAAACACTAATCGTACAAATTCTCCCACTAAAAATACTAATCGGAAATTGTCCTCATTATTAATTTATTAAAATGTTTTGTTAGCAAAAAAAGAATGGAAAAATTTAAACTTGACAACGACAATTAACTGACCTGTTGCCAAACTTGCTGAGATGAAAAATGTCTCTCGCATAAAAGTCAACAAGATATGCTCCGGATTCCTGCAAGAATAAGGTGTTCAATTTTTCTCGGTAACCAAAAGGACATAATTTGTGGGTTACAAAGAACCGGAAATAAAAAAAATAAATAAAAATAAAATAGTTGAATAAAATTCAAGACTTCACTGAGTGGCTCGAGCAAGTCATCAAAGATATGTTGCGCGACGACGGTGAAATCATCGTCGCTGTCGAACTCCTTGAGGCGCTCGAGTTCGCTTTTCGATATCCCTCGGTGGCCTCCTGGCCACTCTTTTCGATGTATCCGCAAAAGTGCTGATCGCTGAAAAGTTCCGCTATTAATTATCGTTAATTTTTAATCATTTTAATATATTTTTATAATTTAAAATGAATAAAATTAGGAAAACTAGATAATTTTTTTAAATGCCTATTTCACGGACGTAATGATATCATTCGCACGATTCGAAAAGTTGACGTTCCACATCTGAATGATTGAGACGATGGTTCGTGGAAGAGAAGTCTTCAGCATTTGAATGGCTTCGAGAAGGTACTGCTTGTAGAGCACGGGCGAAGTGCTATTCTGCCAAGTGAACAATTATTATTTTTATTTACTATATATTTACTTAATACAAGTTATATAGAATGTATGTAATATGACATAGAAGACAGCTTTTTTTATAATTCAGAGGAGTACAAGCACTAAAAAAATACAATTAAGACTTTAGAGGTACTTTAAACTAACGCTGATCAGCTTGCAAGGCAAGCGAATGTCGTTGGTGCCGATGAAGATGTGCACGAGTTTCCATTTCTTCTTGTAGTCCTTATTATTAAAGCGAAATATTTGTCTTGTTTCTTGTAATTTGCTGACCTTTTTTCTTTCTTCGTTCCCTCCCTTCACCTCTTTTACTCTTTCTCTCTCTTCTCTCACTCTCTCTCTCTATCTCCCTGACCGGATATGCCCTGAGGCGCGTGATGAGTTCGCCAGCCTGTCTGATCATATCGTCCGCGAGCATGCCAGGGATGGCGACGTTCAACTTGGTGTTGGCGCGCAACAGATCGCGGCCCGTCGAGAATCCGTCCAGTCTCGGGTTCAGCGAGCGCAGAATGTCTAGCAGAAGGGAATTGATAAGCATAGAGAGAAAAGGATTTTCTGTGCAAAGTTATGATATCTTTGTGGGAGAGAAGAAGAGAAGAATTGTTAGAGACAATATAGATGGCTTTAGATAGAGTAACGTGAGTGAAATGTGAAAAAGTGTTAAAGTGAGAGAAGCACGAGGCGAAAGGGGTAGGGAGAGAGAGAGAGAAAGAGCGAGAAAAAAAGAAGAGAGGAGTACTCGGCAGAGTGATCTGCGTCTCGAGTTCTTCATCTCCGCCCATGACGAACGAGTTGCCGGGTCGATCGAGGCGGCCGACGTCCATGTCGTCTTCGTTCTCCGATTTGGTGCCCACCCGAAAGAGATATCATTTTTAATTTATTCCTTTTACAAAATAAAAACATTTTATTTAATTAATTAAATTAATCACAAACAAAAAAATTTTCATTACTTTAAAACAGGGTAGTAATAAGTAATTAGCTCTTGACAAATAGAGGAAGAACACGTGCAACTTTGGTTATTACCGAAATAGAGTCGCCCATCGCTGCGACCAAGTCAATGTCGGCCGGTCGGACGCGGTGCGCGCTACTCGGAGGCGCAGGGGAGCGCGCGAGGGTGTCGCGGGCGCATCGCGCGAGACTCCCGCCGATGGGAGCGCGGTAGTGGACGGAGGGACTGGAGGCTGAGGAGAGAGAGAAAGAGCGAGGGAGAGACTGAGAGGGAGTGAGGAGGGTGAGAGAGGGAGAGAGAGACAGAGAGAGAGAGAGGAGGAGGGAGATAGGGAGAAAGGAAGAGAGAGTGAGAGAAAGTGGGAGAGAGAGAAGGGGAAAATTAAGGATGAGAAAAGAAAAATATTATTGTAAATAAATATTAAAAATTATTTCGTACAACGCGACGTCATAAAGAGCACGATAGCGACGAGAGAGACAACGACGCAGACGGCGAGAGGAACGCGCGGAGAACAGCGCTTCTCATCACTGGATGAAAAAAATAAGAGCCATATAAAAAAAAAATTTTCAAGAATTTTTATCCTAAGAGATAACAAAGCACATATTGAAGACACTAATTTTTTTTAGAAATACATTTTTTTTCTAATTTTGTTAACTTACTGTTTACTTTTATATTGCAAATGAAAATTATTTAGGCTTTACAAAATGCGGCTTGATTATTTGGAGAATTCTCTCGCTTCGCTTACCCATCCATTCGCTCTTCTTCCCTGTTTGCGTGGTGAAGTCGACGATATTCAATCTTCCCCATGGAGCGGTGATTTGAACGAGCAGAGATATCCCTCTTCATTCACGCATACATACAACCTGGCACCAACAATGACACGAGATGAGAGAGCGTGCGAGAGTGAGAGACGACAAGGAAAGGTGAGAGAGTGAGAGAGCGTGCGAGAGTGAGAGACGAAAGGGAAAGGTAAGAGAGTGTGAGAGCGAGAGAGACAGAAAGAGAGAGAGAGAGAGAATTGGGAAACGCGTATGAAGCTAATTGATTCACCAAGGACGACGCCAACAGGTATAAAAAGGCATAGAGAGGGCGAAGTGAGATAGACATTGGACAAAAGAGAGTCAAAGAGGCAAAGAATGAGAGATACATAAAGCGATCGAGAGAGTGGGAGAGAAAAGGATGGAAAGGCAGAGATTATAAGCAGGTATAAAGAGTTCGAAGGAGTATTTTTTGCAAATTTTTTTAACAATGCAATAGCGTCGATAAATTATCATATATCAGATGTAAGCATTAAAGCTTTCTTAATACTTTTCTGGTTTGTAAGCAATTTCAGCTGAACAAGAACTTTATTCATCGAATGTAACAAACAAATGTTTTCACGAAACTCCTACATACAGAAACTGTGAGTGAATCTACGCGTTATTAGGAAGCGATGGATATTAGAAGAGCAACTCTATGAGCACATCGATATACGTACATACAATTCGGATGACTAAATTGCACGAGAGAGGAGAGAGCAAAAGAAAGAGGGTGTGCCATTGTTAACGAATTGAAAATTGAAAAAGAACGTTAAAAATTAAACTTTAAAACAATACTACCCAGTAAAAAGAACTAGTATTACATTCAATTACAAAACCCATCTAGATAATAATACCATTTTACAATTGTCAACTATATTGATACAATCTTGCAAATGTGTCCCTGGGTCATGATCGGATTGAGCATGTTTTGCATCAAAAGAAAGATTGTCACATTTGTTTAGTTGGCAATGTTTCGAAAAGTATTTTGAGAGAATTAGATGTTGAGCTTGTGTGAAAGGCGGAAAAGAAGAATAGCTCGAGAATATAAGCTAAGAGTGTTTTCTGATACATATATGTAGAAAATAGAAAAAATTCTATATATTTCCCTGAATTAAGGAGTCCGGCACACAATTAGTTTGGCTTTTGCACCAGGGCCGGAATTTAGAATTTGGCAAAGGCGATGTTTCGCATGTTGGCGAGCGCGACAGGCGTGAACTTGTACAGATTGGCGCTGGTGGGATTCACAATCGTCTGGAAGTTGTCGTTTGGCCGGAAGACGCCTTCAAGAAGCCTCATTTAGATTCCATAACATGTACTTTTTTTGTACAATTAAAGCCTAATTTTTTTTTGCCTATTTTCTTGCAATTATCGCTGTAAAGTATATGCAAAAAATCGATAATATAGAGAGGACGAAAAAGTTTTGCACAAAAAAGTCGACACTGACCAACGAGCTGTCCACTCCAGAGATCGTCGACGCGATAGCCGCCGGGAGACGAAAGACCGAGACGGTTCAGCACGAACTCGACCGACTGTGCAAGAAAGGGGCTCGAACACTTATTATCTAATCACTCCATCAGCAATCACGAAAGCTAAAGTGATTAAAAAACCTTTTTGTCTATTTTTTTTAAATAAGAATAACAAATAAAATTTACTTTATTTTTTAAATTATATTTTTTAGTGATAGCTTATGGTTAGTTAGCCGGCTGGCTGGCTGGCCGACATTGCGGTTGACGAGGTTCCTGTTGAGTACGCCGACGGCGAAGGAGAAGTCGCTGGTGGCCGCGTCGAAGGGCGTCATCGACTTCACGTACACTCCGACGTCCGTCGTCTTCAAGCAGCCTTTTATTAACTTTGTCTTTATTCCAATTTACCTATCTCTTTTAGATGTATTTTTATCTGATCTTCTTCATAATCTCCATGTCAGTCGATCGAAATCATAGTCTTTTTCATTCTTCAACTTTCATTCTAACTTCATCTTGCATCTTTAACTATCTCTTCTCTATCTCTCTCTTCTCTGCTCTCTCTTTCTCACTCTCTCTCTCTCTCTCTCTCTCTGCCAACATTCGCGACGAGTCTTCCCATGCGGCCGAGTGGATCTTGATCGACGGCGATGACTCGCTTGTTCAGCAGAATGTCACGGAACACGGGCGCGATGTTGCTGCAAGGAAAGGGTGCATTCTAAGCATGTAGACGAATATGAGGCTCTACGAGGGATGAGCTTCTGCCCGAGCTCGCCTCGCACGAGGTCCGACCCGACAAGCCCTAGTCATATTAGAAAGCAGAAATTGTCTTCTCTCTCTCTGCCCATCGAGAGCGATCTATATTTGTGACTACACAGTTCCTAATTAAAGTACTCCATGCTGAGCCAGTGTTCAAAGCATGGCATGTAAATCAGTTGGGAGCAAATCTGCTGGTAGAAAACCCGCCGTGGAAAATTAGATATGTGAAAAAGTATCTCATGACGACTGACCGCAGGTCGTTGCTCATGATGAGCGGCGCGGACCAGATGGACCAGATGGTCATCTGCGCGCGAGCCTGATCTACCGAGATGCCCGGGTTGCCGATCACGAGCTGGAGAGAAGAGAGAACGGAAATGAAGTCAGCAAGTATACGACCGTCAAAAACAGTTGAAAATATTAATTTAATCATCTCTTCGAGTGCGCCCTGACCATGTCCGGATCGTGCCATGCACCCGGCTTCTGTGTCGGGATGTGTCTGTCCTGGTTGTGGTCGTAGTAGTTGATGATGCTCATGATCGACCTGAAGCATTGCTTATTTAGTAGTTATTTTGTCCTTTTTAGTAAATATTTAGTACTTATTCAGTAACTATTTAGTACTTATTTAGTAACTATTTAATACTTATTTAGTACTTATTTAGTTGTTATTAAGAACTAATTAAGTGCTTATTTTGTGTCTGATCCCTATTTTATGGCTGCATTAATTGTGGACAACTCTTTTTTCACTGTAACCCGTTATTTAATGTAGTTGCAAAAAAAAGGGAAAAAGACGATATTCCTACTTCCACGACGAGTTAATATCGTCAAAGTTGCGCCACAGATTGCAGTAGTGTCCGATGACGTTGTAGTCGACCTGGCATGATGAATACAATTAATTTTAGAAGTCACTCTTCCTATAATAAACAACCATGAGAGCAATGATTTTTCTCCTTTTGTTAGAATTTTAGAAAAATAGCCTTATAAAAAATTTCATATGACACTTAAAAATCCTTCTGATAAAACGGAAAATACCTTCTGCGGCTGGTTGATGAGATAAGCGGGCCAGCTGCACGAATAGACGATGGGACGGCCGGTCGCATTCAACGCGCGCGACATCTCGGGATAGCCTGTAGAGAGAGAGAGAGAGAGAGAGAGAGAGAGAGAGAGAGAAAGAGAAAGAAAGAGAGAAAGAAAGAGAAAGAAAGAGAGAAAGGAAGAGAGAGAAATAGATAGAAAGAGAAAAAAGGGAGACATAGAGAGAGGGAAGGAGAGATAGGGTCAGAGAAAGAGTGAAAAAGAAGAATGTAGCGCGAAGGAGAGAAAGAGAGAGAGAGAGAGAGAGAGTGAACCCTAGGATACCATGCGGCATGAGGTCGAGGTTAATGTTGCAGCCGTCCAGCTTGAGGTAGTCGACGTCCCACTCGGCGAATGTGTTCGCGTCGAGCTAAAAAAAGAAAATGAAAAAAAGAATATATTCCATTAATGCAGGTTCAGTGATTTAGTCGATATCGAAAAGTCAAATTAAAGCAGAAAAAAAACTCCATTTTGAATTCGCGCCTTTGCGCTTGACACGAGGGCGAGAGAACCTGTGATTTTGATATACGCGACTCAACAATTGTCAGCGAAATTGAAATGTAGATTAGGTCGAGTTTCGTGCTCCTTTAAAGTCACTTCTCTCAATCTCAAACATAAATCACACATGCTCTCTCGCCCTTGTTTCGAGCAATAGGGCGCAAATTCAAGATGAAGTTTTTGGCTCCTTTAAAGGAGTGTTCATAGTAGTACCTGAAGGAAGCCGAAGCTGCCAGGGAAGCCTGCGCAAGTCTTCGTACCGTAGTCCTCGTAAATGCCAAAATTCAGGCCACGGTCATGCATCTGCGGTATTATTGCATTCTTATCAATCATTCATTCCCTCTCTCTACCTCTCTTCTTCCCAATCTCTCTTTCTATCTCCCTTCTCTCTCCCTTCTCTCTCTCTCTCTTTCTCTCTCCCTTCTCTCTCCCTTCTCTCTCTCTCTCTCTCTCTCTCTTTCTCTCTCCCTTCTCTCTCTCTCTCTCTCTCTCTCTCTCTCTCTCTCTTTCTCTCTCTCTCTCTTACTCTCTTTCACTCTCTCTCTCTTTCTCTCTCTCCCTCTCTCCCTCTCTCTCTCTCTTCTCTCTCTCTCTCTCTGCTCTCTCGCTCTCTCTCTCTCTCCTCTAGCTGACATATCTGGCGAGTGACTTCATGCCAGAGGGGAATCGGATGGGGTCGGAGACGAGCCGTCCGCTCGCGTCCCTCTGCCTGCCCATCCAGCAGTCGTCGACGTGAACGTTGCGGTAGCCGGCAGCGAGGTAGCCATCGGCGGCTGATTGTGAGAGAAATTTTTATTTATTTATTGTTTTTTTCATTTATGTATTATTTGTTCCTCTTCATTACTTTATTCTTTCTATACCACATATTTTAACCGCGTTTTTTTCCTTCTCATGACAATGATTATTACAAGTATAATTATAATAATTATAATAGTTAAAATAATAATGATTATTATTATTATTATCATAATTAATTCTAGAGCAACTTTATTCTATTATTCATGTGATTCTATTATTACCACATTCATATAATTAAAAAAAACAATCAATAAATAAATCAACAAATCCCCTCACCAAGCCGATCGGCCATGTCCATGTAGAGCTGCTCGTTGATGCACGCGTGCGGATGGCGAATGCAGTCCATCTCGCAGTAGAAGGCCGTCCACGACATCCAGCCCATCGGCGGGGTTCTAATTATGTTGTTGTTCTTGTTCTTATTATTTCCTCTTGTCATTTTTACCTACCTCTAATTTAAACATTAATACATGATATATTTATTTATGCATATCGTAGTCATTATTAAACTGAATTTTCCTACTTTACTTCTTCTTGACAAACGACATTTTTAAAACTATTATTTACTGCAGAAATGATGTTGCTATGATCTCATGGATTATCAGCATTATTTGCCCTTCTTTGTAATCAATAAATAACTTTTAATAATCTTTGATTATTTTTATTTTATTTTTATTTAGATACCGAGCGAGGCCGTTGTCGAGGGCGTGGACTGCGCATAGGGTGCCAAAGAAGGCGACTAGAAGCCGGAGCGAGGAAGAGAGACTCATCCTGCGAAAGGATCGCACTGTTACGAGAGAGAACGG
The DNA here is from genome assembly GCA_945643635.1 of Allodiplogaster sudhausi. Lineage (NCBI taxonomy): Eukaryota > Metazoa > Nematoda > Chromadorea > Rhabditida > Diplogasteridae > Allodiplogaster > Allodiplogaster sudhausi. The sequence goes on along the minus strand of CALZFC010000091.1, from coordinate 1,152,266 downwards.
GAAAGAGAGAGAAGAGAGAGAGAGAAGTAAAAATGCCCGAACGTGTAAGTAAAGAAAACTTAATTTAGCGAACGAGCTAACAATTAGTCTAGAGCATAACTGATTGAAAGAAAGGGAAAAAAGGAACTAGTGGTAGAGCACAGGTGAGAGAAAGAGAGCAAGAGAGAGAGAGAGGGAGAGAGACAGAGAAAGCGAGAAAGTGAGAGCAAGTGAAGGAGTGAGTAGGATAGAGGGAGAGAGAGAGAGAGAAATAGCTTTTGTAGAAGAGGGACAATGAGAAAAAAAGGAGTAAGCATATTGGCGTGTCCTACAACAAAGAAAGAGGGCGCGTGGGTAGTGGACCCTTCGGGCAATGAAACATCGTATCAGCTGAGTGGCAGGGTGGCAGTGATAAACCCGTGATAGTACTGTTTGACTGGCTCGTAGTCTAGCCTCAGGGCTACGGGTGGTATAGATATACATAGATGTGAAGTATCTTGTGTCTTTTGCCAGAGGAAGCTGATCTATATATCTGTATGCTTGTATATACATATATGTATACAATATACATATGTATATACTAGTAAACAGATGATGTGCGTAGTCTGGTAAGTTAAAATGAAAAGATATGACAGGAGCGGTAACTCAGGAGGAAGAGAGAGCGAGATGAAATGTTAAAGTAAAGCTGCTCGAAGGGCTATATTAGCTAGCGGAAACTACAGATTCAGGGCTGGCGCAATCAAAAGGGATTTTCAAAAGAAGAGCTCGAGAACAGATGGCTGGCTCTCTTTCTGTCACGGAAGTTTAACGGGCCAAATGCGGAAGAGGCAGAAAGAAATTCGAGATCGCCCCCAGAGAGGCGATCGATGGAAAACAGATGAGCTGAGAAGAAAGAGTAAGAGTGAAAAAGGAGGAGAAAGAAACAACAGAGTGATTAGGTTGTGGTCAACCAGTGATGATGCAAATAGAGATAGAGGAACAAGAAGAAAAAGAAGAAGAAGAAGATGGGGAACGCTGATTATTGCGCAAGTCTATAAAAAAAGAAAAGAGTGGGCAGGGGGGGAAGCTGGTAGGAGAGGGGTGGGGAAGGGGCCAAGCCACTGGGCTAGTAATCATTCAACCATTCCCGTCCTTTTTACTTTTGCCTCATTGTTGTTACCGTTAACATGATGATTGAACGCTTGTGTGAAAAAAGGAGAAAAGTAATGAAAAAATTTTTGTTTCCAATTTATTTTTTCCCATTTTTTTATACCGTTAGCTGAGTCATTTCCTTTCTTTTTCGCACAACGTCACGTTAAATAATGAACAAACGAATATAGGATGTAAAAAAAAAGTTAGCTGTTTATCAACTTAAAAATATCTTTATGATCCTGTGTGAAAAATGGTAGGGGGGAGGAGGTAACCCGATTAAAAGAACAAAACAAACTAATTTTGTGCATAACCCTCCGGGAGACTGTTTATCTTGCACACACTCGCTTATGCTTGCATACGAGTACGCGTATTGACATGGCAGGGGAGGGGAGGTGAGCAAAGGTTAGAGGGCAGAAAGAGAGATAGAGAGAGACGAGAGAAAGAGAGAGAGACAAGAGAGACGAGAGACGAAAGTGAGAATTACAGAGAAAGAGTGAGAGGGAGAAGAGAAGAGAAGAGAAGAGAAAGTGAGAATTACAGAGAAAGAGAGAGAGAGGGAGAAGAGAAGAGAAGAGAAGAGAAAGTGAGAATTACAGAGAAAGAGAGAGAGGGAGAAGAGAAGAGAAGAGAAGAGAAAGTGAGAATTACAGAGAAAGAGAGAGAGAGGGAGAAGACAAGAGAAGAGAAGAGAAGAGAAAGTGAGAATTACAGAGAAAGAGAGAGAGAGAGCAGCAAGAGAAAGCAGAGAGAGAGAGAGAAGGTGAGGGAGTGAGACGAGAGAGAAGAGAGACAAGAGAGGGGGGAGAGAATGCCAGACTTGAAGAATAAGATCGGGGTTCATCGCTGCAAACTATCATCATGCGCGATCTACACCGAATCCGCCACGAAAAAGAGCAGTAACAAGGATAAAGAAGAAGTCTGAGCAAACCAAGGAAGAAGCTGAGAATAACTCACCTCAGCAAGAAAAGCTCTTTATTACTTTACTTGTTTACTTTTCGTTGAAAGATCAATCGAATGTCAATTTGTCCTAGAAATTGTGTCAAAAGATTGTTCATTTTTTTGAAAGTTCGTCAAAAGATAGTTCACTTTTTGAAAGTTTGTCATTTCTTCCAACGTCTCAACGGGCAAGGAGCGACAACGGAAGGGGAGTCAAGTAGTAAAAGTCTAAAATGGCCTTGATATGGAGAAGAAGAGAAGCCCAAACAGCTGAGCGAGTGTAGTGGCAAAAAGCGGAATAAGTAATCCGCTTAGGCTTGGAAGCGTTTTTGTCTCTCTCTCTCTCCCTGTCTCTCTCTCTGCCTCTATTTGTCTCTGTCTTTCTCTCTCTCTCTGTCTTTCTCACTCTCTGTCTCTTTCCCTCTCTTCTAGCCTCCTGGAACGAAAGTGAGAATGAGAAGAAGCTCAGTGGATGCTACTATGTTGAAGAAGTCTTCTGCACCCCTTGCCGTGGCATGGCACCGGGTGACAAGTGCAGCTTATAGGTCAAAGCTGACGAATGCTCTCCTCGAGAGACACCTGAGCGGTTACGCTTTCTCTCTCTCACTCTCTCTCTCTTTCTCTCTCTCGTTCTCTTTCTCTCTTTCTCTCTCTTTCTATCACTCTATCTCGCCCTCTCACTCTTTTTCATCATCTCTGTTTCTGTGATCTCTCTCCCCTCTCTCTCTTTCTCTCTCTCTCTCTCTCAATCTCTCCTTCCCTCTCGATTTCACTGTCCTTTCACTCACTCCAACGATCCTCCATTAGTTGTGTTGATCATCTCTCTTTCTCTGACTCTCTCATCCATCTATACTCTCTAGCTCTTTCCTCACAATTCAGTACTGCCAAGTCGCACTCATTAGCACTTACCTTTTCACTCAGTTTTGAAACACAACTGAACTTTTGAACAGTTTTAAGCGAGCAAGAAAAGTTTGGTAATTGATGCTGTTTGGAGAGTTGAGGCAGCACTTGGAAGCTGTACAATATGTACAGGAATAGATATCTGCATGGGCGGAATAGGAAGTCTTTGGAAGCAGAGAACGGGAAAAGGGTAGGTAGGAGAAGAAAAAGACAGAGAAAGGAGACAGAGGAGGTTAGTCAGCGAGGATAGAGAGAGATAGAGATAGAGAGGATGAGAGAAAACGAGGTGCAGAGAGAAGAGAATGAAATAGTGAACAGAACAAAGCGAAGACACCAATGATACATATGAAGGACGCGTGTTCCTACAGGGCGCAGAGCTAATGAGTTTGATCTTTGGCACAAAACTGCACAAGTCTTTAGAGAAAAAAGAATATGCCTATCTTATTCTTAGTAACAATGCAAATTCAGTGAAGGCGTTTACAAAACTTTATCTAACTTCTAGATCAAATTTGAAGACGAAACATGCTTGCATCATTTCGCGTTCACTGATAATTCTGAATCATCACCGCGCACGCATTGAACGAGATGCAGAGTCTGCTCTAGCTCTCTGTCTCCCTTTCTCTCTCTCTGTCTCTCTCTCTCTCTTTCTTTCTTTATCTCTCGTTCTCCCTCACTCTTTCGCTCTCGATCTCTTTTTTACTCTCTCTCTCTCTCTCACGCTTTCTCTCTCGCTGTTATTTGTTGACAGATATCTTTTGGTTTATCAGAGAAGCTCTTCTGTATCCGTTCTTGAGCATTGAGAATATAAAAAATAGGCTCAAATGCTTGTTTACAGGGAAAAGGACGGAACGGGAAATGTGGTGCCAAAAGCGAGAAAATTCAATAAACGCGAGTGCTTGGTTTGAACAGCGTTGGCTGATCATCACGTGGAGAGTGACAAAGGAAGCGAGAGATTCATGATCATCCATGGAGAGCAGAGAGTGGCAAAGAGTGAGTGAGGGACAGTGAATCAGACGGTTTGAGATGAAAAGAGAGAGAGAGAGGGGGAGAGAGAGAGAGGGGGAGAGAGAGAGAACAGAGACAAAGACATTTTTGACAGAAATATAGACAGGCAACATGAACAAAACGCGAAGAGTGGAAATCAAGCGACAGCACGGTTTTAGAGGATAAAGGATTTGATGGCTAAGAGAATGAGAGATATCGGGGAACAGTCAGCTTATGCTGTACCTGCTGCAGTATTGCCGCTGAATTGTCAGCAAAAGTTAGCGTTCTTTTGGGATGGAGGGGGGGGGGCAGAAGAGGCTGATGGGATGATGAAAGAGTCAGTCGACTCTCATATTGGTGGAGAAGTGAAGTTGCCAAGTGCGGGGAAAGAAGGGCGAGGAGCTTCTTCATTCTGCTCTTCTTCTCCTCCTCTTCTACTCTCCTCTCCGCCTCTTCCCTGCCCACCAAAGGGAGCGACTGGCTGAGATCGAGACTGTCAGTGCCTGCCGGCGACAACTGTTGCTTTTAGTTGCTCGACGGATGGAGCCAGAGAGGAAGAGAGAGAGAGAGAGAGAAAGAGAGCGAGAAAGAGGGAGACAAGGAAGTAAATGAAACTGAGAGAGACAGGAATCGAGAGATAGACGGAAAAAGGGAAGAAGGAGATAGTTAGAGGCAGAGAGGAGCAGAAGAGAGAGAAAGCGAGAAAGCCGGAAAGAGAGTAAGCGATAGTTAGAGAGAAAATGAGAGAAAGAGAAATAAAGCAAGAATGAGAGAGAGAAAAAGTTAAATGGGCTGGTCACCTATCTTCTCCGCCCGTTCTCGCGCCCTACTGCTCCAAGCTGCCAAAAGTTATTTAGTTACTGCTTCTGTCTCCCTCTCTCTCTCATTTTCTCGCCCTCTTTCTCTCCTTCTATCTCTCTTTATCGCTCTCTCCCCCTCTCTCTCTCTTTCTCTCGGTCTCTCTCTACAACATTCCATCACTCTCTTTCTCTGCCACTCTCTAATTAGTTCCTCTCCCGGCGTCCACACCGCTGTTCTCTGCTCTCCAAACCTTGGTTACTCTTTCTCACCGAATAACTTTTTAAGACTTACCATTTTCGATTTAACGCCCGACCGCAGTGGGCAATTGGCTACAGGCTCTCGGCTTACTTACCTTACTCGATTCGCTAAGCTGTTGCAAGAGGCGCATTCGCAAATCGAGAAAGAGAGAGAGAGAGAAAGAGAGCGTGAGAGAGAGTATGTAGAGAGAGAAATAGAGAGAGAGAGAGAGAGAGAGAGAGAGAGAATGAGATTATCTGTGAAGATAGAGGGAGATGAGAGTGACTAGTAGAGAGAAATAAAGACAAAGAAGTTTTGGTGGCCTGCCTAAAAGAGTTACGCGGTCACGCTGACTGAATGGGGAGCTTTTCGGGCAAAGCTGAAAAGATCGCGTTCGAAATAAACAGAAAGCAGAAACTGTGTGCGCTCACGAAACAGTTAATGACGCCGAAGTACACTAGAATTAGAAGAATACACGTTTATATTTAATAATCGAATTACACAATTCAAAAGCAACAGTCTTAAGACTACGAAGGAAAAAAACACAACGATAATGAAGAGAAAAAAAAAACGAAAATTTTAAACAATAAGTGATCAAAAGTTCTAGAGACCCGCTGCATTTTCTTCATAGCTTTTAAACAAAATTTCTCCATGACTTTTTCACGAATATGACTCACAATTGGGGAATGAATTGTAGCCAGCGCTCGCAAAAATAAAGGTTACTGCGTAAAAGGCAAATAAACCTATGATTCTGTAGCCAATAGAATGTAAAATCGACCAAGAGTAGGCAATCTGAAGTAAAAAAGTGATCGGTTTTTCTGAAGAGGAGGAAAAAAGAAAGAGGAAACAGTTTGAAAACGAAATGAGAAGATGAAGAAAATCGCCCTAAAACTGTCTGTTCATGGCGCGAATCGTGTTTTCGTAGACAACAAAGACTGCCGCATTGACGGGAAAGCCACGGAGGCAGAGGAGAAGGCCGCCGCGGCAGAATCCGCGAACGCCATGCTCAGCGAAGACGCCTGCGGCAGCCGCTCGAGCCGAAAGTGACGAGGTGATCTGAAATTTTTTTTTACTTTTTTTCCTTTCTAATTTTTATTAAATTTTGTTTCGCAATCCCTAAATAAGTATCCGACGATAACTGAAGTAGCAGCTTTAAAAAAAAACAAAAGTAAATGAAGAAAAGGATTAAAAGAGCCAAAAACAAACTAAAACGTGCGCCTTTTTGCCTGAACACAAGGGCTAGCGAGAGAGCATGTGGATTAGGGAGACGCCGACTACAATAGTCAGGAAAATTCAAATAGACTACGGTAGGGTTTGGTTCTGCTTTAAGAAGCACAAATATCTATTTTTACCTGCATCCTATTCTTGACGACTTCGATCGGAGTGATGACGACCCAGCCGAGTGCGCCCGCCGTTCCGCCCGCAACGATCTGGTTGGAAGACAAGGAAATAATAATAATAATTTAAAAAATTCTAATGACTAAATCCTAAGAATAAAACATATATAATAAAAAAAATAAAAAATAAAAAATAAAAACACCAAAGTTCCCTATTTTTCCTAAATACGTTAGTAACATCTTGTATGTATGTACATAGCAAGCAATCACATTTCATTTTGCTCACTCCTTCAGTTCACTACTTGATGACTTGCGCAATAGAAAGAAATACAAGGGCAGCTTGGAAAGCAGGGCAAGAAAGGTGCTGAGGCCGTGAATGTTGCTGCAGAGAATGTCAAAAAGGCAAAAGAGGTCACGCGAAAGATTTCTGCAATTTGCAGCAGAAAAAAGTAATGAGTTGGCGAGACATTCTTAAAAAAAACTTTATTTTTACAAAAAAAAACCGACTTGAATAGTTCAGGCGATTTACTGTTTACGGTATGGTTTTATTACGATTTGTCACGATTGAAAGGAAGGGAAGAGACAACAATGAGGCTTATGATACTGCCTCGAGCACATTTAAGCAGTGTGCTAGGAAGAAAATAGAATGAGATGGAGAGATAGAGAAAGAGAGAGCGAGAGAGAGAGAGAAAGAAAGTAAGAAAGAGAGAGAGAGAAAGAGAGAGAGAGAGAGAGAAAGAGAGAGGGAAAGTGAGCAGAGAGTAGCAGACACTGTCCATATGGTTTGCACTGATAAGGAAAAGAAGAGATTATTAGAGGAAGATGCTGGCCAGAGAATGAAGCAAGAGTACAAACCAGACCTAATTATTTTGCCTATCACCACACAACGGCTTATTGTTTAAGCACATGAGTAGGATTGATAGACTACATCGAGCTGTCAAAAAGATATTAGAGATTATATGGACAATTGGCTATTTGAAGGCTTTCCTGGACAGAAGTAACGAGATTGATAACAAGCTTTCAATGAATTATCAATGAAATCGCTCGCGATAGAGAGCAACAAAGCTTCTAAGGAGGAACTTAATTCCCTTAATCCTTTGCGAGGAAAGGTTGCTCTGGCCGCTGATAAAAGATTAACATGCAAAACAGCTCACATGCCAATTCGAAGGCCAAAAGATTGTGCCCATATCTAACATGTTGGAAATGAGAAACGCGAAAGGGTTGGTTAGTCACTGAAATAATTCTCTATTTGAACAACAAGGAAAAATGAAAAAGACATTTGATCGATAAAAACGCAAGAAAGAGTCAGAATTAGCGGGCGTTTTCAACATTCTTCTGCCAACACAGCGAAGAAATATTATATTTAAGAATGGCGATTCACCGGAAAAAAACAAAGAAAAAAATCTCAAAATGATTACAAGTAAATAATTATTAAAGTTTTGGCATGACTTTTTTCAGGAGGAAGAACAATAAGGGGAAAGTCGGAAATATCTTTAAATCAAGGATCTTTTCCGCTGGCAGCATTATGTCAGAAAGTATGTGTGAAAGGACACACATATGTACACGCAACATTCCTGTCGCCAGTCTACTGGCCTGCCGGAGGAGAGGGGGAAGCGAGGGACTTCTTGAAGTGGAGAGAGAGAGAGAATTAGAATGAGGAATATGAGAGAGAGAGAGAGAGAGAGTTCAAAGTAGAAAAGCGTGAGATTACATGGGAGGATAAGGAGAATGAACGAGAGAGAGAGGGAGAGAGAGACCGAAAGGGTGGGAGAAAAGGTGTAGATTAACAAGAAAGAAACACAGAGAGAGCGATGTAGCGGAGAAAGAGACAGAGAGAGAGTTCAAAAGTGGGAAAAAGCGAGTGATTGTTTAAAGGGATGAGGAGGATGAGACAGAAAGATACAGCCAGACAGAGCGAGAGAAAGAGAGAGAGTGAAGAGAGAAAGAGAGAGAGAAACAGAGAGAGAGAGGGAGAGAGAGAAAGCGAAGCGTTGGTACTTGAGCCATCATCATCTTGCAATGTGCTTTGCCGGGGGCAAAAGGGGAAAGGCGAGGATGCAGCGGCGGCGAGTGGGGGAAGGCATTGTTTTATGGTCAGAATGGAGAAAAATTAACAGGCGCTATGGCGATGGACGTAATTGAACACATTTACTATGAACATATGTAGTTTTGTCTTTAACAAGGGACATGCATTTTACTAATAAGAATACGATTTTATGAAGTGTCAGCTTAGGCGCGTTTGATTTTTGTCATTATACTGTTTAAGTTAAGTATTTTAAGCAAATAAAAAAAATTAAAAAAGGCCCAAAAAGTACCGCCCACCTGACACGTCGTCTCTCCGTAGCCTCTTCGATGGAGTGTCCGATTGAGCGCCTCGTACGTTGGCAAGTAGAAGAGGAAGCCAATGTTGTCACGGCAGAATATCACGCTGCCGCCCTGGCAGAAGAAAAAAAAAACAAAATGAATGGCTATTTTGCGGAAGTACATTGATCAATGATCACACATGATCTTTCTTACTAATCACTAATCATTGTTATTAAATGATCCTTAAAAGTGTATCCTTCAACTTGTTCTACGAATGAAGTGATTAACCCGGTCGCTTGCATCTTTCCATAGTCATATCTCGTCATTTCACGAGATTTATTATTTAACTACGCTTAATTTTTTGAGTTGTTGTGTTGATGAGACATTTTTATGACCATCTTTTTTGTGAATATTTGGTTCGCCCGCCTCCACCTAATCCCGTCTTGTTTCCAGCTTCCTATTCCCCTGAAATTCCACACCACGTGCTCACCTTGTACAGCCCACGCACGCCTTCCCGTTGCATGACCTGTCGAATAAGGTCGACCGCGCCCGTGTAGACGACTCGCTGGGAGTGGGCGCCAGTTGGCAGCTTGCCAACTTGTCCAGTTGACCGGTTGTCAAGTGGACCACTTGGCAACTTGCCAACTTTGCCACCATTCAACTCAACGTCTCCTCCGCCGCCAAAGCGACGCATAAAGTGTGTCGTGTTCTCTCGTTGCACCTTTAAGAAAGGAGTAAGTGGAAAGAACTGGCTTATTAATTCCCTTTTGTCCTTATTGTTAGTGATAAAAGTAGAGAAGCTGTGTTCACGAACATTGTTATTGCCAGAAGAAACTTGTTTTCTTTCCAAATAATTGAAGACTTTTCAATCCATTATGTGAGAAGATGAAAAAGAAAAGTAGCGGTGCCGCGCGAAAGAACAAGAAAACACACATCAATTAAACACACCCTCCAAATGCACCTTTACTCGTAAGCCATGCTAATGCCTACCTGAAGGCGTGTTTTGACGAGCTCGACAGGAATTGCCGGAATGAGTTGCAGCAGAGTACCGGCGATTGAGGCGACAACAACCTTAGGAGAGGGAGAGAGAGAGAGAGAAAATAAAGTGCTAGAGACAGAGAGAGAGAGGGAGGAGAAAGATAGAGATATAGAGAGACAGAGAGCGAACGAGATAGAGAGATACAAAGATAGCGCGAGAGAGACAGAGACAGAGAGACAATATTCTCTTCTCTCTGCATCTTTCCACTCTCTGTTCTCACCTCTCTCATGGGTATATCCTTGCGATTCTCAATGTCGAGATCGTCGGGATGCATGAGACGGAGGGCGCCGCTGTAGCCGGCGAAGAGCAGCGAGTTCATGAAGCCGACCGACACGAACGGCGCCAGCATTCCCTTGTAGAGGCCGAACGCCTGGGGGGGAGAGCCTTGGACTTTATTTATTTTAAATACCGTATTTTCTCTATTAGTGCCCCCGGGGGTTCTATTTTTCAATACCCCTGCGAGAGGGGGGCACTATTAGAGGGGGGGGGGGTTCTATTAGAGGGAGGGGTACTATTTTTCAATGTGATTGACTAAAAGTTGGATAACAACATTTTATTCACAAAAACGAAGAATTATAGCTCTACTTCAATGGAATCATCACTGGAATATCAGTTTTAACGTATATTTTGAATGAATTTGCAATCAGTTCATTGGGAAGAGCGTCCCATACCTCAAGGATAGATTCCAGGTACGTCTCTGTTGGACAATTAGGGGGGGGCACTATTGGAGGGGGGTTCTATTAGAGGGAGGGGCACTATTTTTCAATACCCTTGCGAGAGGGGGGCACTATTAGAGGGGGGGAGGGTTCTAATAGAGGGAGGGGCACTAATAGAGAAAATACGGTATGTATAAATATATCTACATATATATATTTTTAATATTTTAAAATAATTTTTCTACTTCTTGCTTTCAGTATTTCTAGATAGTTCTAACAATAAGCAACTGATTTTTACCAATTTTTTGAACGCAAATTTCTATTTCTTACGCTGCAATGCAACCGTATGTATAAGAAAACTGTATGGTTGCACAGCGTTCCTAATGCATTACAAATTTGTCTATGTATACGCCGGCGTACGTACAATTCTCAAACAGCGCGACAGAATAGTTCGCCAGGTCCCGCACGGAATCTCTTGGGTTACTGTACACTCACCGATTCTTTGCGGACAATCTTGGTGACGGCATCGGCGATGCCTGCATACGAGTTGCTCGTCTGGATGCGCGCCTTGATCGTGTCGAGCGGATGGCCAATGATGACGCCGGTGCCGCCTATAAAATTTTTTTTATATTTTCTTTATATTTATTTATTTTTATTAAATTACTTTTTTAAGAAAAAATAATGACATTTCAATTTTTATAACATTCGATTATTGACTACCTATTTACTATTAAAAAAATTTTTTACATTTTACTTTTCTAGATTCATCAACAACATTTTTTTGTCAGCAATATCTATCTTCAAAAAAAAAATTAGATTGCGAATTGAGTTTTGATTGCATTAAAATATGTACACACATTTACAATGTATACTATGCAAGTACATACATACATTTGTAGTTTAAACTGAAGCCTGTGAGGCCTGTGTGCATGTTTTTTTCCCTTGCTCGCCGTTTGTTTTGTCTCTCAAGCTCAAAGTCGCGCCTGTTATCTCTCTTTCTCTATAGCTCTTAAGATTTTGTTTCTCTCTCTACGTTACTCGTAATCTCTCTTTGTCAATATTTCTTTCTCTTTCTCTCTAACTCTTTCTCTCTCTTTCTATCTCTCTCTCTCTCTCTCTCTCTCTCCATCAGCCCTCTGCTGGCATGCTTCCCAAAGATAAGCAGTCAGTCGACACAGAGCTAAACGGTCTGCATTTCTACAATCAAACCCCCCCCCTCCCTCCCCCCTTTTCGTACCTGCTATCCATCCGGCGATAAATTCCTTGACCATCGAAGAAGAAAGGCGCAAGGAAGAATCGCAAGAGCAGTTGTTAACTGATAAAAAATAGTTAACTGATAAAACATGACAAATTATTCATGATGATTGTATAGATCACGAGGGGGGAGGGGGAATGGGAACGATTTAATATTTTTCAAATTACTATTTACACTACTATAAATCAGGCAAAATCATAGATTTACAAATGCATTTTCCTAGAATTACTAAAAACTCGGTGGCAAACTAGAGAGGAAACAAGTGAGAATGATATGAATTGCCAATCGTTGCACTATCTGAGACGAGGAGGCGATAACAGAGAGAACAGAGCATTTCCAATTGAGTGTAGGAAGAAGATGAGAGCAAAGGGGGCAGAGAGAGAGAGACGGAGAAAGAAAGCGAAAGTGAAAAACAGAGAGAATGAGAGATAGAGGGAGAGGGAGAGAGTCGGTGACAGATAGAGAGAGAGAGAAAGCAATGAGTTCTTGCCAAGGAGTATGATGCTGATCTGGTTCCCGCGCTTTGTCTGACCTCCACGTGAGCCACATTGAAATTGAGAGCAGACGTTTTGGACCGGAATGTATTTGGAATGATAAAAAGTCATATAGTGCTATGACTAATCAACTAAAATATTAAGGTATTTGCGACAATTTATCCCTATTCGCAGACAATAGGGATGAATATATTTTTTTATACAATTGTTTTTAATTTCAAATTTTGTTGCAAGTCTCCTTTTGCTTTGATTATGTAGTTTCTGCATTTAGCTTTCGCTCAATTTCACTAGCCGTTGTCATACGGAACGGCGGTGGTGGGAGGTGATCGATGCATGAAGCTGCCATGAGGCGAGGAAGTGAGAGAACGCAAGATAGAGAAATAGAGTGAGAGAGTGAGAGAGAGAGAGAGTGAGAGAGTGTGTGATTGAGAGGGAGTGAGAGAGAGTGAGAGAGTGAGGGAGAGAGATAATGAGAGAGAGGATGAGAGATAATGAGAGAGAAGTGAGATGGTGTGTGTGAGAGAGAGTGGTGCCATGAAAAATTGTAATACAGAAAAGAGAGGGGGAGAGAGGGAATGAAAATGACAGAAAAATGCAGGGATAACGCAGAACAAGAACTTTGTGCGTATGAACGTTCGTTTTTTGTTGTTCTTCTGCTTTCGACAGGTATATCTTTTGGGTTAGTATCTCCTCTCTTCATACTGTCTTGTTTCATTTTATCAATAATGTTTATCGAAACCATATTCCCAAACTCTTTTCACTTCCATACTCCACGCGTACAAAAAAAAACTTTCATTACTCATTAGAATTGCACGTTCCGTTCTAATACTTATGCTTTATTTACGCGCAACTTGCAATCAGTGATAGGTGGTGATAAAATTTTAGCGGAAGAAATATCTTCCATAAATGAATTTGACTGCAATTGTTAAGCAGATGATCGAATAAGCGAAGACTAGTTGTTGGGAATAGAGCTCACGAAAAGATCTTGAGGTGGGATAGAGCTGCCATGGGAATTAGAATGATATTGATGCATATATACATACATTTGGATATGAAATAGCTGTCGTAGATTGCATGTCATTCATTTATGCTCATCTGATTAAAAAACAAGAATTAAATTCATTTAATTAAGATTGATGAAATGATGAAGGAAGGCTTTTCAGTCAAGGGAGTAGGCACAGCATGAGGGAAGAATCGGAGTAACGATCTTCTCTTCTTCGGGCATTCTAGCCGTTTCTCCGACTCGATGCACCTTCTTGACATGAAAATCTCTGTTGTCACTTCGCGTGAATCGCTGCTCGCAGACGGGACAGCGATACTTGCGTTCGTTCAAGTGAAAGCAGCGAATGTGGCGCGCGAGGCTGTGCTTGCTGAATGAGGGAATACATACTTACAGTTATTTACGGCACCGAATTTATACATAATGAAATTAGCGGAAAAAGAGAAGAATAACTGAATAGAATAGAATAGAATAGATAGGATTATAGTGAATGTACAAGGTAGACGATAGAAAACCAAATCATGAAGTAAATATTTATTTTATATTTAGTCTTGAAAAAACAAATGAAAGATTAAGCACAAAAACATTGTCAAAAAAGGAATAATATATTTTTAAAGCCATATAAAAGAGTACTTACAAGACAAATTTCTTGTCGCATCCCGGAACCGTGCACGAAAACTTTCCTTGAGAAGACATTCTATAAAATGGGGGAAAGGCGAGGTAGGATGTAGAGGCGATGGGCGAGACCGTGTTTTATGAGAGAAAAGAATTTATCACCAGCAGCAATGCTGTGGTGTCAGGCGTAATTTCCACGAATTAATGTTAAAAGGACACGTCTGCTATGATAGATCTGACATAGGAGCCAAGGCAGATTAGTGAAAAGCTGCTTTTATACGGTGAACTAAAATGCTGCTACAGCGAAGGTCATTCTAATAATTTTATAATTTAAGATATGAATTACACAGGAGAAGTGAGAGAAAGAAATTGTACCTTTGAGAAGTGTAATACAAAGAGAGAGGGTTTATCTTAGTATCCCCTATTCTTTCGTACCATCTTGTTTCATTTTGTCATTTGTGAGCATCTAAACAATATTCACACACACTTGATTATTGCTCGCATTAAAACACCGTTTATTATTCATCACAATATACAATCAGTAAACGTTCTCGACAACGCCTTGAATTGCATGGTCGTCGGATGGGAATAACGATGATATTGATATATGAAATATAGGTTGCATGCCATTGATAATGACATGCTTTGGTGCCAGATTACCGTATTTTCTCTATTAGTGCCCCTCCCTCTATTAGAACCCCCCTCTAATAGTGCCCCTCTCTCGCAAGGGTATTGAAAAATAGTACCCCTCCCTCTAATAGAACCCCCCCCCCCCCCTAATAGTGCCCCCCTCTCGCAGGGGTATTGAAAAATAGTGCCCCGGGGGCACTAATAGAGAAAATACGGTAAGTAAATGCGGACTTTTTTTCTCAAAATGATGCAAGAAGAAGTTCAATCACAGGAAGAAGTAACAGCATGACGTAGTATAGGTCTTCTATTGCTTGGGCCGTGAAATGGGCGTTGTTGTAATTTTCGTTGTCGTGTCTTCGCCTCTGTGCACATTCTTGACATGTATCGTCCTGTTGTCCTTTCGCGAGAATCGCATCTCGCACAGCGGACAGCCGTAGATCCGCTCGTTCATATGGTACGATCTGAAGTGGCGGCCGACGTGACCCGAGCTGAATCGGAAGGTTATTCTCTTTATAATTTTTTTTAAAGTTAAAAATGAATAAAAATAAATATTAAACATAAATATAATATTTACTAAAAGGTAATAATATATGTTTAAAAAAATTGTATAAGAATGGCATATATAAAAAAACACTTACTTGATGAACGTCTTGTCGCAGCCCGGAAAGCTGCACGAATACTTTCCATCAGGCGTCTTTCTATAAAATAGATTTTAAGATAAAATAAAAAAAAGAGTAAGCTAGCAGAAAATCCACATGTTAGTTAAAAGGATTTAAAAAATAAATAGAAAGTAATAATATGTAAAAAAAAAAACAATTTTACAATGACAGCTTCTGAGTCGCTTTCCGCGTGTTGGAAGCAGGCCCAGTGAAGGCGGCGGAGCAGCGGGCCGGCTGATTGTGAGCTGCTGCTTTGATTGTTCGGAGATCTGTCAAATTGAATCTAATATCAGCTTATACAAAAAAATTCAAGGTCAAATAGAAGCATAAACCTCGAAGTTATGAGCTGTTTACTTATGTTCAAAAAAAAAAATATATAAAGTAAAAAAAACATATATGACGGTGCAAACTAAAAAAAAAACGGTAATTTTTGCGTTTTCGCTCCATTGTGCACACTTTTTTGGAATATTCTACACGAATATGCCAAATTGGTCAAAAAGTACGCGTACATTTGTGCGCAAATGTGCGTAATAGGTCGAACTACCGTTTTTTTTTTTGCACAGTCATATATGTTATAAAAAATAATAATACAACTTTACCATATTTCCTTGGTCGCTGGCTCGCAGAGTCCGCGATTATCTGCTCCTGAGGAGTTTCTGTTGCCGCTGCGGCTGCCACGTCCTCGTACGTAGCGACTTGAAAGATACACAGAGATAATAAATATAGGTTATCTTCTTTAAAAAAAAAATTTGAGCACACACCTCAAAGACTGAACGTATTTGTTAACCTTACGGTGGAGAGAGCTGAGGTGGCGCATCGGAGTTTTCATTGCCTTGGACACCTGTGAAGCTGGACTGTTCTGCCTCATCGCTGAGGACAGCGTTCATCGGCTCAGTTTTCACAGACAGAATCGGAAGCAACGGTGGTGTTGGAAGCGGAGGCGGTGTGCTAAGCAATAAAGTCAATTGTATCTGCTCACATTGGTTGTAGATATTGCAAAATACGTATGTATTATTTAAAAAAAATAAACATATCACTGCTGGTGAATTTTAGTTTTCTTATACCAGTTATTTGTCATCTTATAAAAGTAATGCTTGAAAATTGTCACGTAGAAAAAATAGAGAAATGCCAAGGCAATAGAATCAAGGAGTCGAAAATACTTGTTCAACATGACGTGCAGAGGCTTTCTTTCATGCGGAGGATGCCGAAACGAGGAGAGTTCAGCCGGGGGGAGAGAAGGATTCTCATTCGCGTTGCTTCTGCTCGGCGGAATCTGAAATTTCTTCCTTTTATATTATATTTAATTAATTTTATTTATATCGCACTGGAACACTTCTTTGCAAGAATATCAGAATAAAATTTATTTTGTTGAAAAACCCAAATCATGATGTCACCAGAGGTGGAACGGGCCCGGGCCGGCCGGGCCCAAATTTCCAAGGCCCTCTAGGGCCGGGCCGGGCCGGGCCCAACCTAAATTAATTATGATCAACCGAACTCTTGCTGATCATGAGTAATTTTGAAGTACAGGAGTCGTATTCCTCTTCATAATTAAATAAATGAGAAGCCGTTTGAACGGGAAGTTAAAAGTACTAAGTTTCGCTAAGAAAATGACGAATTAAAAGTTGGAATTTGACATTTTTAAATAATCGGGCCGGCCGGGCCCAAAATTCAAGGGCCCGAAATCTGAGGGCCTGGCCGGGCCGAGAATCTGGGCCCTAAGAGCCGCCAAAAGGTTGGGCCAGTTTCCACCTCTGGATGTCACACGTGAAAGAAAGCCCAAAAATGATATATACTTAGGGCGATTAATAACTATTTATGTATTATTGAAAGCAAAAAGTGAAAAATAGATTAACGTATTACCTGATTGTGAGTGGGATCTGCCGGCTGTTCGTGCTTGTCGATGACGCCAGCGAGAACTTTGCAGAACTTGAAGCGCGCCACGTCGCGCATTTCGTGGCCGAATGATCGCTCTTCTCGTCGAATTTCCGCGATGAACTGGTCAGCGGAACCAGGCGGTATCTGCAACAAAAACAAAACGTTTTGAGAGTTGATCAAAACTTCATTGATTGTTATCAAAGGTTGAATCAATATATTTTGTTTTCTCTCTCTTTGAAATACAAACAAATTCAACGTACAGAATAGGCTTTTTGGTGTAAAAAAAAGAATGCCAAATTTCCGCTCGAACCGTCTCTCCTTTGATGATGACTCGCATGGCTGCGGTTGCCTTGACGATGAGTCGGTCGAATGCGCCGTGGCAAGCGGAGCCAGCGAAGCTCACCTTGATTGAGTCCCATGTACATATGTATGGTTAAGTAAGTAATAGGTAAGTAAGTTTTGGTAATTAATGATGAAAGTAACTAAGTAAGGAAATATTAAAACGAATAAAGTAATAACGAGTAAAGAAAAAAAACAAAAGCCTCACATTGTGCGCCGCACGAAGTGCTTCGTCACGGAAGGCGAGAATGTCCCCAGTTTCAAATACCATTTCCAAAAGAAAAAGAGGCCTAAACCTTAGAATTTTGGTTTGATAAATAAGTAATAGATGGTTTTGTGCGTCATAATTAGTGAAAGAAACAAATCGAAAACGAATGCTAGCATGAGAAAGCATGAGAAAGCTGGTGACAGAAGTGGTGGACTAAAAGGTCACCACCCACTCGGGGAGACGGGAGCAGATTGAGTGAGTGACCTAGCCCATGTGCTGATTCCACAGCTCATCCCCATTATATAGCTCATCTTTCACCTCATTATCCCCCAATCTTGCTCCCTTATCCCCCGCGAAAAGACACTGCTATGTTCAAGCGGGATTGCCGTCAAAATACAGCTCACTGAATTCCATGCTGTGGATTGCGGAGTGGAACGGGGACTTGCTGCCGGTAACCCTGATCCTTCTGGAGTTGCTCAGCACGGGCCTGAAACCGTGCTCGAGGTAAGCCGGGGATTGGTGCTGGTGCGCCTGGCCCTGCTGGAGTTGTTGGACGGGGCATGGCGCTGCTCCGGCTGCCGTACTGGCGCGAAGTTTCCACGGGCGCCTCATGACGATAAACAGCAGGAAGCTGGAGAAAACAGATAGTCATGGCGGTACATAATATTTTGAAGTACAATCGCATTGCGAACAATGCGAAATAAAAGTGGGCTTTAAGATTTTATTTTCAGAAAAAAAAAACCATTGAACGACCGAAGCACGCGGTATCAACATTTGAGTACGCTTCATGCTTCTAATACGGAATTGTATTGTACATAATTGTCTGTTTATCGCTAGGCATAACTACCGTATTTTCTCTATTAGTACCCCCCCCCCTTTATTAGAACCCCCCCTCTAATAGTACCCCCTCTCAAAATGCCATTGAAAAATAGAACCCCTCCCTCTAGTAGAACCACCCCTCCAATAGTACCCCCCCCCTAACAGTCTAATAAATCATCTCTAGATGTACTTCGAACGGATCCTGGAGGCATGGGGTGCTCTTTCCAACGAACTGATGCCAAATTCATTCAAAGTATGTGGTAAAATGGCTATTCCAGGAATGATTCCTATGAATTCGAGCTATGATTCTACTTTTTTTGGGAATAAAATGTTGTGATTGAACTTTTAGTGTCTCACATTGAAAAATAGTACATCTCCCTCTAATAGTGCCCCCCTCTCGCAGGGGTATTGAAAAATAGAACCCCCGGGGGTACTAATAGAGAAAATGCGGTATGTATGTATTACGCTATGTCACTGTCATAGGTTTTTGTTTGTAATTAAACAAATCACATCTTAAAGTTAAGCTTAGGAGAGGAGGCAAGGAGAAGGACAAGTGGACTATATATTAAGAAACCTTTTTTTATTTAAAAAGGAAGCAAGAGGAGAGGAGAGGGTGAGGGCGGAGTGAAGAGGGCAGCGAGGGTCGACAGACGGTGAGAGGGCCAAGTGGCTAGTGCACTTTATCCGCTCTGAATCATTCGACATCAAGGAGTTCATTCATTTCGGTTTCTTAGAGATTGTCCATAAATATGACTTGCAACAAAAAGAGGCGAGACCTCGGAGAAATGCCGCACGCCGTGTCGAGGTCCTCGTCACTAAAATAGATAAAATAAAATAAAACTCAATTCTTGTATTACTGGTTTCGAAGGTTTTTTCAACTTTCAGCTTTAAAATTCTTGTTTGCCGTTAGCCGGCCCTTAGAAGTCTCCAAAAAAACACAAACGGTTCTCTAACATTTTGCCGCCAGTGGAAATAAGGGAAGAACAGGCGAAGAGAGCCGGGGTGACAGCGTTGTTGAGCTGGCTCGCCGTCCCAATGGCCGACAGGGAGGAGTCAGGCGACCTCCCAAGCATCTCCAGTTCAGCCTCTTCCGCAACCGTCGACGGCGCGAACCTCGAAGGGAATTGGCTTTTAAATTTCATTTTAAATTTCGGAGAGAGAGAATTTCAGAGGGAGAAAAAGAGCGTACGGTGCGGGGGCCCTGGAGCGGTTTCTTATACCAGTTATTTGTCATCTTATAAAAGTAATGCTTGAAAATTGTCACGTAGAAAAAATAGAGAAATGCCAAGGCAATAGAATCAAGGAGTCGAAAATACTGACTTGTTCAACATGACGTGCAGAGGCTTTCTTTCATGCGGAGGATGCCGAAACGAGGAGAGTTCAGCCGGGGGGAGAGAAGGATTCTCATTCGCGTTGCTTCTGCTCGGCGGAATCTGAAATTTCTTCCTTTTATATTATATTTAATTAATTTTATTTATATCGCACTGGAACACTTCTTTGCAAGAATATCAGAATAAAATTTATTTTGTTGAAAAACCCAAATCATGATGTCACCAGAGGTGGAACGGGCCCGGGCCGGCCGGGTCCAAATTTCCAAGGCCCTCTAGGGCCGGGCCGGGCCGGGCCCAACCGATGTAGGGCCGGGCCCAGCTTCACAGGTGTCCAAGGCAATGCGCCACCTCAGCTCTCTCCACCGCAAGGTTAATAAATACGTTCAGTCTTTGAGGTGTGTGCTCAAATTTTTTTTTTAAAGAAGATAACCTATATTTATTATCTCTGTGTATCTTTCAAGTCGCTACGTACGAGGACGTGGCAGCCGCAGCGGCAACAGAAACTCCTCAGGAGCAGATAATCACGGACTCTGCGAGCCAGAGACCAAGGAAATATTATATCGACGTCCGGATTCACAGCTTCAAGAGAGTGCGACTTAGTCTGGCGGCGGCCCGCTTGGCCGGACGGCGCCGGCGTCTTAGCAAGATCCCTCAAATTTTATATTTATATTACTATTTATATATTTTTTCCATTTTATTAATTTTTCTTATAAATTTCCACGAACCGGCTCTTCTTCTTGGGCAGAGCAGTAAAAAAGGGCGCAAGGAGGGGCGGCACAATCAGACGACGCTTGCGGCGAGTGTGGACAGGGGCGAGAGATTCGGCTCTGAAGAGAGAAAAGAGTAGAGAGAAAGAACGGAGTGACAGAGAGAAGAGAGAGAAAGAGAGAGAGAGAGAGGGCTAAGAGAGTGAGAGAGGAGGATAGAGGGATAGCGAGCAGCAGTTTCAATAAACGCAACCTCTTTCCTTGGCTGTCTCCTTTCGCCTCGAGATCCATTATTTTCTTTGCTTCATCTAAATTAATAGATTATGATATAAATGTAAAAAGTCTGAATATGGTTTTTGTCCACCGTTTAGAGAATACAATAATCTATAATTTCATTCATGATGTTGGAACACTTCTTTCTTTCTTTTCTCATTCCCTGCTGACCATTCTTGGCATAATGCCAGTAGACTCCGATGGCTCCCTTCTTTCTTTCATTTCTCATTCCCTGCTGACCATTCTTGGCATAATGCCAGTAGACTCCGATGGCTCCCTTCTTTCTTTCATTTCTCATTCCCTGCTGACCATTCTTGGCATAATGCCAGTAGACTCCGATGGCTCCGTTCTTTCTTCTATTTCTCATTCCCTGCTGACCATTCTTGGTAAAGTGCCAGTAGACTCCGATGGCTCCAGCAGCCGCGCCGACCAGGAAGGCTCCGAGCAGCGACTGCGCCATTCCTGCCAGAAGGAACAAAATGTAGATAATTAATATTAACTTTTCCTTCTGAATTCTTTATTTCGCTTGATTCGTTGTTAATACTTCATCACCAGAATCATGGAAAAAGAGTATTGGAACTGTATTCATTGTCGATTTTCTACTAAAAATTCTTTTGTATCCGTTTAAAAGTTACTTTGTATTGTACAAATAACCGGCAAAACAAGCGACTTTTCGACGATGGGAAATGAGCAGAATCGTAGTTGGCGGGAAGAGAAAGAACCCGCCCAGCCACGCGCGAAGGGGTGCGAAGGTGGAAATGAGCAATGGGGAGGAAGAATTCAAGTCATCAACTTACAGTTTCATAATTAAGTACTTTCACTTTTTAAAGGACTCCAAAATGTCCATAAAGTGCAAAGTAACGAAATATGAGCAAAATAAGAAAATTTAAATTTGTTCCCTTCCTAACTCTTGTTGTGAGAGCATAATTTTTCATATGCCCTATTTTTGAAAATTCCTGCTTTCATCTTGTAAATATACCGAGAATGTTGTAAAATTGCATGAACAAAGTGCAGTATTTGAGTGCAGAAACGCGGCAATCTTCAATTACATTTCGAAAAACAAATTCTTCAAATTCAAAAATACTTGCAGTCCTGAAAGTTCTGCACGTTAAGTGCAAAAAACGGGCAAACTCGGGCATATAAAAGGGCTGGAATTGAGTGAAGAGTCATCTTATTCTCCTTCCTCGGTGATATCTCCGATCATCTGAGCGCTCTTCCACCTCAAGCATGTCATCAGTCTACTTTGGAGCGGGCGCGGGCGGCGGCGGAGGACAAGCGTCGGCGTACTTCTCTCCGACCCCGGTTGCTGGAGGGAACAAGCCGCTCGGCGGTGGAGTCGGAGGCGGCGCAGCTCCTGGTTCGTTTGAATCCCTCAGTCCCATGGCCCTATCCATCTTTATTCAAACCAAAAAACGCCTCCACAGTTCTCCATTAAAAAAAGAATCTCCCACATAATTGCTCTCTCACTCACTTTTGTTTTATTTCAGGAGCATCTTGCTACTTCGGAGTTGGCGGCGGCGGCGGTGGCGGCGCCCAGTCCGCGTACTTTGCGGTCGGCGGGTCTCCGGCCGTTGGCGGAGCAGCCTTGGCGCCTCCCCCTCCGGCGTACGGCGGCGGCGGAGCCTCCACCATGACGGCTCTGGGTGGCGCTCCGATTGGAGGCGGCGGTGGAGGTCGTAATATAATTAATTTGGAAGAGAATATTAGTCTCTAAAGTAATGAACTACTCATGACAATAAGTGCTTGGTTCCAGCCTCGACGATGACCGCAATTGGCGGCGCTCCCCTTGGCGGCGGCTCCTCCACCATGACCGCCATCGGCGGAGCGCCCAGGGGTTGATTAAGAAATCCATTCTGACCACCGCTTATGAGAAAAGGGAGAAAGGCAAAATGATTCAAAATCATTTCAGGGGCTTCCACCATGACGGCAGTGGGCGGAGCCCCCATGGGAGGCGGAGCTTCCACCATGACGGCAGTGGGCGGAGCCCCCATGGGAGGCGGAGCTTCCACCATGACGGCAGTGGGCGGAGCCCCCATGGGAGGCGGAGCTTCCACCATGACGGCAGTGGGCGGAGCCCCCATGGGAGGCGGAGCTTCCACCATGACGGCAGTGGGCGGAGCCCCCATGGGAGGCGGAGCTTCCACCATGACCGCCATCGGTGGAGCCCCCAAGGGTCAGATCTTCACAAATTTGTCGCAATTTTTGATATGCTTATGGGTTCATACGACATTATCCTTGAGGAGCCTCGACGATGCGCCGTTCGGCGGAGGAGCGTCCACGATGACCGCGGAGGGTGGCGCTGGCGGCGGATTTGCTCCTCCCCCTTCCGCTCCCTCCGGCGGCGGCGGCGGAGGCGGAGCCACGACTGCCTACTTCTGCGTTGGCGGTGGTGCGTCATTCCATCGTCAACAATACTTTATGTATTCTTGTATTCTCTTCAGGCGGCGGCGGCGGCGCGCAGTCCGCGTACTTCGGCGTCGGTGGAGGCGGCGCGAGCGGAGGCTTCGGCGGCGGGGCCAAGGCAATCCCCGGCCAGTCCGCCTACTTCGCCGTCGGCAGCGGCGGCGGCGGCGGCGGCGCCCCTGGCACTACCTCGGCCTACTTCGCCCCGAAATAAGCCCCTTCCTTCTTCTCTCCACTCCCCTCTCTCCCCTTCCTCTCCATCATCCACACTCCCAGAAAATAAATGGACATTGGAATATCTGCATATACTTGGCAACAAAGAACAAAAGAAAAAAAACATTTAAAATGTACAAAAATTTAGAATTTTCATTTTTCAATCCGAATAAGGGAAACGTATCCCCAATGAGTTATAAATGCATCCAAGGCTCAAAGATACTTTCATATGGATTTGTGAGCTGAAAGAAATTGACAAGCAACTAGAATATGTGATATGGAATATGTGAATTTATACTTGCAATAAAGAAAAAAAGCTGAAACAAAATAAAATCTAGAATGTTAATTTTTCTATATCCGAATAAGCGAAAAGTAAAGAATCCCCCAGCCGCCGTAGTAAAGTGTTGCTTTTGATAGGTAATCCTGAGGTTGTTACCCATGAGGGTAAAACCATTACCCCTTAGTTTCGCCGGTCATTATCCTGAGGGGAATCTCAGCTGAAAGATGCTATATTCTCCTTTCGTATATTTTTTGCTGCTGTTTTGAGTCATCCCTGCTCCATTCCTGCTTCATCTCCATTCTACTGTCGCTCCCATTCGGGACCATTACGACGCGGACTACAACAACACCTTGCTGCAGCACACTTTATATCCGTCATTTTCTTCTTGGAAATTCACCTTCAGCAAAAACAGCTATTTGTAACAAGAATCTAACAGTGAATCAAAAACTAAGGGATGGGTCTAAACGCCTTACTAAAGGGAAAAGATGAAAAGAGGAAGAAAACAAAAGCACAAGAGGAAAAATCTGCGCAAAATGAATGTCGAGCTAGCTATTCAAGCTTCCCAAGAGAAAGGAGAAACAGCAACACAAGGACAGATCACCGGCATCGTAATTCAACAGCATCTCTTATAATACAGACTAAAATGAACTATTTGTTTAGTATTAAGATGAACAGTGTCCACGCCATCACTGCCTACCAAGTTACAAGGAACATCCTATAATAAAGTCGCTTTGTAGCACAAAAACTAGTAACTGTGGCAAGGAACAACAGACTCTGAGCTGCTGGCTCTTTCACTTTCTTACCAAAAGAAGCTTAACTTATACCAAAAGAAAAGAGCAAACACACAGATCACATCCATTCCACAACACAACAGGAATTTCCAGCATAAATATGGAATAATGGAAGAATCAAGATTCCAGTATGCATTCCAGATGGCCAAGACGGCACCGAAGGGAATACGGTGACGAATGGCGAAACAGATGTCGAATCCCTTGGCGCTGAAGTGAGAGTCGCGGCAGGATCAAGCGTCAGACCAACTGAAGAAGAAATTTTAATTATTTATGAAAATCCACCGTATTCAAAGTAGAAAGGGACATTCCCAACTTACAGTATTACAGTAACCCGTAAAATGATACCCTAAAGATGTAAAATGCGCCGAAAAAGGAATAATTCAGATAAAAAGAACATTACCGAGTTGCTGAGTCTATTGATGCTGGCTAACTAACGTGTGGTCACGTTCAAATAACGAATGAATTAATGAAATGATTTTAAAAAAAGAAAAAGAAAGAACCACGAACCGTCCCGAGTGCACACGCAATGTGGAGCTGGCGAGTGGAGCTGGAGAGTGGAGCTGGAGAGGAGACGGGAGCATCTCGGCAGCGCCGTCTTGCGCAGCTGCCGCTGAGTCCACTTCCATCTTAAGAGATAAACAAACTACAAACAATCCCCCAATATGTTTAAGGCTTTCATTTACAGAGAACTTTAAGAAAGTAA
The DNA here is from genome assembly GCA_945643635.1 of Allodiplogaster sudhausi. Classification (NCBI taxonomy): domain Eukaryota; kingdom Metazoa; phylum Nematoda; class Chromadorea; order Rhabditida; family Diplogasteridae; genus Allodiplogaster; species Allodiplogaster sudhausi. Next base: position 1,127,367 of record CALZFC010000091.1, on the reverse strand, counting down.
CATTTCGTAAAGAAAGACAGAATTAAGAAAGTTTTAACGTTCATATTCTAAACGATACAAATGACAATAAAAAAACTGAATGTTACATAGTAGTTAAAATAGAAGCGAGCGAAATAAGCATAGGAAGAATAAGAACCTGGGCCTTCTACTCTTCGTTCAGCTCGGGCAGCCTGAATGGCGCAGTTTCTGCTGCAGCCGCGGAGGCCTCCTTCGTCTTGTCGTCACTCACGTGATGGCATATATAAAAACAATAAAGCATAGACTTAACTGTAAACGGCAATTAAAATAACATACACATAATGATTTTACATTACAATTCAAATGCTAATTTAGAGTGAATCTTTAATGGTTCTGGAAAGTACGCCGTTACTTTTACCACAAATACTATATTCGTCATTTGGCGCTGGACGATGAAAGGTAAAAACGGTTATGCCAATGCGTATTGGCATAACCATTTTACACATGAGGTTGACCGCGTCTCCAAGAATTGCATGCTCTCTCGGTCTGTCCTCGTTACCCAAACATAATCCCTCAGCCTTTTCCATGCCATTACCCATGAGGGTAAACAGTGGTGGCATGCTAGACAGTACGAGAGAGCACGCTCATGCCAGAGATTCAGATAGATTATCCTCATGGGTAACATCCTGAGGATTACCCCTCAAAATGCGACACCTTACTACGGCGGCAGATGACAATGAGTCATAAAAGCACGGAACGCTAAAAGATATTTTCATGTGGATTTGTGAGCTGGTTCGGGAGTCTATAGGCCGAGAAACACGACATTCCCTCAGAAGTGAATCACAGTAATGCCTGCCTCAAAAAGTAAAGCAGCGACTCCAATTTTTCTTTTCACAGGAATTTCTATAATTTTTCTAGACCCCTTGTCCCCTTTGACTTCTGGGCCAAGATTGAATCATTCCTGTAGATTTCATGGCGGATGCGAGGCCTCTGTGGCCTCTGTCAAGTGTATTTTGACTACCATCCCGCTTCAAATCGGAGTGTATTTTGCGAGGATGAGAGAGCAAGAGTGGGGGATTATGAGGTGAGGGAGGAGGTAAGTAAATACATATAATACATACATACGATGGCATTGTTGGGCGAATGCTTTTGTTCTCTCGTTCAACCCCGGTCACGCTGATCCGTGCATTTAAATAAAGAGGAGCAGTTGATTGATAGCTTTTCTACCTAACTATAAGTTTCACTGACCAAATGGCATACCACCGAGAATGGGCCGGGACACTTCGAACCTTGAATTGCATGCAGAGATGCAAGTTGGCCCAACTTTTTTGGGCCCGGCCGGCCCTTAGGGCCTAAAATCTCGGCCCGGCCCGCAGTTTTATGCCCTTGAATCTAGTGCCCGGCCGGCCCGGGCCCTCGAAATTGGGCCCGGACGGCACGATTATTTAAAAATGTCAAATTCCAATTTTTTATTCGTGATTTTCTTAGCGAAACTTACTTCTTTTAAGTTCCCGTTCAAAAGGCTTCTCATTTATTTAATTCTGAAGCGGAATACGACTCCTGAACTTCAAAATTACTCATGATTAAGAGTTCGGTCGGTCATGAGTATGTTCGCTAGCATATTTTCGAAAAACGGGCCCAATCGGGCCCAGGGTCGGCCGGGCCCTAGGTTGGGCCCGGCCCGGCCCGGCCTTATAGGGCTTTGGAAATTTGGGCCGGCCGGCCCGGGCCCAAGGGCACTTGGTGAACGTCTTGTCACAGCCCGGAAAGCTGCACGAATACTTTCCATCAGGCGTCATTCTATAAAACGGAATTTAAGTTAAAATATATATATATATATATATATATATATATAAAACTAACAGAAAAATCCACATATTCAATAGAAAGGATTTCAAAAAAGACAAATATAGCAATATTTTTTAAAATAATTCTACACTGACATCTTCTGAGTCGCTTTCCGCGTGTTGGAAGCAGGCCCAGTAAAGGCAGCCGAGCTGCGAGCCGGCTGAGCTGCTGTTGTATGTGCTCGGCGAGCTGTAAAGTTAAATGATATATTTGGTAATAAAAAAAAGTCTGACGTTAAATACAAACGAAGCATACGCCTCGAAGTTATGCGTTGTTTACTTATGTAAAAAAATAATACAACTTTACCGTATTTCCTTTGCCGCTGGCTCGCAGAGCCCGCGCTTGTCTGACTGTGAGGAGCTTCTCTTGAAGGCAAGGCTGCCGCGTCCCCGTTAATTGGACGATCTTGCGTAGCAACTTGAAAGACACATACATAGAGATAATAAATATGAATTATCGTCTCAAAAAATTGGATCAAATAGTACTTCAAAGACAGAACGTATTCTTCATTAACCTTGAGGTAGAGAGAGCTGAGGCGGCGCATCGGAGTGTTCGCTGCCTTGTACATTGCTGAAGCTGGGCTGCTCTGCCTCATCGTTGAGGACAACGTTAATCGGCTCAGTTTTCACAGTCAGAATCGGAAGCAAAGGTGGTGTTGGAAGCGGAGGCGGTGGGCTAAGCAATAAACAATTGAATCTGCTTACACGGGATATAGATATTGCAAAATACGTACGTATTACGTAAAAAAAATATATGAACATATCACTGCTGGTGATTATAAGTTCTCTTATACCAGTTATGTGCAATCTTATTAAAGTAATGCTAGAAACTTGTCACGTAGAAAAATATGAAATGCCTAGGCAATAGAATCAAGGAGACGAAAATACTGACATGTTGAACGTCACGTGAAGTGGCTTTCTTTCATGCGTACGATGCCGAAACGAGGAGAGTTCAACTATGAGAGAAGGATTCTCATTTGCGTTTTCTCTCCTCGACGCAATCTTAAATTTCAATCTTTCAAATCATATCTAATTAACTCAATTCAAAGCACTAAGACACTTGATTGTAAGAATATCAGAAGAAAATTTAATTATTTTATTATTGAAAGCAGAGACAGATGAACGTCCTACCTGAGCGGCGTCTGCCGGCTGCTCGTGCTTGTCGATGACTCCGGCGAGAACCTTGCAGAAGTTGAAGCGCGCCACGTCGCGCCTTTCGTGGCCGAACGAACGCTCCTCTCGTCTAATTTCCGCGATGAACTGGTCAGCGGAACCAGGCGGTATCTGCAACAAAAAAAAACGTCTTGAGAGTTGATTAAAACGTATGTAACTTCATTGATTGTTATCAAAGGTTGAATCAATATATTTTGTTTTCTCACTCTGAAATTCAAACAAATTCAACGTTCAGAATTGGCTTTTTGGTGTAAAAAAAAGAATGCCAAATTTGCCATCGCACCGTCTCTCCCTTGATGATGACTCGCATTGCTTCGGTTGCCTTGACGATGAGTCGGTCGAAGGCGCCGTTGCAAGCGGAGCCAGCGAAGATCACCTGGATTGAGTGCCATGTATGTATGGTTAAGCAAGCAAGTTTAAGAAATTAATAATAAAAGTAACTAACAATAAGGAAATATTAAAGCGATAAGGAATAAAAATAAACAAAAGCCTCACATTGTCCGCCGCACGAAGTGCTTCGTCGCTGAAGATGAGAATGCCGCCGACTTCATCCATTTCTAAAGAGAAAAAGAGGACTAAGCCTTAGAATTTTTGTTTGATAAATAAGAAAATAAATAGCTTTATGTGCCAAAATACGCGAAACAAACGAATCGGCAAACTATGCGAGATAGCATGAGAAAGCATGAGAAAGCGGTTGTGACAGAAGTGGAGGACCAAAAGGTCACTTACTCGGGGAGACGGAAGCAGATTGAGTGAATGACCTAGCCCGTGTGCTGACACCACAGCCGCTCCCCATTATATAGCTCGTCTTTCACCTCATTATCCCCCAATCTTAATCCCTCATCCCGGCGAAAAGACACTGCTATTTTCAAGCGAGTTCGCTGTCTCAAAATACGACTGTTTAGTAGACGTCGACTTGCTGCCGGTAGCCCTGACCCTTCTGGAGCTGCCTGCTCAGCGCGGGCATGACCGTGTTTTCGAGGCAAACCGGGGCCTAGTACTTGTGCCCCTGGCCCTGCTGGAGTTGTTGGACGGGGCATGGCGCGAGGTTTCCACGGGCGCCTCACGGAGCGATAAACAGCGGGAACTTGGAGAATGCAAATAATTATGACAGTACATATTGGGAAGTACAATCGTGTTTCGAACATTGCGAAATAAAAGTGGGCTTTTAGATTTTATTTTCAGATAAAAAACCATTGCACGACCGAAATACGCGATAGCAACATTTGAGCACGCTTCATGCTTCTAATACGGAATTTTGTTGTACATAATTGTCAAGCATAACTATTACGCAATGTCGCTGTCATAGGTTTTAGTTTGTAATAAAAAAATCACATCTTAAAGTGAAGCCTACAAGGCACATTTTATCGAAAATGATGAAACAACATATTCAGAAACATTTTTTTTATTTAGAAAGAAAGCAAGAGGAGAGGAGATGGTGAGGGCGAAGTGAAGAGGGCAGCTAGGGCCGACAGACGGTGAGAGGGCCAAGTGGCTAGTGCACTTTATCCGCTCTGAATCATTCGACATCAAGGAGTTCATTCATTTCGGTTTCCTAGAGATTGTCCATAAATATGACTTCCAACAAAAAGAGGCGAGACCTCGGAGAAATGCCGCACGCCGTGTCGAGGTCCTCGTCACTAAAATAGCTTAAATAAAATAAAACTCAATTATTGAATTATTAGTTTCGAAGGGTTTAGCATTAGCCGGCCGTTAGAACTTTCAAAAAGAACACAAATGGCGTAGGGGAAAGTGGTTCTGACATTTTGTCGCCAGTAGAAATGAAGAAAGAAGAGACGAAAGAGCCGGTGTGACAGCGTTGTTGAGCTGGCTCGCCGTCTCAATGGCCGGCAGGGAGGAGTCAGGCGACCTTCCCAGCATCTCCAGCTCAGCCTCTTCCGCAACAGTCGACGACGCGAACCTCGAAGGGAATTGGCTTTAAAATTTTATTCTGAATTTCAGAGGGAGAAAAAGGGCGTACGGTGCGGAGACCCTGGAGCGGTTGCAGACAGCTTTGACGACGTCCGGATTCACGGCTTCGAGAGAGTGCGACTTGATCTGGCGGCGGCCAGCTTGGCCGGACGGGGCCGGCGTCTTGGCATGATCCCTCAATTTATATTATTATTTGTATTTCTTTTCCATTTTATTATTTTGACATATTTTGTTTTGCTTATGAATTTCCACGAACCGGCTCTTCTTCTCGGGCAGAGCAGTAGAAAAGGGCGCAAGGAGGGGACGACGACGACGCTTGCGGCGAGTGCGGACAGGGGGGAGAGATTCGGCACTGAAGAGAGAAAAGAGTAGAGAGAGAAGGGAGAGAGAGAAGAGAGAGAGAGAGAGAGAGAGGGAAGGGAGTGAGAAAGAGAAGACAGAGAAAGAGAGAGAGAGAGAGTGAGAGGGAGGAGGATAGAGGGATAGTGTGCAGCAATTTCAATAGGCGCAACCTCTTTCCTTGGCTGTCTCCTTTCGCCTCGAGAGCCATTCTTTTCTTTGCTTCATCTAAATTAATAGAATGATCCAAAATTTTATTGATGATAAGTTGGATCCCTTATTTCTTTCATTACTCATTCCCTGCTGACCATTCCTGGCAAAGTGCCAGTAGACTCCGATGGCTCCCTTCTTTCTTTCGTTTCTCATTCCCTGCTGACCATTCTTGGCAAAGTGCCAGTAGACTCCGATTTCTCCAGCAGCCGAGCCGACAAGGAAGGCACCGATCAGCGACTGCGTCATTCCTGCCAGAAAGAACTAATATTAACATTATCTTCTGAATTCTATATTTCGAAATGAAATAATATGCAAATATGCAGAAACTTGCAATTATGCTTAATTTTTTGTCAATGATTAACAGGAGTTTCATCATGGTTTTCCTGGAATCACTTTGGAACGCACAATTTCGCAGATATCATTTGTGTTACCGACAAATGCAGCCAATTTCCGAATAATGCTGCTAAACATCTTATTTTACTTTGTTATATAATTTAATACTTCATCTATAGAATTGGCATTATATTAATGACATTAATTGTCGATTTTCTCCTTAAAAATTCATTCTTTTGTCTTGTGCAAGTAAACGACAAAATAAGCGACTTTTCGACGATGGGAAATGAGCAGAATCGTAGTTGGCGGGAAGAGAAAGAACCCGCCCAGCCACGCGCGAAGGGGTGCGAAGGTGGAAATGAGCAATGGGGAGGAAGAATTCAAGTCATCAACTTACAGTTTCATAATTAAGTACTTTCACTTTTTAAAGGACTCCAAAATGTCCATAAAGTGCAAAGTAACGAAATATGAGCAAAATAAGAAAATTTAAATTTGTTCCCTTCCTAACTCTTGTTGTGAGAGCATAATTTTTCATATGCACTATTTTTGAAAATTCCTGCTTTCATCTTGTAAATATACCGAGAATGTTGTAAAATTGCATGAACAAAGTGCAGTATTTGAGTGCAGAAACGTGGCAATCTTCAATTACATTTCGAAAAACAAATTCTTCAAATTCAAAAATACTTGCAGTCCTGAAAGTTCTGCACGTTAAGTGCAAAAAACGGGCAAACTCGGGCATATAAAAGGGCTGGAATTGAGTGAAGAGTCATCTTATTCTCCTTCCTCGGTGATATCTCCGATCATCTGAGCGCTCTTCCACCTCAAGCATGTCATCAGTCTACTTTGGAGCGGGCGCGGGCGGCGGCGGAGGACAAGCGTCGGCGTACTTCTCTCCGACCCCGGTTGCTGGAGGGAACAAGCCGCTCGGCGGTGGAGTCGGAGGCGGCGCAGCTCCTGGTTCGTTTGAATCCCTCAGTCCCATGGCCCTATCCGTCTTTATTCAAACCAAAAAACGCCTCCACAGTTCTCCATTAAAAAAAAAGAATCTCCCACATAATTGCTCTCTCACTCACTTTTGTTTTATTTCAGGAGCATCTTGCTACTTCGGAGTTGGCGGCGGCGGCGGTGGCGGCGCCCAGTCCGCGTACTTTGCGGTCGGCGGGTCTCCGGCCGTCGGCGGAGCATCCTTGGCGCCTCCACCTACGGCGTACGGCGGCGGCGGAGCCTCCACAATGACGGCTCTGGGTGGCGCGCCGATTGGAGGCGGCGGTGGAGGCGGTAATTAATTTGGAAGAAAATATTAGTATCTAAAGTAATGAATTACTCATGACAATAAGTGCTTGGTTCTAGCCTCGACGATGACCGCAATTGGCGGCGCTCCCCTTGGCGGCGGCTCCTCAACCATGACTGCCGTTGGCGGCTCTCCTCTCGGCGGCGGCGCCTCCACCATGACCGCCATCGGCGGAGCTCCCAGGGGCACGTTGATTAGGAAGTCCATACTGACCACTGCTTACGAGTAAATAGAGGAGGGTAAAACGATTCAAAATCATTTCAGGTGCTTCCACCATGACTGCGGTGGGCGGTGCTCCCATGGGAGGCGGTGCTTCGACCATGACGGCAGTGGGCGGAGCCCCCATGGGAGGCGGTGCTTCGACCATGACGGCAGTGGGCGGAGCCCCCATGGGAGACGGAGCTTCCACCATGACGGCAGTGGGCGGAGCCCCCATGGGAGGCGGAGCTTCGACCATGACGGCAGTGGGCGGAGCCCCATGGGAGGCGGAGCTTCCACCATGACGGCAGTGGGCGGAGCCCCCATGGGAGGCGGTGCTTCGACCATGACCGCCATCGGTGGAGCCCCCAAGGGTTAGATCTTGGCAAATTCGATACAATATCTGGTATGCGGACGTGTGGGCGTCCGATATGAGCTCATTATCCTTGAGGTGCCTCGACAATGACGGCTGTGGGCGACGCGCCGTTCGGCGGAGGAGCGTCCACGATGACCGCGGTTTGTGGCGCTGGCGGCGGATTTGCTCCTCCCCCTCCCGCTCCCTCCGGCGGCGGCGGCGGAGGCGGAGCCACGTCTGCCTACTTCGGCGTTGGCGGTGGTGCGTCATTCCATCGTCAACACCACTTTATGTATTCTTGTATTCTCTTCAGGCGGCGGCGGCGGCGCACAGTCCGCGTACTTCGGCGTCGGTGGAGGCGGCGCGAGCGGAGGCGGCGGCGGCGGGGCCAAGGCAATCCCCAGCCAGTCCGCCTACTTCGCCATCGGCAGCGGCGGCGGCGGCGGCGCCCCTGGCACTACCTCGGCCTACTTCGCCCCGAAATAAGCCCTTTCCTTCTTCTCTCCACTCCCCTCTCTCCCCTTCCTCTCCCTCATCCGTCTCCTAGCAAATAAATGGGCGTTGAAATATGTGCGCATACTTATTACAAAGAAAAAAAGAAAATATAAAATAGAATATACATTAAAGATTTTAATTTCTCTGCAACAGTATAAGGAAAAGAGAAGCATCCTCAGCTGAATCATAAAAACGCTCAAAGATACGTTTATATCGATTTGTGAGCTGAAGAAGTTGACAAGCAAATAGGGAAAGCTGAATTTCCATTCTAATAAGCTATATTCTTGCAGATATACTTTTCATGAGCATTCTCGTTATTAATTTACTGTGACAATATGTTCTTGCTGTGATTCACGCTTGCTGCCATGTTGACAGCCTGCTTCGTCTTGACTTCTCTAACAGAAATAGTGCACAGCTCCTTTACCAAGCGGGCACTCAAAGGTTGATCAGACAAAGAATTCTGCCTCTGCAGCCGTTCAGACGTGTGCCATTCCTTGCTTTCTTTCTTTCTTTCTCTCTTTCTCTCGTTCACGCACTATTTCTCGCTTCTTCTATTGGGCTGCCTCTCCATCTGCTATCATCTTTAGACATCTCTCCCATCCAGAAAGTCAGCCTCTCTCTTCTTCAGTCTCTAGCTTTCTCTCACTCTCACTCTCACTCTCTATCTGTCCCTCTACGTCTCTTACTATATAGACGGTTAGACAGTCATGTTGTACGCTTCTTTTGCCTAAATGACAACACATTTCCCCCCTTTTTTCCTCTTCTAGATTCTTTTGGTTACACTTCACTCATATTGTGATTAATCATTATTATGTTGCCTACTTTTACTGTCCATTTCTACAGTTTCAGATTTCGGAAGGCCAGCGTCACCATCCGGCCCGGCACGCAGTCGCCACTTCCACGAAGGGAACAACGTAAATATATATAGGACTGAAGTAGGAAAGTAAATTTACTTTCCTACTTCAGTCCTCTATATATTTTAATTGGAATTGTCACACTTAATCTTTGTCTTCTTGTCTTTATTTTGAAACTTAGATAAATGAGCTTCTTTTCTTTCTCTCTCTCTCGCTCTCTCTCTCTATGTCTTTCTGTGCTCGGGCACTCCCTCTTCCCTTCAACCCATAGTGAATTTTTCATTTCATTTATCTGTGGCAATTGAAAAACGCTCGTGAAGTAAAGTAACAGAAAAGGGATAAAATGTAGAAATTGATACATACAGTCCTACCAAACGTTTCAGGATAGATGGAAATCGATGGAGTCTTCAGCCACAGCGACGAAGCACTTCGAGCCACATCTCTGGTTGCTTTTATGTAGAAATTACTTTTATTGGTTCTACTCTGTTACTCCTACCCAATATTTTTTTCTCAAAATCATCCAACTTTTAATTAAACCGACTTCCCGTTTATTTAACCATGCATGTCACTCAATCCAGGTGAGCTTCGCTGGCTCCGCTTACCACGGCGCATTCGACCGACTCATCGTCAAGGCAACCGCAGCCATGCGAGTCATCATCAAAGGAGAGACGGTTCGAGGAGGCAGATTTGGCATTTCTTTTGACACAAAAAAACTTATTCTGAACGCTGAATTTGTTAGTATTCCAGAGCGAGAAAACTAAATAAGAGCAATCAATGATTGTTCCAACATAAGCAATCATCCGTTGCATACCGAGAGGTGTGGAGGCCTCAGCTTTCCCTTCCCTACCCCTTCCAATAATTTCCCTTGTCTGCACCTGGGCAATAGATACGCGGTATAATAAATCTCAACGTTGTCACATCTATATATTTATGATGTGCGAATCAATAAATAAATAAAAATTGAAGACCATTTTCGTTCTGCAGATTTAGGTTTTAACTAGCATTGATTAAAGAATGTAGGTTCAGACAATGAGTAAGTCTCAAATAGTTTGACCTGATTCGAGCTGCCGCCTGGTTCTGCTGACCAATTCATGGCTGAGATTCTACAAGAAGAGCGCTGGTTTGGCCTCGAAATGAGCGATGTCGCGCGTTTAAACTTCTGCAAGGTTCTCGCAGGCGTGATCGACAAGCACGAGCAGCCGGCAGATGAGAGTCCTAGTATTTCTCTCCCGGATGAAATCTCCATGTTTCGGCATCCTCCGCATGAAAGAAAGTCTCTTCACGTCATGTTCAAGTTAGTATTCTCGTTGTTTTTTTTTCAATTTTTTAAACTGGTATACGAGAAATAAATACAATTCATCAGCAGAGATACATGCAATATATTTGATACATCTGCAGTGAACACATGCAATTGCGAGTTTATTGCTCAGTCCTCCGTCTCCGCTTCCAACACCACCTTTGATTCCCATTCGAATTGTGAAGGCTGAGCCGACGAACTTTTTCCTCAGCGATGAAGCAGGACAGCCCAGCTTTAGCAGTCTCCAACAACCGAAGACTTCGATCGGCCGCCTCAGCTCTCTCCGCCTCATGGTTAATAAATACGTTCTTTCTTTGAGATTTCCATTTTACTTTCAGGGCGACCATTTTTATATTAATTAATATTTCGTCTCTCCGCGACTGTCTAGACGATAATTTATATTTGTTTTTATCTCCGTATCATTCAAGTTTCTACGCAAGATTGTCGCGTGAGCGAGGAATCCACGGCAGCGGTGGCAAGAGACAGTCCTCAGACAAGCCCTGCCTCTGCCGTATTCAAATGCAAGCAGCCCATATGTGCCTTTCTCACTACGTCATTCGACTTCCTTTGCCGGCATGCTACGGTTAATATCGATATTCTAAAAAAAAACTTATTATCGATATTCTGAGAAATAATTAATATAAATATTCTGAAAACAATTTGATATCGATATTCTGAAAAATATTTAATATCAATATTCCGAAATTCACAGAGAGCATTCATTTCAAGACTTGAAAAGTTGTTCAGCATTCTATCCCCCTTACGCTCTAAAGCTTGGTATTCCATGGCTAGAAAATAAAATAGAGAGTTCATCTCTTTGCTCTGTTACAGCGAGTGCATCCGCTCGTCGCTGAACAATTGATCTTGGAATACACGAGCGAGCGAACAGAGAAATTAGGTAAAATAGTAATGCTTTTATGATATCTTGGGCCATTTAGACTTTTCATTTCATGAATTTGCAAAGATTGAGGAAAATTGATTTGAAACTTGACAGCTCGCCGAGCAGAGAAAGCAGCCGCCTCCATTGGGCCTTTTTCAAACAAGCGATATGCGCCGTTAGTGTATAATTTTAAATATTAATTTGTTAAACCTATTTTCAAATCTTTTTTGGTGTTTCTGTTAGCTTAATTAAAATCCCATTTTATAGAATGACTTCTGAAGGAAAGTATTCGTGCACCTTTCCGGGCTGCGACAAGTCGTATGCACAGTAAGTGTTTTTTCGTTCTTTTTGCATGCATTATGCATTAAATGTACGTTTTCTTAAATGTTATTTTTTTATAAATTTAATATTTCCTTTTATTTTTTTGCTTAAAAGTATTGTAAATAGGTAATATAATCTCGCAATTCAGGCCTTCACACAAGAAAATAAAGCGTTGAGAACGCGTTTTGGCCATATAGTTGGGGTTGAAAGCGTTAGGAATTACGCTTTGAGTGGCACCTCGGGCGACTTTTTGGAAATCGTAGACCCCCCAACGCTTTTCAGTTTCGCAAAGCGTTGATCGCAACGATTTTCAGTTTTACAAAGCGTTGATCGCAACGCTTTTCATTGCAAGGCGTTGCGGAGTTCGGGTCCGGTCAGGAGCAAAATGTGTTTCTCTCTCTCTCTCTGTCTACTTCCAGGTACAATCGACGACAACGACTCCCAACATCTCAACGGATAACAGGTTAGCTAAATTATCGACTTTTGCGAACTTTATTTTGATTTTATTCTATTTAACTGTTGTTTTGGTCACAGAAGGGCCAAAAACAGAGAAATATTCTGTTCGCGAAAGTTAGATAATTAGCTAACCTGAGCCGCAGGATGGTGGGGGAAGTGATGATAGAAGAGAGAGAGAGAGAGAGAGAAATGAGAGAGAGAGAAATGAGAGAGAGAGAGAGAGAAAGAGGAGGGGGGGAGGTTTGAAGGTGCATGTGCTGCTTGCTGACACACGAAAGCGTTAGTCTTAACGCTTTGCCCTCGCCTCCGCCTTCTAACGCTTTCGTACCCAACGATTTCAAACCAACGATTTGAAATGACCCGATTCCTACGGTCCTAACCGTTATGAGGAATTTTGACGATTCAAACCGTAGCCAGGAGCGTTGATCTTAACGCTTTCTTTTCTTGTGTGTTATCGCGTAGACCGCCACTTCCGCTCTTGCCACTTGAACGAACGGACTTACTACCTCTGTCCCATCTGCGAGAAGCGATTCACGCGTAGCGACCGCAGAAAGAAACACTTCGAGAAGATCCACGGATGATAACAGCAACAACAATAACAACTAAATAATGCCCATCACTCGGAAAGAAGTCCACATCATGCTTTACTTATTCCTGTTATTGAACCCCTTCCTGCATAATTTCGACCAATCTCGATGCTTCATCAATCTTTGATAAAAATTGAATTAAGACATCGATTTAAAAGCTGAACTCAAAACTTTAATAAAGAAATTATGATTGCTATGATTATTCTTGAACATTAATTCGCATTCGGCTCCATTTAGCGCTAGTGTTATCTCATGCCCCAGGGCCGAGCTACTTCGGGAAGCTCCGCCTTTGGGCGGGGCATCCTGAGGGAGCCTGGGAGCTGGCAGTGGTTGTCACCCGGCCCTGCCCTCCCCTCACCTGTCTCATGATTGTTCATTTTATATGTTAGATAAAGATATGCTGAAAATTTTTGGAATTCGCTAGAAGTGGTTGAGAATGCGTGATATTTGCCGATTTCACCGATTTAAATTAGGGCGAGCACCGAAAAATTACGTGATATTTCAAATTGCCGCGGCCCTTCGCACTCTCATTTGCGCGTGCTATTTTCATGCAGACAATTCGAACCTGCATTAAATATTTTTCGGTGATCGACCTCCTTTAATGCCATGTAATGCATTATTCTATAAGTCAGCGTCTCTGCCTAAATTTGCAAAAGCCAAAACAAAGTTCATGAAGATTCGCCAGCGAACGCGAAGGAAAAAAAGAAGATGAAATTGTTCAGCAGAGCACATTTGCCCTTTAATTTCTCTCATTTTATTTTTTTCTTGCTCTCGATCACCCAGCTAGAACCGGATTACGCTTTGCAATGACACAAATACGCATGAATATTCGACTGATACTTGTCATGTGAGCATCGAATAATTCATAGCAGACATATGTACATACGTGTGTTAATCAGCAGAGCGGTGCGGCTTGCTGGAACGGAGGCGAGAACGAGATAAGGAAGAGAAGTAGACCTCTTCGCTCTTGAGTCGACAGCAGAATGACGAAGGGAGAGTGGCAATATAAAGATGAATGGAGGGGGAACGCTGTAGTGTGTGAAATGACTCCACCCCCTTCATTCCCCTCTCCTCTGCATCGCAGCAGCGCAGACAAGCAGCAACTGGACGAGCTTCGCTACTCGGGTTAGTATGTCCGGCACTCTATCTTATTTAGAATCTTATTTAGAGGGCGCCGCCGATTTCTCTAACGGGCTAAAGTCATCTCCAAACTAACAATATTTTTAGCGTTCTGTTAAAATCGAAAGAAGAAATGCTTCGAGGAAATCGGTTCAAGAGGGAGATTAGAGAGAGGTAGGCAGTGAGTGATATCTTGAAATGGAAGTACTCTTTTACAGATCTCGTTCCGCATTCTCAAGATGGTTGGGAGAACACTGAGCTCTTCCTCCAGGAGGTTTTGGTTTTTGCAGCATCATTTCTTATATTGACGGGTTTGCTACAGTGCTTTCAGTGATTTCCCTTTATCTCTCAATGATGAGAGTCATTACATTCTTTCTAAACTTTTACCTTCAGATCATCAAAGTCCTCCTCGAATACCTCCACGGGCAAACAAAGCGAGAGACGAAGATTCTCGACTTCCACCATCCAAAGGAGATGGCCACCCTCATTGATCTCTCCATTCCCGATGAACCGCACAACTTGGAGCAACTTGTTCATGTTAGACGGGCAATTGGGAGAGAGGCGGTGAACTGACTGAGATGCTGAGAAGCACACAGAGAAAGAGAGAGTGAGAGAGAGACAGAGAGAGAGAGTTGTGAGAAAGAGGGGAAAGAGAGTGAGACGGAGAGAGAATGAGAGAATATGAGAGTAACTATGTAAGAGAGAGTGTGGAGGTGTAGAGAGAGAGAGAGAGAGAGAGAGAGAGAGACGACAAACTGTTGTTCAGGCGTGCTCGGAAGTGCTTCGTCTGGGGGTGCGCACCGGCCACCCCCGCTTCTACAATCAGCTCCCGTGTGGTCTCGATTTCGTTTCCCTCGCCGGCGAGTGGCTCACGGCCGCAGCCAATAGCAACATGTTAGACGTTCTTTCACTCTCATTTCTCTTCTTCTTTCTTCCACTCTCTCTTCTCTCTTCTCTCCTCATTTCTTTCACTCTCTCTTCTCTCCTTCTGTCTTTCACTCTCTCTTTTCTCCTTCTTACTTTCACTCTCTCTTCTCTCCTTCTTTCTTTTACTCTCTCCTCTCTCCTTCTTTCTTTCACTCTCTATTCCTTCCTTCTTTCTTTCGCTCTCTCTTCTCTCCTTCTTTCTTAAACTCCCTCATCTCTTCTTATTTTTCTTCTTTCCTTCACTTCCCTGTTTAGTTGCACGGTGCCTATTTCTTTCTTAACATATATGTGTCATAAATCGCATTTTTACATTTTCTTGCCTCCATTAAACGATGTTGAAGGTACACGTACGAGATTGCACCAGTGTTTACCTTAATGGAGAAGGAAGTGATGAAGAAGTTGTGGGAAGCGATCGGCTGGGATTGCGAGAAGGCCGACGGAATCTTCGCCCCCGGTTGGACGCCCCTCCTACTTCTACTTTTCTGAACTTGGTTTCTTTTGAATATTGATATTTCGTACTCTCTACTTCTACCCTTAAATCCATTCAGGTTAACATAAACCCTCTTATTCTCTTTTCATTCAATAATCGCTTATATGTATATATATATATATGTATTTATGATGTATTTTTTTTACGACAAGCCCTTCTGTCCTTGAATGGAGAATTGACTTGCCAGGCGGAGCCATCTCGAATCTCTTTATGCTATGTTGGCTGCTCGCCATCAGCTCTTTCCTCGCTCCAAGCATCTCGGAGTTGCCGATCTTCCGACTCTTTGCGCCTTCACGAGCGAAGACGTTAGTCGCCTATTATTTCTGTTTTTCTCTCTATCATCATCACTCTCTCCCTTTTATGATCTCCTCCCTACCTTCTCTATCTGTTTCTCGTTCTCTCTCACGCCATCCATCTGCCATCCATCTCTCTCTCTCTCTTTCTCTCTCACTCTTTCTCTGCAGAGCCACTACTCGATAAAAAGTGCAGCAGCGGTCACAGGCATTGGCATTGATAATTGCTTCAACATCCCCGTTGACTCGGCCGGTAGAATGATTCCCGAAGCACTCGAGGCCAAGATTATCCAATGCAAGGAAGATGGTAAGGAGGGGAGAGAACGAGAGAGACAACGGAGAGAGAGGAGGGGCTGAGAGAGAAGAGAAGGAAGGGAGAGACAATGGAGAGAGAGGAGGGGCTGAGAGAGAAGAGAAGGAAGGGAGAGACAATGGAGAGAGAGGAGGGGCTGAGAGAGAAGGGAGAAAACGAGAGAGACAATGGAGAGAGAGGAGGGGCTGAGAGAGAAGAGAAGGAAGGGAGAGACAATGGAGAGAGAGGAGGGGCTGAGAGAGAAGAGAAGGAAGGGAGAGACAATGGAGAGAGAGGAGGGGCTGAGAGAGAAGAGAAGGAAGTGAGAGACAATGGAGAGAGAGGAGGGGCTGAGAGAGAAGAGAAGGAAGGGAGAGACAATGGAAAAAGCAGAGGGTAGACCGAGAGGGAAAGAGTTGATTGCCGTGACGAAGAATGTCATGGCTATTCACAGGCCTCGTTCCGTTCTTCGTGTCTGCCACTGCCGGGACAACCGTGTACGGGGCATTGGATCCACTCCAGAAGATTGCAGACATCTGCGAGAGACATCGCATATGGTTCCATGTCGATGTTAGGGGAAGCGAGAGAGTGAAGAGAGAGAGAGAGAGAGAGAGAGAGAGTGAGAGAGAGAGGGAGTGAGAGTGCGATGGAAAGATCGGGAGAGAGAGAGTTAGAGAGCCAGAGATAGTGAGCGAGAAAAGTACCGTAATATCGGTGCAGGCAGCGTGGGGCGGAGGAGTGTTGCTGTCCCCCGAACACTGCTACAAGTTGGCCGGAATAGAACGAGCCAACTCGGTGACTTGGAATCCTCATAAACTGATGGGCTGCCTGCTGCAGTGCTCTGTCTGTCTGCTGAGAAGCGATGTACGCGCAATCATCTTATCAGGCGCTAGGTCGTTTGAGAACCGCCGGATGAGACCACCCCGGATGAGAACTTTGGCCGGTCTGATGAGAACCGACGGCAATGAGAACCAAGCGGATGAGAACCGACCGTAATGAGAACCAAGCAGATGAGAACCTACCGCAATGAGAACCCAGCAGATGAGAACCAAGCAAATGAAAACCAAGCAGATGAGAACCGACCGTGATAAGAATCGCCCAGCTGAGAGGGATGAGATCAGAGCAGAAAACACCAATTTTAGGTTTGCCCGGATGAGAACCGAGCGGGAAATTTCGTTTCCGGAAACGTACCGGATGAGAACCAAGCGGTAAAACTTGTTTTCGGGAATGTCCCGGATGAGAACCAAGCGATAAAAGTTGTTTTCGGGCATGTCCCGGATGAGAACCAAGCAGGAAAAGTTGTCTTCGGGTATGTCCCGGATGAGAACCGAGTACTAAATATCGTTTCCGGGAATGTGCCGGATGAAAACCTAGGCGGAAAGTCCGTGTTTGCGTCTAGCCCGGATGAGAACCGAGCGGGAAAAGTTATTTTTAAGAGAGCCTCTCTGTAAGGATCAAGCAGCCCTCCATGGGGGCCTTCCCCGGGGTAAAAATTTTTGATTTGGATATCCAAAATTTAATCAGGGGTACCTATGCCCACAATGAAGAAAATTTGAAGGTCAATTTTGTTATAAAATTTTTTTCCTTGCCTGGGCATGCAAAAGTAAGGGAAAAGTTTAAGTGCACATAACTTTCTTTAACATCAATATATTTCAATTTTCTTTTTTTTTATTAGCATCGCCGCTCGATTCTAAACAAAACACTCCATATGTGTTTCAGTCAACTGTCAACTATTTCTTTTCACATCGAAAAATTGTTTGAAATATTTTATTTTGACGGTTAAATACCTTATACTCATTTGTATTTGGGTTTTATATCTCAAAATGTAGAGCATTAAAAACTGTATAACATATATTCTTTTCGTTTCATGTGTCCTTCCCTAGGTGGGTTAAAAATAGGCTCAAATAGGAGCACCTCGGACACGTCGGATTCAAGGAATGCGTGAAAAATAAGTTAAATTCTTGTTGTAACATAAAATGACTCATTTCATTCGATTCAGCTTCTTCCTTTTCATAAAATCTCCCTACAAAAATTTCATAAAAATATCAATTTCCATGAAAATAATGCACGATCCTAAGCAAGTGTCAGAAAATGACCTAAAACTATTCAAAGCGCTGTATTTTTAATGTTTTCAGCGAGAACAGTATGCGGATAATACTGTTCATTACGCGACAAAATTCTCTACAACATATATCCATTACATCTGGATAGGGCGTCCCTACCAATGACAGTATCGATTTTCCAATGGCGGACAGATCCGCATTTTCCAACTTTTCGTTCAATCATAATGTTTCTTACTAATCCAATACATCATTCTGCTCCACGAAGCACGTTAAGGTTAGAATCGATGTTTGTTTTGCAGATTTCCCGTGGTAAAAACCCGCAAAAGAGCACGCGCGCGGATTTGAACCTGCGACCCATGACGTTCGACATGCACAACCAATGGGCCAAAATGACATTTAAAAATTCATTTCTGGGAAATGCCAAAACCAATCTTAATGGTTGACCTATCATCCGATAGCTATTTTTGCGCTCTATCGAAATAAATATATCCGTCAAAAAGTGTAAATTGGCAGCAAGGCCAAATAAGTGGCCCAAATATTCGAACATAAAAAGTAGATCAAACGATCTGTATATCATAACGTGATGTATGGGATAGTTGCTCGTCTTGGCAAAAACTATCGAATGGCATGTAAAGGGTAGCGATAAGTTCAATCCCCGAGCAATAACAGCCGCGAAAATGTCCCCCCAAAATATTGACTTTTCAAAGGAAATCAGGGCACTGTTTCGGTACTCCAGCCGAACAGCAAATAGTGACTGATAAATTATGTCCTCTCTATTAATATGAGTCTTGAAAAAGTGCCATGAAGTCCTTTGAAAAGTCAATTTTTTGGTGATAAATTTCCGCGGCTGTTATTTCTCGCGGATTGAACTTATCCCCACATATTATATGCCATTCGATAGATTTCGCGAAGACGAGCAACTATATCATACATCACTTTATAATGTATACATTGTTTGATCTACTTTTTGGGTTTGAATAATTTGGCCATTTATTTGGCCTTGCTGCCAATTTACACTTTTTGGCGGATATATTTATTTCGATTGAGCGCAAAAATAGCTATCGGATGATAGGTCAACCATTAAGATTGGTTTTGGCATTTTCCAGAAATGAATTTTTAAATGTCATTTGGCCCGTTGGTTGTGCATGTCGAACGTCATGGGTCGCAGGTTCAAATCCGCGCGCGTGCAAACACTTTTGCGGGTTTTTACCACGGGAAATCTGTAAAACAAACATTGATTCTAACCTTAACGTGCTTCGCGGAGCATAATGATGTATTGGATTAGTAAGAAACATTATGATTGCACGAAAAGTTGGAAAATGCGGATCTGTCAGTTTTGACGCGACCGCCATAGGAAAATCGATACTGTCATTGGTAGGGACGCCCTATCCAGATGTAATGGATGTATCTTGTAGAGAATTTTGTCGCGTACTGAACAGTATTATCCGCATACTGTTCTCGCTGAAAACATTGAAAATACAGCGCTTTGAATAGTTTTAGGTCATTTTCTGACAATTGCAGTAAAATCGACAAATTCGTTATTTTCATGGAAATTGATATTTTTATTAAATTTTTGTAGGGAGATTTTATAAAAAGGAACAAGCTGAATCGAAGGAAATGATTCATTTTATGTTACAACAAGAATTTAACTTCTTTTTCACGCATTTCTTAAATCCGACGTGTCTGAGGTGCTCCTATTTGCGCCTATTTTTAACCCACCTAAGGAAGGGCACATGAAACGAAAAGAATATATCTTATACAGTTTTTAATGCTCTACATTTTGATATATAAAACCCAAATACAAATGAGTATAAGGTATTTAACCGTCAAAATAAAATATTTCAAACAATTTTTCAATGTGAAAAGAAATAGTTAACTGAAACACATCTGGGCAGCTTTGTTTAGAATCGAACGGCGATGCTAATAAAAAAACGAAAATTGAAAAATATTGAGTTTGAAGCGAGATACGCCTATTCATAAAATATACATACTTTCAACTGTTCACACAAAAAAAATTTTTGAAAAAAATATTAACCATTTAATCTTGCTACTGGGGCCCTGTGCCATGCCTGAGTATGTTTTCATACGCGAAATCCAACATCTGGATCTGGGGCAGGCCCTACTGGAGGCGTACAGAGAGGCTCTCTTAATGCATGAGAGAGAAATGAAATGATGTCTAGTGGCGTCCCGATGACAATCTGCTGTAAAGAATTGTTATGTACATATATGCAATATTTGTTATTAAATTGTATTCATCAAGAAAACGTATGAGCATTACGCATGCTATAACAAAACGTGCTGATCCCATTTCATGTCATCATTCACAAATATATTTTCAATCAGACTACGGCTCCCCTTATTATGTTACTTACACAGAGCAGAATCGATTTAGCACATCGAGTATGAATCGCATCATAATACTTGCACCACTAAAATGACTGAAATACAAGAAAATGAATGAAACACTAAAATGAATGAAATAGCCTTATAGAGCAAACGATTTGGATATGTTTAAAAACTAGCTAAACATAGTCAATGAAACAAAAATAAAAAAATGCAAAATAGGACAAGTGAAACCTCCGCAGTTGAGTCGTGAGGGAGATGCGAATGTATTCCATGAACAGAAATCTGTTTAGATGGTCGAAAATATGCAGTTGCATCGCAGCCCGCCTTCCTCTTCAAGCAGTGAAGCAGCAAAGAGCCATCACTAAGACTCTTCTTCTTATTGAAAAGATTGCCATCTTTTGAGAAAACCTCCGCAGGCTTTCCTCGAGGCATCTTTAAAAAAGTATTCAAATAATACGAAGGTATAGCGATCTCATAGATATATGCTACTACTCAATATTAGTTGTTAATCTTTTTGAGGGTAGAATAAACATTCTGGAATATTTTTTCGGTTTTCCTCATAATTTTTATCACCAACGAAATCTTGCAGGAAATTCTTTCTTATCTTAATCATAACATAACCTTAAAGGATTTTAGAAAAGTATTGCTATGCTGAAAAAAACGAGCAAATTAAAAAGATTCGCGACCACACGGTTAATATAACAAATGTCAAAAGCACATGCCAGAATCTTGCCTCTACACGCTCCAGTACTCGAGTTAATCATTTAGATTTATAGTGAATTAAATAATTTAAGTATAAAGAACGCGAAACATCTATGGAAACTTCAAATATTTAGGTTAACACACCTTGAGACACCAAGATTTGGTGACTGCCTCAACACGACCAAACTGCTTCGTTCAGCCCCTTCTATACTTCTGGTCCTGAAATACACTTACTACAATGAAAATAACAATTTAATTACACCAAACAAACACATTAAAAATAGAATAGAAGGCGATATACCACGATTGTTCTTTAAAAAATTGCACCATATTGCCCAAGCAGGTTTAAAACCTGTTCCGTGCAAGTTACATAATAGGGCGCAGCTGTAGTACGATTCAAAAGTGATGTGAGTGATGATTTGAAATGGGAGAGCATTTTATTCCCAGAGAAAGAATTTTCTTTTATATTCAATTTTGTTGGATCAATTATGCTGATACATTTTATTCCCGAATATGATAAAACAACAATTATGATTTTAATTTCTTACAGCAAGATTATCATCAGGAAACCACTGGAACTGACTTTATGTGGTCATGGTCTGTTGTCATGCAAATGCATAACATACTTTTTCCCGCTCGGTTCTCATCCGGGCTAGACGGAAACACGGACTTTCCGCCTAGGTTTTCATCCGGCACATTCCCGGAAACGATATTTAGCACTCGGTTCTCATCCGGGACATATCCGAAGACAACTTTTCCCGTTTGGTTCTCATCCGGGACATGCCCGAAAACAACTTTTCCCGCTTGGTTCTCATCCGGGACATTCCCGAAAACAACTTTTATCGCTTGGTTCTCATCCGGGACATTCCCGAAAACAAGTTTTCCCGCTTGGTTCTCATCCGGTACGTTTCCGGAAACGAAATTTCCCGCTCGGTTCTCATCTGGTAGATACCCGGAAACGATATTTCCCGCTCGGTTCTCATCCGGGCAAACCTAAAATTGGTGTTTTCTGCTCTGATCTCATCCCTCTCAGCTGGGCGATTCTTATCACGGTCGGTTCTCATCTGCTTGGTTCTCATTTGCTTGGTTCTCATCTGCTGGGTTCTCATTGCGGTAGGTTCTCATCTGCTTGGTTCTCATTACGGTCGGTTCTCATCCGCTTGGTTCTCATTGCCGTCGGTTCTCATCAGACCGGCCAAAGTTCTCATCCGGGGTGGTCTCATCCGGCGGTTCTCAAACGACCTAGCGCCTCTTATCATTCTTCCTATATCCATTGCAAATGAACATGGTTTGACAGACATTTTGAATGTTAAAGGAGAGCGATCACCGAAAAATTATGTGATATTTCAAATTGTCGCGGCAATCCTCACTCTCATTCGCGCGTGCTATTTTCACGCAGCGGGTTTGTGCGACCTACCACTGCAGACGCGGCAATTCGAACCTGCATAAAATATTTTTCGGTGATCGCCCTCCTTTAATAAATATATGCAGTCTGGTCGGACACACAAACTAACAATTTATTTAGGGCATTCTCTTGCAATGCAATCAGATGTCGGCTGACTACCTCTTCATGCAGGTTTTCTTTTTCTCGCCATTCCGGAATCTTGCAAAGCAAGTGCAAGATATGTAATATTCCAACAAAGACTGTAAATGATGTTGAAAGCAGGATAAGCCATACGATGTGAGTTATGACACTGGGGATAAAGCGATCCAATGCGGCAGGCACAACGATGTATTCAAGCTGTGGCTCATGTGGAAGTCCAAGGTCCAACTTCTCATTCTCTCTCTCACTCTCCCTCGCTCTCTCTCTCACTCTCACTCTCTGCTTCCACTGTATCAACTCTCCCTCTCTACTCCTTCTCTCTCTCTCTATTACTTCGGTCTTTCTCTACTATCTCACTCCTTTCCATTATTCAAGTCATGTCCGAATTTTAATGATTGAAGAAAATACGTTGTTATAACCGCGGATCTGATATGTTTAGGGCATGTCAGGTTTCCGTCTCCAAATGAAGCATCTCTTCAAAATGACCAACTACTTCACAGAGAGACTGCGCCAGACCGATGGATATCAGCTTGTGATCGATCCGGTTTGTATTAGAAAAATGTTTTTCACCAAAAATTACTTATTACAAAAATATTTGGAGAAAAAGCATACAGTGATTTAATTGGACCAACGATTTAAAAATATTTGAACCAGGAGATCCCTGAACCAAAAATTATGAAACCTCTCGATGCTAACACGCTATGTACCTCTATCAACCCTCTAACTTTCATCCCTCTCTTTCTCTCCCGTCCTCTTTTCATCTCCTTCCCACTCTCCACCCTCTAACTTTCATCCCTCTCTTTCTCTCCCGTCCTCTTTTCCTCTCCCTCCCTCTCGCCCTCTAACTTTCATCCCTCTCGTTCTCTCCCGTCCTCTCTTCCTCTCCCTCCCTCTCTCCACCCTCTTTCTCCTCTCTATCCACTCCTCTATCCTCTCCCAATTTCTCTCCTCTCCCTTATCCACTCCCCTCCTCTTCCTCTTTCCTGTCCTCTCCAGTGTCTCACTTCATGCCTTTTTAATGCTTTAAGTATCCATCTTCTGCAATCGGTGGTTCGTTTTTATGAAGAAATCCATGATTGCAGCCAGAATTCCTGAATGTCTGTTTCTGGTACATTCCTTCCAAGATTCGCCATTTGGATCCTGCAGAGAGATCAGCCCGACTTGAGAAGGTCATTTTAGTGTTATGGGCATTCCACACAGAACGATATCGGGTACTGGGAACTGAAATAAAGCACGGATTGTCCGTACTTTGGGCTCCATAAGGATATATCCGTACTTACAATTAGTGCGCCATCTATCCATAACACAAGCCATAAACCACGTCCGTTGTGCAATCTGTAATAAAAAAAATTTGCTCAGGCAAAACTGAATCCGCATGCGTGGAATTCATTTCCGGCTCGCTACACTACCTCATTGCAAATTTCTATCGTTATATTTCCCCACAATTGGCAACTTAATTACAATTTGACAGAATCATATTCCGTTGTGTTATACGGATTTTTGTTTACGGTTTGACAAAGAATTTATAAGCTCCGCCCACAATGTTTACGGACATCTTTTTTCTATTGTGCAAGTTGTTCGTCTTCTCATGTAATTTATTTATTTATTTATTTATTCAATACATCGTTATGATGTGACAACATTTAGAAATATTGATCGAGAAGGATAACCAGATTCAATTGTAAAAGTTGAGAAGAAAATGCAATGCACCGCGGAGAAGGAAATAGGAGAGAGAGAGAGAGTTAACTGAATGAGAACTATGAATCGGGGTGGAGGTGGGTAGATGCAGCCGGCCGATCGCCTCGACACCGAACTGGGGTTGGCAGGTTCCCAGTTTGGTATGTACGTGGGGTGCGCGACGTCCCAAGGAGGTGGCAAGGCTCCATAGATGTACATACGTGTGCGAGCTGTGCACACCTGAGCATCGAGGGACCAGCTGCTGATTGAGGGGGAAATATCTAATTTGAATGATTACGTATATGATAAGGAGTAAAATTCTTAGATAATACAAAGTATAACTTAGCAAGGATAATTAGCATAAATATGTAAATAAATAGTAACACGGGACTAGAAATGAAACGTAATGCAATCAAGCAGACTACAGGTTGGGTACATTAACCCGACAAAGGGATAAGAGAGGCAATGAACAGATAATCTTTCTAAAGCTTTGAATACTCGTAGATGAAGTGGCAATTACAGGAAGTTTGCAATAATTCGACGCAGTCCTGACCGAGAAAGAATGCTCAGCAATCGATAGTCTAGTTCTAGGCACATGGAAAGCATATTGAGAGCATCTGCCGCTAGTTGGCTTAAAGGTAAAGAATTTACTGATAGGAATGTCAATGGCATTGTGCAATAACTTGTAGGTATATATAAGATCAATCTGAGTACGCCTTACTAAAAGAGAAGGCAATTTATAAAGAGAAAGACGGCATGAATAGGACGGAATGTCTCTGAAGTTAACAAATGTTAGTAAATCTAGTGAAAATGTGCTGGATCCGTTCAATTTGTCTAATAAGACCAATCTGGTGTGGAGACCAGATAACCGAAGCAAATTCAGTAATCGGAAGAATATAACACTTATAGCAAAAGAGATAAATATCAGGGGTTTTTGATGAGAGCATTCGAAACAGACTATAAACTAGGTTAAGCGAACGGCGGCATATCGCCTCTATATGATTCTTGAAAGAGAGTTTACTATCCATTAAAACACCTAGGTCTCGAATGGCTGAGGAAGAGACAGCGAAAGGAGTTATAGGGGGTTGGTGGGACACAAGGTAAGGATATCGAGGGTTATTTTTGCCTAGGTGGAGTACATTGCACTTTTTGTGTGCGATGTGGAGCTGCCATTTTTGGCAGTAGGCCTCGAATAGACTGGTTGCTTGCGAAAGTTGTTGAGAAGGGAGTAAATCTGATGGGCTGAACGTGGTGTACATTTTAATGTCGTCAGCGAAAGAAGAGATTTTAACACTAGGAAGAGGAGAGAGAATGGAAGGGAGATCGGAAATAAAAAGATTGAAAAGGAGAGGAGACAGTACAGCGCCTTGAGGGACTCCACTTGAAGTCTGAAAAGGTGATGAGAGGGCATCACCGACTTTAACCTGAAATGATCGACCAGTTAAGAAGGACTGGAACCAAGCCAGCAGATTACCAGAAAACCCAAATTTCTCAAGTTTCATGAGCAGTTTGCTATGGGAGACCTTATCGAAAGCTTTGCAAAAGTCATAATATAAAATATCCACACATGACCCTGCGTCTATTGCTCTTATCCATTCAGTAGAACATTCAAGTAGATTAGATTCAACAGATCGACGTGAACGAAAACCATGCTGACTAGGTGGAACGATAGAGAACAGATTGCACCAACGAAGAATGGCAGGACGCAGACACCGTTCAAAAACCTTGATAGGAGGGGGGGGGGGAAAGAGTGATTGGGCGAAAATCTTTAACGGACGATGGAGAGGGTATTTTATTGATCGGTATAACAATGCCTTTTTTCCATGCTGATGGGACTTGACCAAGCAGAAGAGAGTAGTTAAAAATATAACTGAGAGGAGTGCAGAGAGATTGGGCACAATTCTTGTATACGAGCTGGGGGACAGGATCTACTGTCGAAGAGAGGGATGACTTAAGCTTTTGAAGGCTTCTCTTTACAAGATGCGGCATAATTAAGATGTCAGAGAACGAATGGGGGATGGGAACATGGGAAGTGAAAACGGGAGAATTGCCATCATCAACGATAAAAACAGATGAAAAGAAGTTTCCAAAAGCAGAAGCTTTGTTACTGTCACCCAGGCAAATAGCATCAAAGTCGTCACGTAAAACACCGATTACTTGTTTTCTCTTTAGTCTACATCCCACGAATGCATAAAGTCTCTTTTTTTGATTTCATGAGGGCGCATTCATAAATACAATTAAACTTGGCTACAAGTCTAGACAATTTAGCACATACTCGTAAATATTCAGTTCGAACTGGCATACAGTTTAATTTAGAGTAAAGAATGGCCTTATGATCTAGGAGAGAACGTATATATGGGGGGTACTTATCACGGTACTTAAGACGCTTACGTGCAATAGGGGTGTACATGTACATGATAGTAGTGAGAGTGGAAGAGAATTTTTCTAGCATATCGTCAATATCTGAAAAATCTTTAAAAATGGATACCCAGTCAACGTTCTCTAATGCTTTATTCATTGCGCTGTAGTCTGTATTCTTGAAATCTAGATAGGATTCAGCCAGGACGGTTCCAGTAAACAGAGTGAGAGAAAACGTGACAGATGCATGATCTGATGTGGCAAAGTTTGGTGCTATTTCACACGTATGAACTATGTCAGGCGAGCTACTCACTACGTCTAGCACGTTACCAGAGTGCGTGGGAGAGGTGACGTTTTGAACATAATCTAGGTCAGAAACCAGGTCACATAGGAGCTTGGCTTGGGCATTAGAAGGAGTGTTACTAAACCAGCTAACAGAGAGATTCAGGTCACCAGCTAGTACGCATTCGTATGGAACAGAGAGAAGAGAGTGCAGGATATCAAAGAAGTTATTGTTTTGTGCAGCAGATGTATCGGGCGGTCGATATGCAAGTATAATACGTGTCCTATGAGCATTTAACGGAGAGCAAAGATCAACTGATAGAATGTCACAATTAGATACGTGCGCAGATGGAACAATGCAAGCGTCTATAAATGAAGAGCATAGGATAGCGACTATTATTAATTAATGAAGAACAACTATACATATCAGTGTATTTACTATATATGTACATATTTGTGTGTAAGGAGCATCCAACCCGCGGCGAGTCGCTCCTCCTCGCTTGAAGGGCCCTATCACTACATTGGCAATTGCCACTCCTTCCAGCATGCCCCCATAGCTCAGTGGTATAGAGCTAGACGTCGCGGGTTCGAATCCGCTGGGAAGCAAACTTTTCGGCAGCCATGCCAGTGATTCCCTAACATGGGGGCCGAACCGGGATATCGGTCGGGAGTGTACCCGCACCAGGTTCCACCGACAGTGATCACATTGGTGGACGCCGATATCCGAATCTAGGGACCTGGCCGGGTGTGGTACATGCCGAGAAGAGACCTGGAGCTAAGTGCTCGGTCGAGACCTGGAGCTGTGTGCTCGGTCGGCTGGAGGTGATAGGAGCCTTGGAGTCGAAGAGACGCCAGCGAGGACGCTAGGCTGATCGAACCGGGGGAATGTAAGGAGCATCCAACCCGCGGCGAGTCGCTCCTCCTCGCTTGAAGGGCCCTATCACTACATTGGCAATTGTAACTCCTTCCAGCATGCCCCCATAGCTCAGTGGTATAGAGTCTACGACTCTAGAGCTAGACGTCGCGGGTTCGAATCCGCTGGGAAGCAAACTTTTCGGCAGCCCCGCCAGTGATTCCCTAACATGTGAGTAAACATTAATTACAAGAAAAGCCGAACGACTAATGCCTATGTATATGTTTATCAAAAAGAATTGTAATGTAAAACGTAAAGAATGGAACGTTTTAAGATTACACCGAAGATAAAAGCAAAGATGATGGAGAAAGGGACGACGATGGTTGGCTATCAGCCAGACAAGAAACGGCCCAACTTCTTCCGCATGATCTTCTCTAACCAAGCCATCAACAAAGAAGGCATCGACTTCCTCAAACAAGAAATTTCGGAGATGGGGGAGTACATTGTATAACTTATTCATCTCTGTAATCCTAACAGAAGTAATAGTTCTATCTCTCTCTCTCTCTAGTTTAACCTTGCTCTCTGTTCATTTATCATTCTAATGGACGTGCACTTTCGTGCTAGACTATTGATTTGAGCGAGAGATTAGAATCCAAATTAGGCGTTGTTAGAGCACATAATTTAAATACCCTGAGCCCCGTTCCAGTAAGCTATTTGTAGTTGTTGTTCAGTTTATTATGCTTGTCCTAGAAGAAATTATGACAAGCGACTGTGGAGCAGAGGGTAAGTGTTGCTAACAATTGGTGAAAGAGGGAGATAGAGAGAAAGAGAGAGAGTGAGAGAGAGAGATAGAGAGAGAGAGATTTGCAGAATCGAAGAGATTGAAAGTATTCTGATTGAGAAGTTATATCTAGACAATCGATTGTTTACTTCTCATTTTCATTTTCTGCGGTATATTTGTTAAGATCGTTAATTTCTCATCATCGCAATCGACATTAAACACAAACATTTTTATATCCTTGTAAGCCGTGGGAGGGAGAGGGAGAAGGAGCGACCATCACTGGCGAGACCCGCTGAGACTGAAGAAGAGCGCAAGGGTTATGAGGAGGGAGAAAGAGACTTTGTGGCACTCTCAAAGTTGTCAGTGTCTTTTTCCTTGTTTCTCTCGGCCTTTTCCTCTCGAAACATTGTCTCCTTTAGATTGTGTCTTTGCCTTTTTCCTTGTTTGCCAGTCCCCATGCCTGACCGATTGCAGAGGTTCTCCGTGCAGCAATGGATCGCAGGCGTGCCAGTGGCAGTCATACGGAAGATATCCGCCGTGGTCTTGTAAACGAGAGCCATCACCTATAAAGCGAAAAAATTGTTTTTTTTTTTACATTTAAGATAAATGATAAGCAGGACTCTTAAATCGGCTTGATACATATGAGCCATCTCCTATAAAGGGGAATTTTTTTTATTTAAAATAAACACGAGTGATAAACAGGACTCAAATCATTTTCTGTTACTTGATGTTAAAATGTAAAGCAAAGCTGACCTCTTTGACACAGTGTGGCACGCATGTCGCCGTGGTAAATGTGGACTCCTTTCCATTCTTGACGACCTGGCCAGTCATCTAAAAAAGATTGCATTTTGGCAGAAATACAAATATTGACATCGCACCAATCACATTAGAAATATCGTTGGAATTCGGAGAATTTTCGAATATCTGTGCATATTTAGAATAAATGCGAATCTTCTTTCAGATGTCAATGGAATTGCTAAAATCTTCACCTTCACACACATCTTCATTCGAGGTGCACACTCCTTTTCTTCGAAAACTTTCAATTCCGCTGAGGCACTTGAGCGAGTCAACGGCGCACACGCTGAGAGCCAAGAGAATCAGGAAGAGACGACCGGCCGCGACTGACATCTGCAAAGACAGTGGTGTTGGCTGGGAAAATGGGGCATAAAACATTTAAGGAAGGGTAGAGGGATTTTCGGCGAAGCAACCGGGCCAAGGGGAGAAAGTGGGTGGAAATGAGACGGAAATGGCGGACCATAATACACGAAACCAGGCGGAAGAGAAGAAGCGAAGAACACGAAAAATTCTGCTGCGGAAGGCGCTTTTATACCATTTCTTTTGCACTTTTTTTGCATTATTTTATATATGAATCATATGTTATTCCTCTTATTTGTTATTCAAACAATGGATGATTTGATTTATTCCATTCACCACGTTTTGTTTAATTAGTTTAAATCTGCAAATTCGAAAGATTTCCTCCGAAAATCATGTTTACAGGTAGGACGATGGATGTCCCATTCCTCACGCTTCCTTTCCTATTGCCCTTTCCCCTTATTTGCATTAAAAGTGCAATCTCATTGCCATTCTGATTTCAAGGCATTTCTAGTCAGTCTCCCCTCCCTGGGTCTTCGTGAGCGGCTGCCTCCTTCTTGTTGGCCTGGTTCCCGAAGATAAACCTGAGAAAAGAAAAAAAGAGAAAGATAACTCTCATCGTATTTTACATCGAAAGGAACATAATTGGACTACAATAACGGCATCTTGTTATTACATGCGGAAACATATTCTATTGTCGGATATTCTCTGTAGACTAAAGAGTTCGAGACAGAGTTGATTTCCATTTCCGAGGGCAATTTTTTGGTACATACATACATATAGATTAGTCAAACATTAAATTATTAGCTTTTCACATTCTAGAAAACACGGCGTAATCAAGTTCTCACGTATGATATATGCATATCTATATTTCTTGAACTAGCTTGATCTTTTTATTACATTGATATATGCTACTTTTATCATTGAAACTTCGCTTTGTAATATTTCAGCTTTCAGACTATTGACCTCTACCTTGCATTTTGCCCGGATTGTTCTTTTCTCAGATTTGATATTCACCAATGAACTCCCCCTAATACGAAAATACACAGAAGTTAGGCTAAGGAAATTGCTGGCAACGTCTTTGCTCACGAAGCCAATGACCGAAAAATGATATTTGGGTAGTCAGCGACATTTATTATATAAAGACCACGGTCCTTTTCCCTTATCATTCTCATCGCCCACTTACTCCTTCTTTGATTCCGCTGAAAACTTTTAAATCCAAGTCACATTTCAATTTTTATCAAGGACAGAGGAAACATATAGAATGGTTGCAATGGTGCAAGGAACGGGTTCGACAACAGAAATGAGCACAAATCATGACGTAGTAATGGACGTATTTTACTTGGCTCGAGTGATGGGCGTTGTTTGTGCTGTCGTTTCTCCGCCTCCGTGTACCCTCTTCATGTGCAAGTTGATGTAGTCGCTTCGATTGAATCGCATCTCGCACAGCGGACAGCCGTAGATTCGCTCGTTCAAGTGACACGAGCTGATGTGACGGGCGACGTGACCCGACCTGAATCGGAAAATTATCAAAAAATAAAAATAATAAAAAAATAAAAACTAGAAAAAAATACAAAAAAGAGTAACACAAAATTCATTCTCACAATTAAAAAAGTGAGAATTTGCAAAAAAAAAAGATCTGAATTTATATACGCGGAAAACGTCTTGTCGCAGCCGGGAATCATGCACAAATACTTTCCTTCAGGAGTCATCCTAAAAAGATTTATTTTAAGTTAAGATAAACCTAACAGAAAAGTCTACATATTCACTAAAAAGGATTTAAAAATAGAAAATAATACTATCAAAATAGTTAATAAAAATTTTGCACTGACGTCATCTGAATTGCCTTCCGCTTTTTGGAAACGGGTCCACTGGAGGCGGCGGAGTAGCGAACCGGCTTGGCTGTTGCTTTCTCTGTTCGGAGAGCTGTGAAGAAAGGAAAAAAGTACTGTCGATTTGATAGACTAACCCTGATTTCGGGCCTCCTCAATGCACTCCTCCGCCAAATTTTTGAGGAACATTTTGACTGAATCTCCTTTTACAACCAGAATTATTATCCTACATAGTTTCCAGGCACAACACTTCCTCCCACACCCCGGTTCTTTGCTGGGTCCTGGACAGTGGCTTCTATTCTCTGGCTGTGAATTTGGAACAAGTTCATGTTATATAACGTTTGAGGTTAAGAAATGTATGCGTTGCATGCTTATTTCATAAAAAAGAAGAATACTACTTTACCATGTTTCCTTGGTCGACCGCGTAGCTTCTTAGGAGCTTCTCTTGCTGCCGCGGCTGCCGATTCCTCGTTCGTGCGAAGATCGTGGGTCGGAACTGGAAAGAAACGTAGAGAGAATAAATAAAATTTTATCTTTTAGACAGTTTATAAGAAGAAGTGTCTATTAATGTAACTATTGTCGTCTTTAAAAAAATTGAACATATACCTCAAGGACAGAAAGTATATATTAGCCTTGAGGTGGAGAGAGCTGAGGAGGCGGATCGGAGTTTTCGCTGGTACTGATAAAGCTTGTCTGATCTACTTGATCATTGTTCCTCGGCTCAGCCTTCACCATACGAATGGGAAGCAGCCCAGGTGTTGGAAGCGAAGGAGGAGGCGGCGGACTGAGCAATAAACTCAATTGTTGCATTCTTATCATAGTAATGTAAAGCTAAATAATTGTTCAATAGAGAAAAAAATGCTGAAATGAAAATGCAACAGAATCAAGGAGGAAAATTCTGACATGTTGAACGTGACGCGAAGAGGGTTTCTTTCTTGCCGACGATCCGGAAAGGTGTAGGATTCAGTCGGAAAAGACGGATTCGCATTCTCGTTGCCTTTCCATGGCGCAAGCTGAAGTTTCTACCTTTTATTTGGTATTTAATTACTTTAATAACACATAAATATGACAATTAGGATTTATTTATGCATTATTGAAGGCAATAAGGAGAAACAGGTGGACATATTACCTGAGCGCCGTCTGCCGGCTGCTCGTGCTTGTCGATGACTCCGGCGAGAACCTTGCAAAAGTTGAAACGCGCCATGTCACGCATTTCGTGGCCGAAAGAACGCTCTTCGCGTCGAAGTTCCGCCATGAACTGGTCAGCAGAACCAGGCGGCATCTGGAATCAGGTCAAACTATACGTTTTGATAATAAACCCTAAATCAGTAGAGCAAAATGGCCATGAATTTCTGAATTCCGGTGTCTGAACAATGCAAAAAAAGGACAATGGTTGTCTGCATCGTGGCTTTCATAAAGCAAAAAGATTCACTGATGTTAGAACAATCATTTTATTTTGTTTTCAAGCCTGAAATGCGAACCATAAATTAAACATTTAAAATACGTTTGTCTAAAGCAATACCAAAACCCAAGCTCCAAGTTTCAGCAGAAAAAAAATTTTTTTTATTCGATTGCGGGATTGCGGAAGAGTACCTAGGTTTTTTTTTCTTATTTATGTCAGAAAGCAATGCCAAATCTGCCTCCTCGAACCGTCTCTCCCTTGATGATGGCTCGCATGGCTGCCGTTGCCTTGACGATGAGTCGGTCGAATGCGCCCTGGCACGCGGAGCCCGCGACGGTCACCTGGATTAAGTGGTCAGTTAAAAGTAAGTAAGTTCAATAAACGGAATTACTATATACATTATGTACATATGTATATAACAAATGGAATTATTACATACATATATGTATGTATGTATTTTATAAATAAAAGCAACCTTCGATATATTAACAGTAAAACTGAAAAAGTCTCACATTGTCAGCTGCACGAAGAGCTTCGTCGCTGAAGGAGAGGATGCCGCTAACTCCATCCATTTCCTGTCTCAGTCCTCTTTTAATCAGATCTTGATTATTACAATAAAAAAGAAGAAGTATAAACAGAGTTCTTTTTTCATTTACTTGTTCATTTATCCTATAAAACAATATGATATAAAAATGACTGTGGCAAGGCAGCAAGACAAAAAAAGACGGCATGCGTAACATATATATGAGGAATAAATAAGACTATGAATAATTTTTTTCATATAAAAAGAGCGCCAAGAAACGTAGTTGTATCGAATCGACTTGCAATGAGAAAATGGATGGTGAGGACAGGAGAGAAGGACGAAGAGGTCACTTGGGTCGACGGCAGCAGATTGACCTAGCTCGTGTGCTGCTGATACCACAGCATCTCTCCATTAGCTCTCTCATACCTCATTATCCCACATTATTCTGCTCTCTCATCCCCGCAAAAAGCACTCCGATTCGAATCCAAAATTGGGGCCTCCGCTTTTTGGATGTGAGGCCGGCACTATTGTGATTTTATTCTCACAGTTATACCTACTCTTCCTTTTGTTCTATGTCTTCTCAGGGAATGTCGCCTTTCTCGGCTTATACACTCCCGATCCAGAAAAACTGTTGTGGGAAGAAAAGTCCCTTCTGATCCTGGCAAGCAAGACCTGGGATGCATCTAACCATAAGTTTATTTCCGAAAAGCAAAAAACCGAAGTATGAAGGTAAACTTTTCAAAGCACTGAAAGAGAATTTGCAACTGAAGATTCCATTGATGATACAGAGATACTCTCTTCCTTTTGTTTTGTATCAGTTTTTCGTCATCAAAAAAGCGTTAAATGAAGCCGTATTTATCCAAGCTATGAATTATCGTAGAAATCATAATTTCTTTGTATTTAAAGTATTAGTAGCTTTTCAATCCATCTCTCAATTCAATGTTTATCAAGGATTGAGAAAACGCGGAAATTGGTCGAAATTAAGGGGTTCAATAACAGGAATATGTAGAGCATTACGTATTAATGGGCGTGTTTTAATTAATTGGGAAGAGTGATGGGGGTTCTTTCTGTTGTTGCCGTGGCTACGCATCCGTGAACCTTCAAGATGTGCTTGCTTCGACTGCTGCTTCGCGTGAATCCTTTCTCGCAGATGGGACTGCGGTAAGCCCGTTCGTTCATGTGACACGAGCGCATGTGGCGTTGGATGCAATGCGGGCTGAATTGGAAAATAATGTGCATATAACATTTCTTGGTTAAAAAAGCGTTAAACTAAAGATTAAACACAAAATTAAAATTTAAGAAGAAATACTGTATTTCAAAAAGGAAGGAATAACACATAAAAACACTTACTAGGCAAACGTCTTTTCACAACTCGGAAAGGTGCACGAATATCTTCTTCGAGGAGTAATTCTATAAAACGGGATTTAACATAAACTAACAGAAACTATGAACATACTCACTAAAATGGAATTGAAAATATTTTTTAAGATAAAATTTAAAAAAAAACATTTAAAAAAAAGAAAGTCAACACTGGCGGTTTCTGAGTCGCTTTCCGCGTGTCTGAGAGAGACGTGCTGACGGCGGGAGAGCAGCGGGTCGGCTGAGCGACTGCCTTCTCTGCTCGGCGAGCTGAGAAGTTCAAACAAAAATTCCCGATGTAAAAAAGTCTAAATTGCCCGATACACTGTATCAATGTTGTTAAACATTACTACCTTACCATATTTCTCAGTTCGCTCGCTCGTATATTCCAAGATCAATTGTTCAGCGACGAATGGATGAGCTTGCTGTAACAGAGCAAAGAGATGAACTCTCAATTTCATTTTCTAGACAATGAAAACAAAGCTTTAGAAAGTAGAAATAATAGGATGCTGAGCAAATTTTCAAGGAGAACTATTAATACATTCATGAAAGAAAGCAATTTCTCTGTTTGAATTTCAGAATATCGATATTAGATACTTTTCAGAATATCGATCATAACCTTTGCATGCTGACAAAGGCATTCGAATGACGTAGTGAGATATCCACATCTTCGGGCTGCTTGCATCCGAATAAGTTGAGCATCGCCGCCGAGGCAGCACTTGTCTGACCATGAGGAGGGTCTCTTTCCACCGTTGCTGCGTCCTCGTTCACGCGACAATCTTGTGTAGCAACTTGAAAGATAAGTAGATAAATGCAAATGTAAATTATTGTCTAGACAGACTTTGAGAGAAGAAATATGAACTAATTTAAAAATAGTTATCCTTAAAGTAAATGGTAATACATACCACATCTCAAAGAAAGAACGTATTTATTAACCATGAGGTGGTGAGAGTTGAGGCGGTCGATCGAAGTCTTCGCTTGCTTGGAGACTGCTAAAGCATGGCTGGCCTGCTTCATCGCCGAGGAAAACGTTCGTCGGCTCAGCCTTCACAATCCGAATGGGAATCAAAGGTGGTGTTGGAAGCGGAGACGGAGGACTGAGCAATAAACTCTCAATTGCATGTGTTCACTGCAGATATAACTAATATATTGTATTTATCTGTGTTTGTGAATTGTATTTATTTCTCGTATACCAGTTTAAAAAAAACTTTTTAAAAAAAACGAGAATACTAGCTTGAACATGACGTGAAAAGACTTTCTTTCACGCGGAGGATGCCGAAACATGGAGATTTCATCCGGGAGAGATGGGCTCGGACTCTCATTTGCGTTGCCTCTCGTTGGCGCAATCTTAAATTGCGCAGCTCTTGTTTTATAATCTTTCTTTGACACGATGTAAAAATTCAAGAATAAAATTTACAAAAATAAATTTGGGGAAACAGATGGAGGTATTACTTGAGCGGCATCTGCCGGCTGCTCTTGCTTGTCGATGACGCCGGCGAGAACCTTGCAGAAGTTGAAGTGGGCAATGTCGCGCACTTCGAGGCCAAACCAGCGCTCTTCTCGTAGAATCTCAGTCATGAATTGGTCAGCAGAACCAGGCGGCAGCTGAAATCTGGTCAAATTATTTGAGAGTGTGTCAGAACGGACATTTATCAATACTAGTTTTAAAAAATGGTCCAGAATTTCTGTACTCTGGACCATTTTCCGTCTGTTGACTGGAGTTTTAACTAGAAGTAAAGGACCTCTCCGGCGAATATACAAGTTCTCGTTTTATGTTCTTATTCGATGAAGATCGGCCAGAAACATCCATTAGAAGAGGTCCCGTTTCAAAATAATGTTTAGTTAGTTAAATATTAACAGTTTTTGATCGGGATTACGGTGCATTTTCCGCCCGCGATCGTTCTTTGAGCTCATGCTCATGCCTAGGCCACCCTCCCTCCCCATGCCAAGCGTGGCCGAGAAAGAGGGCACGGGATGATATGAATGTCATCGATTGTTCACACTGTGGGAAAGAGTGTAGAAGAGAGGGAGAGAGGGAGACATAAAAAGGAATAGAAGGGTTGGATTTTTCAAATCCCAATTATTTAACGGGTGCGAAAACATTCGCCGGAGTGATCCTTTAAAGCGGACAATGCGTTTAACAAAAAGGTTCGCTCATGTTGCAGCAATCATTGATTGATCTTATTTTGTTTTTTTCTATCTAAAATACTAACAAATTCAACGTTCAATGTCTGTTGATGTCAAAAGAAATGCCAAATTTACCCTCTCACCGTCTCTCCCTTGATGATGTCTCGCATCGCTTCGGTTGCCTTGACGATGAGTCCGTCGAATGTGCCGTGGCAAGCGGAGCCCGCGAGGCTCACCTGGATTGAATGGTTAAAGGAGGTTTAAAGCCGTCAACTACTAACACAAAATGGCCGATCAGATAGTTCGATAGGTTTAAGCAATGTGATCATGGAAATTTGCCAAGATCCTTGCTTCGAAACAAAAGCAAGCAATTGCCTGGGCAATTTTAAATTGGCGGTTTGCGTCCGGTAGTGAATCGGGTATGTGTCGGCATATATTTCACATATTTATCTTTATTACGGAAACATATTTCACCCTCGCTGGTCGACCTATGTTGCGAGAAGCCTTTCAAGCCAGAATTTAGTTGGCTACAACTGTTAAATTTAAAGTTCTCTGTAACATTCCCTTAGGTTCAGGCAACGCTTTTGAGATGGAAAATAGTCCGTTATCTTTTAGTTTAGAAAATTGACTCCTTGCTGATGCATTGGCAAGCTCAATCCGGACACATTTACAGAATCATCCTAATAGCGAATATTTTGAGTTTTCGCTTTCTGTAAGCAAATAGGGAAGTCGGTTTAATTAATAGTTGTATGGTTGCATGGTTAAGTTAAAAAAAGGCAAGTACGTACTTTTATAAAGAAGCCTCCTGGGGTGATTTTGGGACAATTTAGGGGCAGGACTAGCCGAGTATAACCAACAATAGTAATTACGGCAGAAAAGCAACCAAAGACATGGCACGAAGTGCTTCGTTGCTGAGAATGAAGATGCTGCCAACTCCATCCATTTCCATCTCAGCCCTTCTTTTCCTTTCAGCAAGTTGATGATGTCCAATCACCGAAAGCACGGCCACGATCCTCCTTAACACGCCCGAATTCGTGTTTTAACGGTCGTTTCAGATTCTATTTAAAATACGACTTGTTCAGCATGTCTAAAATCACCCTAAAAAACGCATGAAACTGCTTAAAAGTACCTAGTATCACTCAAATTAAAAATTGAAATAATTTTAACTAATCTTATTAATTTATGCACCTGAAATGTTGGGCGGCACTGAATTGTACATACCTATTTCTACGTTATATCCCTTTACGGTTAGTCAGTCATCTTGTACGCTTCATTGTATAAATGACAATACACATTTCCCTCCCTTTTTTCCCTCGTCTAGATTCTTCTGGTAAACTTTCACTCCAATGATGATTACTCATTATTTTGTTGCCTACTTTAACCTTCCACCTCTACAGTTACAGATTTCGGCTGAGATGGAAAT
Source organism: Allodiplogaster sudhausi (assembly GCA_945643635.1). Taxonomy (NCBI): domain Eukaryota; kingdom Metazoa; phylum Nematoda; class Chromadorea; order Rhabditida; family Diplogasteridae; genus Allodiplogaster; species Allodiplogaster sudhausi. Next base: position 1,089,354 of record CALZFC010000091.1, on the reverse strand, counting down.
GGACGAAGCTGGCAACATCATCACGCTCAGCGACGAAGCACTTTGTGCCGCATCTTTGGTTGCTTTTCTGCCTAAAAACTTGTATCATTTTTGCCCTTCCCCTGCTTGTGCCATTCTTACCGGTCTACTTCCGTCCAATGCTTGTAGCATTCCTGCCCCTCCCCTGCTTGTAAAATTCTTACCAGTGCTCTTCCCTACAATGCTTGTAACATTTTCCCCCTTTCCCTACTTGTCTTCTTGTCGGTGCTGCTCCCATTGCTTGTGTCATTTCATGTCCGTGCTTGTACCATTCTTACCGGTATTCTTCTCGCTCTTTATATGTCTTTATAATTCGATTCAGAATTGTGGTTGATCAAATGGCCTATTTGCTTTTAAGATACTGTGAATATATATATATATATAAAACATCATTCTGAAAAAGGTGTCTGCACCGCATTGAAAAGCTATGCAACTCACCATAACCTTTGAATGCAGGAATAATATCTTTTAAGTCAAGCTATGGCAATTAAGACTTGAGATTTCTTACAGCAGAGCACATCCCAGAGCAAAAGTGCCGCGACCGACTCTTCGTCGTACAACTCGTGCACCGCAGGGCGAGACAAAGTGAGGTGAAGTAGTCTGCCCTTCTTTCTCCGTATCTCCATTTCGCACACTCTCTCTCTTTCTCTCTCTCTCTTTCTCTCTCTCTTTCTCTCTCTCTCTCTCTCTCTCTCTCTCTTATTTGGTTTCTCGGCTTGCCATTTTTCTCTCGTTCCTTCTTGTCACTTTCTCTCCCTCTAATTGTATTTTCTCTCGCTATTTAATGTTGTGAATGTTTGCAAAGTATCCTTAATAAAAGGTCTTGTTATTTAGATGAAGCGCTCATCACAAAATGAGTTAGCTAAAGTGCAAAGAGTTAGAGAGGGAAGCAGCACAGAGGTGCAGAAGGTGGTCAGTGGAGAAATTCCAATTGAAAAGAAGCGTGTAAATCCGCCACAAGAGAAGAAGGGTGAAATTCCCCCAAAAGAGAAGAAGGATGTAATGAATCCCCCACAAGAAAAGAAGGGTGAGAAGCCCCCACAAGAGAAGAAGGGTGAGAAGCCCCCACAAGAGAAGAAGGGTGAAATGAATCCCCCACCAGAGAAGAAGGGAGACGGAAAAACCACTCAAGAGAACTCCTTGGTCAGTCATGGCAAAGGAGTTAAGAGCTCTTTCCGCGTCGACCCCGTCCTCTTCGACCCCGTCCACGTCGAACCCTTCGTCTGGTCGTGTTCTTTTCCCCCCTTCCCCATGCGAATGCATCCGGCTTCGCCAAGACTTGGAAACAGAAAGGGGAAATGTGCAAAGATTGTAAGGGTTAGAAAGACGGACGAGAGGAAACACCGAGGCTCTTCGAGCAAGAAATGCAGAGCAAAAAAATGACATCAAAATGTTCAGTGACCGCCTCTCTGTCGCACAACGGCGTGTTAAAGAGCTAGAAGATGAGTGCAATGAGTGGAAGAGAAGAAAGGAACAGACATCATCCACCAGTCTAAGTGTACGGTCACAAGAGACACAAGAACGAGACTGCGAATCCTCCACAACTCGCGAACTTTTCTTGGAAAAACAACTCAGTGAATGGAAAAGTGAGGTGGCCTCTTCGCGTGAAGCTGTACGAGCCATGCAGCAGAAAGTGAGAGAGAGAGAACAAGAGATAGAATCGCTCCAGGCAAAAGTGGATGTTCATCAACAAAATTCTCTTGTTTCCTACGATAGTGCTCTTGCCCACAATGACGAAGTCGGAGCTCTCGTTCAAAAAGCAGCAGCCTTTGAAGCAGAACTGGAAGCCTGCCGTGAAACCATTCGCGTTTTGGAGAATGAGTGCGAGCAATGGAAGTCTAAGTACAAGGCACTCGACTACGAATGTGATCTCAACGAATTAGAGGAAATGAATGAGAGAGATCTTGATAACAGATACAAAGAACTGCACTTTGCACTTGTCTCGGCCGAGGAGAGGTACTGTAAGCTACAGAAAGCGCATGAGAAGATGAAAGCAGCTAAAAGTAACATTTCTCGCAGTTTGAAAAGGGCACTTTCTGAGCATCAGTCCTCCCCGCCAAAGAAGAGAACCGTTGTTCACGGCAAGTTCGGTGTTCTAATGGAGAGGCAGAGGCGCCGTCGACTAGAAGAACTGCATGGTGCGATTGTTCATGCCACTGGAACGGAACATGCAACACAAGAACAGACGAGAGAAGTGCTGCAAGCATACATCAAGCAACAGAAGATCAGCTTAGAGTGCGGTATACAAAGGCTATCTACTGAGCAGGATCTGATGCTAACCATGCGTGCTCGTTTCTCTATGACCCAGCGCAGTCTAGTGAAAACTTTCCTCATCAACTGCAATGCAGACATTCTGTCACCAACTCATTCTATCCGAAGACTACGGTCAGAGTACGGTAACCGATACAAGTACTCCTACCGTACTGTGCAGATTGTGAAAAACAAGGAGACCAAGCTAGTGTCCGTGATAGAAATCGAGAATCTGCAAGAAGCATTGACTACAAGGGTGCAAGAGCTGCTGAACAGCAACCAACTGGACTTGGGAGGAGAGTTTGCTGGAAAGTTGCGGGTTTGTATCACCGGAGACAAGGGAGGGGATAAGACTAAGGTTTCTCTCCTGATTGGGAACCACGAGAAGGTGAACTCAGTGCAGAATGGAATGGTGCTCGCCATGTACAATGAGACAGACAGTGCAGAGATGTTAAGGACGCTTCTTGCTGGAATCACAGAACTCATCAATTCTTTGACCGAGGTTACAGTATTCCTTCCCGATGGCACTCCTCACACTGTCCCAGTTCTGCAATTCCTGACAGGAGATTACATGTTCCTGTACGCCTGCTTTGGAATGAAGGGGCCTGCTTCTATTCATAACTGTCTCTTGTGCCTACGCATAAGAGGAGCCCTCCTCGCTGAGCCGGAACCCAGATTCCCAGAGCGCTTACTGAGCTCCTTCGAAAGGTGGTCGAGGAAGGGGGACTACGGAGTGATAAAGGGGATGAAGCCCCTTTTCAAGCACATTCCTATTGAGAACATAATACTGCCAGAAATGCACACGATCTGCGGAGTTGCCATAACCACATGCATCAACCAGCTCAGACTGGCAGCAATTGGCAAGGATCTTCTGGCATGTGGTTTCACATCCCAACCTACTCTCACTGATGACGAAGATGAAGAGAATGAAGAAGGGAACACGCTGAATGCAGACAAGGAATGCCAAAGGCAGCTGAAAGAGCTGAAGCAGCAGCTGACCACTAACAAGGAAGAGATGAAAGAGTGTGAGAGAGAAGCGCGAGACGGTCCAATCATTGCTGAGTGTCTCAAAGCATGCATTGAGAAGAGATTGCAGACTCCTAGAGTGCCGGCAAAACAGTGTAAGGCAAACTTCTGCCTGGCTCTGCACAAGGCCAGTGCGCGCCTGAGCCCTGCCTTATCATTCGATTCCTCCTTTGTCTGCAGCACTTGTGAAGCGTGGGTTCATTACGCATGCGAGGGCATCTTCACTATGCAACAAATTCAGCACGTGGAAGGAAGTGAGGAGTTCAGCTGCAGGCACTGTGCCAGCAAAGATTCCAATCTCTCTTCTCATCTCGCTGAAATTGAGAAGAACGTGAACAACAGCAAGAAGGAGGCTGAAGCGTTGAAAGAGTTGCGCCTGGACTTGGAGAAGAGAAAAGTTTCTCTGGAAAAGATTGCAGACAAGAAGCGGGGTGATGGACAAGTGGAACTGGATGGCACATTCAAAGCAATTGGAGCAGATGTCCAGGCATTCGGGCAATGCATGGTTGGAAACCATATTCAAAAGTGCTTGGAAAACGCTGACATGCTTTGGAGCCTCTATCCAAACGATGCCAAGGCGAGTGAAAAGATCGCAATGATGAAGACTCTTAAGGCAATCAGCTCTCTGTCAGTGCCACGAAGAGCAACATTAAGCACCTTGATAACCTTGCCCAACCGTGCATGCCTGAGCAAAGCCGCACTCCAAAGTTGCACGCTCTATTCGTCCATGTGCCCGAATTGATTGACAGGTGGGGAAGCTGGGGGTTCTTCAGTGAAAAATCGATTGAGACCCTACACCAAGAAGAGAAGCGACGCGCCAAGCAATATGCGGCAATAAGAAACGAGGAACAGCGGTGGCGTGCAGAGCTAAGAGACCTCGCAGTGTTGAATGTCATGCACGATATGGGTAACCACTAAGCAAGTGAACCATTGATTGTGAAAGAAGAATGAACGGAACAGTGAGTATTAAGAACTGTGATTATTTTCTTCCAAATATATTATGATGAATGTCCTGTAAATGATGAATATTTATATCATAATGAACCCCATAACTGTCACTGATAAAAATATATCTCTTCTATGTTGCCCAATTCAATGCACAACAACAACCAAGAGAAGACTACAAGAACAAATTATAGGCCAGTTCCCAACCACCTATTTGCTGGGTAAGCATTGAAAAGAAGTAAATTAAAATACCGTAACTGACGCTAACCAAACATTCTCGATCACTTTAGAAGAAATACTATGCGTCGCTTTTAAGGTTCAAATAGACAACAAACTTGGAAGAGCAGGCAGAGAGTGCGCAAATATCATAACTACTAAAGAAATGGAAATGGGTGTGTAAAAAAAGACAACGATCAGGTGGGGCAAGAGTTAAATGGGTGGGGGAGGGGAGTAAAAACAAGGGGAGACGCCGCTCAGGTAATACCTCCATCAGTTTCCTACATTATTTTATTCTGTTATTTATTAATAGAATTAAGTTAAAGTAAAATATTTAAAAGAGAGCTGATTGTACCGACGAGATTCAAAACGAATGAGAGTCCTTCTCTCCGGGATGAAATCTCCATGTTTCAGCATCCGCCGCATGAAAGAATGCCGCTTTACATCATGTTCAGCAAGTCAGTATTTTCGTCCTTGCTTCTGTTGACTTTTATTTTCAGTTTTCTTTCTTTCAAACAATCATTTGGCATTACTATTATGAACTGGTATTGCGAGAAATACAATTCATCAACAGAGAACTAGTATTCATATGAGCTCTTTGACATTATACTCATTTTTGTTTCATTTGTAGTTCATCTAAAAACTTACAATTAAGTTTACCGCCTCCGCTTCCAACACCAGAGAAGGCTGACGATAAAGTAGGGCAGCCCTGCTTCAGCAGTGTACAAACCTGCGAAAACTGGGATCTGCCGCCTCAGCTTTCTCCACAAGGTTAATAAATAAGCCCCTATCTGTTAGGTATGCATGTACATATGTATGTAAATATGTGTTCTAATTTGTTATAATGATAATATCTATATAAGTGGATATTTCTTGTCGCAAAAATTTTTTCCGATGATAATATATGTACATTTATTATATCTGCTCATCTTTCAAGTTGATTGGCAACATCCTCGCCTGAACAAGGACGCGGCAGCCGCGGAGGCAAGTGACCCTCCTAAGACAAGCTCGGGAGCGGCGGGGATGCTCAGAGAATTCGATTGCAAGCAGCCCGGATGTGGCTTCGTCTCCAATTCATCCGAAGGCCTTTTCCAGCATGAAGAGGTTTTTATTAAAAATAAATATATGCATGTAGATTTTCTGAACTTTCCAGAGAACATAGATTTCAAGAAAGTAGATTTCTCTGCTCTCCATCTGTTTTCTCTCTTTTTTGCATTCAATCATACATAAATAATTATAAAGGGCCACATTTGTTTCAAAGACCAAGGTTCCCCCACATTTCTTTTAAATTTCCTTCTCATATTCTTTCATCGAAGTGTCAATTTTGTGTGCAATAAATAAAATGAAGATAAAAAAGAAAATTTCAGAATCCGCCGAACAGCGGCAACTTGAATGAGATGCCTTTTCTCCCCGATGAACTCTCCATGTTTCGGTATCGTCCGCATGAAAGAAACCCTCTTCACATCATGTTAAAGTCAGTGTTTTCGTCCTGTATTCTGTTGTCTTTTCTTTTTAGCTTTTTAAAACTGGTATGCGAGAAATACAATTCACATGCAGATATGGTACTTATAAAATTGACGAAATATATATTTGTTACATCTATCTGCAGTGCATCTAAACACAGTTTATTGCTCAGTCCACCGTCTCCACTTCCACTACCACCGTTGCTTCCGATTCGTATTGCGAAGGCTGAGCCGATGAACGTTGTGCTCAGCGATGAGGCAGAGAAGCCCAGCTTCACCAGTGCCCAAGGCACCGAAAACTCCGACCCGCCTCCTCTGCTCTGTAAAACCTCAAGGTTAATAAATAAGTTCTTTCTTTGAGGTGAAGTATATTTCTCTTGTCATTTTCTTTCAAGATGACCATCTTTATATTAATTAATTTTGTTTTCTCACAAAGACTGTCTAAACGATAACTTATATTTCAAATTCTATAATTTTTTATTGCTCAATAATTGACTTTTGAATACACCTATGAATTTTTTTAAACATATGGTATGAATTTCTTTCGACTTCACAGCTCACGGAACAGGGAAAGCAGAACATCAGCCGGCTCGTTGCTCCACCACCTATAGCGGGCCTTTTTCAAGCGCGCGAATTGTGACTCATTGTCAGCCGTCAGTATAAAACTTTTTAATGTTTTTATACTATTAATTTTAAATATATTAAAATAAATCCTTTGTTAGTTATCCTAGATTGATTTTAACTTATAATCCATTTTATAGCATGACTCCGCGAGGAAAGTATCCGTGCACCTTTCCGGGCTGCGACAAGAAGTTTGCCTTGTAGGTTTTTTTTACTTACCATTCTTTCCGTTTTCTAAAATAAATTATTCTCCGTTTTTAATATATTTTTGTTTTTAATATTTCGTTTTATTTTTTAGAATAAAATATTACAAATAAATAATTTGTCGATTCAGCAAGTGTGGCATCTACCGCCACATCAACGGCGTTCACAAGAAGGAACGAGACCACCGTTGCCACGTGTGCGGCGCGCGATTCGCGTTCAACTATATCAGAAAGGCGCACTTTGAGAAGGCTCACGGTTTATACTCCCGTTAATGTAGCTATTAATGATCAGCGAACTGTCGCGTGGCGGTTTCCGCGTTTCCCGCTCTTGTTTTGCGTCACCACCACGCATTTGTTCTGCTTCGTAAAATTATTATTACTCTTTTTGCATTGCTTCCATGCTATTTTTTATTCGTGTGTTCTCCTTTTCTCCATGCTTTTACTCTTGTCTTCGTCCTTCATTCTATTTTTTTAATGTCTTTTTAACCTTCCGCGCCTAATTAGCTCTCGTTTTATCCTTCCGCTTCCAGCGGCTCGTAAACTCACAAAGTCTGCTGAATCAAGTTAATAGCCTATCAGGAGGAATCCACTCAGATGCTTCAAAGTGTCCCTTCAGCCCTCTCTCTCTCTATCTGTCTTACTTCCCACTCTTTCCTCAAATCCTCTCATTCTATGGGCTTGAATGGACTAAATGAAATACAATTGGATCCGTAAGTGGCACTCGATCTCGTGCTCCGAGCACCAGCAGTCGTTGCGGCAGAAGCTGTGGCCGCACTTGCACCCGAGCTCCTCCTCCTCCCTCTGCTTGCGGATCTTGACGAGTGAGTTGTTGGTGCCCTGGAGAGAGAGAGGAGGGAGGGGGGAGAGCGTGAGAGAGAGAAAGAGTGAGAGAGAGGGGGGTGAAGAGGGAGAGAAATAGAAAGTATGAAATTAATAAACCCACGACGTTGACATCCTCGAGGAACAGCTCTCGCTCCTGCTCCGTCTCGCGGTCCTTCTCGGCTCTTCACTTCGTCTTCTGCAAAAGGTGGATAGATTGTACTCGTCCCCCCTCCTATCTCCCTACTTTTCCTTTCCTTCCCTTTTCATCACAACTCTATGCTGCTCTCTCCATCTATCCTCCCGCTTATGTCCGCCATTTCACTCTTGAAATGTACGATTCCGCCCACTGCACTCTCGCAATCTCTTTCTCTCCCTATCGCGCTCTCTCTATCTCTCGATCTCTCTCTCTCTCTCTCTTTCTATTCTGTTAAAGTTAATAAAGAGAAATTGTATGATGCTACGCTAGGAGAACCCACCTCTCCCAGCAGTTTTTGCTGAAGTAGATGTTCCCCTTGTTTATGTTTTGTTCGTTGCATATTCTTGTAAGATAAACTTTTAATGGAGCTATCACAGGACTTTTAACACATCTCAGAACTGGACCTTTGTTCAGTCATCGTTGCTGCTTGAAGCGGAGGAGTCAAGGAGAGGGACGGGCTGAGTAGGCACGGAGGAGGCAAGGGGAGGGACGAGCGGAGGAGGCAAGGGAAGGGACGAGCGGAGGAGGCAAAGGAAGGGACGAGAGGAGGAGGCAAGGGAAGGGACGAGCGGAGGAGGCAAAGGAAGGGACGAGAGGAGAAGGCAAGGGAAGGGACGAGCGGAGGAGGCAAAGGAAGGGACGAGCGGAGGAGGCAAGGGAAGGGACGAGCGGAGGGGGGCTGGAAGAACGATATGCAAATAACCTCTCTATTTGAGTATATGAAAAGCTGTTTCCAGTAAACTATGATCTTTTTAAATATAGACGAGGTATAGGGCGTTTTAGGAAGCCCAAAATAAATCGAGACTATCAAATGCAAATCAGGAATGGTGATCTCTAGTCACCTCTCGCCATTTCTGCCTTCTGTCTTGGTCGGTGCAGGCTTTCTCCACGTTTCCCGCCTGCGCCAAAAAATCTGTTAATATTTTTTGAAGAAATGGTGCACAAGCAATCTTGACGCCAGCGCGCAGTGTTTCTACTCGGGCATCTAGTGTGGGCACCTACTTACAAATAAGTCACATCAGGATACCGTAACTTCTTGCCTCGCTATTCATAATAGATGTCAAAGTTCACAGCGCGTCGAGCTAAGTCGAATGATCTATACAAGGGGTCTGTACGACCCCTGGGGGCCGAGATTTTCATATGAATATTTTCCATGACTCGATTTGCTGCTTTCGCCAGCATCATATCTCACATTCAGCTGCTGTTTGTTTCTCTCTCTCGGAATCTCTAAATTCTCTGCTCTCTTTTCTCGCACGTACCGTCTGTTTATAACAACCAATTTGTCCTCAGAGCATCTACACGACCGAAATACGCGGTTGCAAATTTGTATGTGCATACATGAGTGCGATTCATGATTCTAATGCGAAAGTGTATTGTACATAATTGTCTCCTTAAATAAGCATAATTGTAACCTATTAAGCTCCATGTCGCTATCATAGTTCTTTTTTATATTTAAAAAAAACATGCTCACATCTAGAAGAGAAGACTACAAGGCAAATATAATGTAAAGTTATGATAACATATTCAGAAACCTTTTTTATTTAGAAAGAAAGAGAGGAGAGGGGAGGGTGAGGGCGGAGTAAAGAGCGCAGCGAGGGCCGACAGAATCGTCGATGGCAGGAAGAGAAAAACCCCAGCCAAGCGCGAAGGGGTGCGAAGGTGGAAATGATCAATGGGGAGGAAGAATTCAAGTCATCAACTTACAGCCTTTCATAATTAAGTACTTTCCTTTTTCAAAGGACTTCAAGATTTCCGGAAAGTGCAAAGCGACGAATAAAAAAAAATAAAATTTAATTTTGTTCCCTTCCTAATTCTGATTGGGAGTGCACAATTTTTCATATGCACTATTCCTGAAAATCCCTGCATTCGTCGTGTAATCATTTCAAGAGTGTTGTAAAATTACATGAAATGAGTGCAGCATTTGAGTTCAGAAATGTGGCAATCAACAATTACATGCAAAAAACCAAATTCTGAAAATTCAAAAATTCTTGCAGTGCTGAAAGTTCTGCCCGCAAAGTGCAAAAAAAGGGCAAACTCTGGCATATAAAAGGGCTGGAATTGAGTGAAGAGTCATCTTATTCTCCTTCCTCGGCGATATCTCCGATCATCTGAGCGCTCTTCCACCTCAAGGATGTCATCGGTCTACTTTGGAGCGGGCGCGGGCGGCGGCGGAGGGCAAACGTCGGCGTACTTCTCTCCGACCCCGGTTGCTGGAGGGAACAAGCCACTCGGCGGTGGAGGCGGAGGCGGCTCAGCTCCTGGTTCGTTTGAATCCCACAGTCCATGGCCCTATCCATCTTTATTCAAACCAAAAAAACGCCTCCATAGTTCTCCATTTAAAAAAAAGAATCTCCCATCTAATCGTTCTCCCACTTAATTTTGATTTATTCCAGGAGCATCTTGCTACTTCGGCGTTGGCGGCGGCGGCGGTGGCGGCGCCCAGTCTGCGTACTTTGCGGTTGGCGGGTCTCCGGCCGTTGACGGAGCAGCCTTGGCGCCTCCCCTCCGGCGTACGGCGGCGGCGGAGCCTCCACCATGACGGCTCTGGGTGGTGCGCCGATTGGAGGCGGCGGAGGAGGTGGTAAAATAATTAATTTTGAAGAAAATATTAGTCTCTGAAGTAAAAAATGCTTGGTTGTAGCCTCGACGATGACCGCAATTGGCGGCGCTCCCCTTGGCGGCGGCTCCTCAACCATGACTGCCGTTGGCGGCGCTCCTCTTGGCGGCGGCGCCTCCACCATGACCGCCATCGGCGGAGCACCCAGGGGCATGTTAATTAGGAAATCCATTCCGACCAAAGCTTACGAGTAATTAGAGGAGGGCAAAATGATTCAAAATCATTTCAGGTGCTTCTACCATGACTGCGGTGGGCGGAGCACCCATGGGAGGCGGGGCTTCCACCATTACTGCGGTGGGCGGAGCACCCATGGGAGGCGGAGCTTCCACCATGACGGCAGTGGGCGGAGCCCCCATGGGAGGCGGAGCTTCCACCATGACGGCAGTGGGCGGAGCCCCCATGGGAGGCGGAGCTTCCACCATGACGGCAGTGGGCGGAGCCCCCATGGGAGGCGGAGCTTCCACCATGACGGCAGTGGGCGGAGCCCCCATGGGAGGCGGAGCTTCCACCATGACGGCAGTGGGCGGAGCCCCCATGGGAGGCGGTGCTTCGACCATGACCGCCATCGGCGGAGCCCCCAAGGGTTAGATCTTGGGAAATTCGATACAATATCTGATATGCGGACGTGTGGGCGTCCGATATGAGCTCATTATCCTTGAGGAGCCTCGACAATGACGGCTGTGGGCGGCGCGCCGTTCGGCGGAGGAGCGTCCACGATGACCGCGGTGGGTGGCGCTGGCGGCGGATTTGCTCCTCCCCCTCCCGCTCCCTCCGGCGGCGGCGGCGGAGGCGGAGCCACGTCTGCCTACTTCGGCGTTGGCGGTGGTGCGTCATTCCATCGTCACTTTATGTATTCTTGTATTCTCTTCAGGCGGCGGCGGCGGCGCGCAGTCCGCGTACTTCGGCGTCGGTGGAGGCGGCGCGATCGGAGGCGGCGGCGGCGGGGCCAAGGCAATCCCCGGCCAGTCCGCCTACTTTACCGTCGGCAGCGGCGGCGGCGGCGGCGCCCCTGGCACTACCTCGGCCTACTTCGCCCCTAAATAAGCCCTATCCTTCTTCTCTCCACTCCCCGCACTCCCTTTCCTCTCCCTCATCCCGTCTACATAAATGGTCACTTTATACATATGTGCACATACTTGGCAACAAAGAACAAAGAAAAAATCTAAAATAATTCAAAAATTTTGAATTTTAATTTTCCTTTGTCCGAATAAGGGAAAAGTTAAGCATGAGATATAAATACATCGAAGGCTCAAAGATATTTTCATATGGCGAGCCGAAAGAAGTTGACAACCAAAAAGTGAATTTCCATTCTACTATTCATCAAGCATTCTCTTAATTAATTTGCTGTCATCACTTGGTGTTTATGATGTTCGAGTGGAGGGGCTGGAAGAACGATATGCAAATAAATTCTCTATTTGAGTATATGAAAAGGGGTTTCCAGTAAACTATGACCTTTTTAAATATTGACGAGGTATAGGGCGTTTTAGGAAGCCCTAAATAATTCGAGACCATCAAATGCAAATCAGAAATTATGATCTCTCGTCACCTCTCGCCATTTCTGCCTTCTGTCTTGGTCGGTGCAGGTTTTCTCCACGTTTCCCTCCTGCGCCAAAAAAATCTGTTAATATTTTTTTTGCAGAAATGGTGCACAAGCAATCTTGGCGCCAGCGCGCAGTGCTTACGCTATTTGTGTTTCGACTCGGGCATTTTTACTTTCCCTGGTCTACTTACATATAAGTCACCACAGGATACCGTAACTTCTTGCCTCGCTATTCATAATAGATGTCAAAGTTCACCGCGCGTCGAGCTAAGTTGACTGATCTATAGAAGGGGTCTGTACGATCCCTGGGGGTTGAGATATAGACCCCTCATATGTTTAAGTTTCATGAAAGGCCTCTTTTATACCATGTCCAGGGACATACATACATACAAGAGAGCAGAGTGCTCGTAGCGCCGACAGAAAAATTGCTGAGTACCGCTCAGGCGTCCCAAAAACATACCTAGTCAAGGTACCAATTTTCGGACCGTTAAGGGTACTTTTGTGAGCTACAATTTGCCTTTGAGCGTAGTGCTGACAATGAGCAAATTTGCAAGGTGCTAGTTTGCATAAATTTGCATATTTTCATTCCTATTAATTAGGGTCAAATCGTTATATATCAATATCGTTCTATGTACATATATATTGCTGTTAAATCACTCATGTGCATTGTTCCCTTAATAACATTGCCTTCTCCTCGTCTCCACTCATGTTCTCGCATTCCTGTGTTACCTTTGTAAGCATCATAATCAGTTTTTTTGCAACAATTTGGACAAAAACATGTTATACTCTTCCAGGACGAGATGTGAAGTTGTGTGGTATAGTATTTGCTGGCAGCAACCAAAAGAATTTTTTGGCAGATATACTATCTATATATTGCCAAGAAGAGCAATGACAAAAGATATGATGAACATAGCTAATGAAACCGAACATTGTCCTCGGAATGGTGCGCGCTTTCTCATATCCGACAGCTGCTTGTCCTCGCCGTGTTCCACGAGCGAGTGGCTTCGATCTGGCTGCGGTTCTCGGCGGAGGGCGCCGCGCCAGCGGCGCGAGCACCGCCGCGGCGGAAAGTGTCGAAGAAGAAGCTGCAGACACACAAAGTATACACATTCCTTCTCCCATCACTCGACTCTTCAGCAAAAGAAGAGAACTGACCGCCTATACGGAGTGACGAAGTAAATGGTGATCATCGGATTCACAATTGGGATTAGGTCGAGGTTCTAAATATTCGCTTCTTTTTTTCTGAATGGCTAGTCTTTGGAGCATGTAAGAGAAAATAATGCCATTATTTGCATACCGTAAAGATGAAATTTTCAAGATAGCTGTTGTGTACGACGCCGAAGAACATGAAAGCGAAGGATAGGATGGAAGCAATGAAGATGAAGGGCACGAGAGCGTGGAAGGTGAGTGCCTGTGGACAGTAGCTTTTAGAAAGAGACAATTACATACATGAGATAGTCATGGAGTATTGGAGATATGCATGGAGTATTGCGTAAGTGTTTGTCTTGCAATCACGACGTCCCAGGTTCGATTCCCGGGACATTACGACTCGACTTGCCATCTCTATGCTCTCTGCTCTTCCTTTCAATCATCGTCAATTCGACTGTCAATGTTGATGGTCTACGATCCGATCATTGACGGGGCAAGAAGAGGAAATCAGACAGAAAACAAATGGAAAGAACAAATTAAGGAAGTGTCTTTATTCATATTTACATATGAGCATCTCACTAGTAGAAAAATTGAATGTTTAGAAAAGAATGAACTCTTATGAGCTGAAAATGCGTCGCGCGTGTCTTCGCACTCATTCGCGAAGACAGCTCGTCCAGCTTGGCCAGCACCTCAAGGCTTTCTCGTTTATGACTTACGCCACGATCTGTTGTATGTACTTCTCTCTCAATCGCGCTCTCTCTTTCTTTCTCTCTCTATTTTTCTCTCTCTCTCACTCTCTCGCGCTGTCTCTCTCTGTCTCTTCCTTTCTCATTTATCCCCTCTCTTTCCTACTATACTTATGTTTAATATTTTGTCTCGGAGCAGACCTTTCTTCTCATGACGAGAATGACAGCGTACTCCGGATAAGCGCCAATTGTCCCGTAGCCAATTGTGAACGCGGTCAGCGGCTGAGACATCGAGGTGTGGCCTGAGGAAATGAGATTTTTTTTAAGCTTTCGCTTCTCTCTTTCTCTCTCTTCTCTCTTACTCTGTCTGTTCTCTTTTCCTCCGCTCTCTCTCTCTCTCCCTCTCTCTCTCTCTCTCTCTTTCTCTGTGTGTTCTCTCTCTCTCCATCTCCCCTCTCTCACTAACCACTGACTGTCGCATGCGAGAGATCATACTCTGGCATGAGTGCATGAAGTGTCTCCCTCACTTCCTTCTCATCATTTTGTGCAAAGAAGAAGCTCACCTACATACAATCAGTAAAATACATAGCTCATCTTAATATGTGATTGTCATTTATGAAATAACAATTGTTGAATATTAAGTGAAGAAATCCGACCATTTGACAGAAGACCGGAAGGTAGACGACGATGCAGAGGGCGAGCACCTTCAGAGGCCGTGGCGCCGGCCGAACCAGGACGTAGTAGCTGACATCACAATTAAATCGTTAATGTGAAACATGTCTATTCAATTCGTGTTTTTAAAAAAACCACAATTACCGATAAGTGAATGAGACAACGATAAGCATTAGCGAATGATAGATGAAGTGGAGCATGACACAGTAGGAGTAGTAGCAGAAGGAAGAGGACACCAACGTGCATGGTCCGTGTGAGATGTAGCAGAGCGCTGGAGAGACTGGGATGATTCTGACAAAGCTTGTTCTAACAATTAGTCTAACAAATCACATCTCGCTCTCTTCTCTCTTTCTCTCCCTCTCTTTATCTCTCACTATCTTTCTATCTCTCTCTCTACCCTAACCTCTGCATAACAACCAGCGACATAATGTTGGCGGAAGCATCCGTCATAGTCATGAGTGCGAGAATGACGGAGTAGGATTGGAAGGAGCTGGGAGTCCGAGTGAGAATGGCCACCAGGAGAAGGCCATTGAGGAAGAAGCCAAGAGATTTCAGAAGGCCACTCAGACTCATGAAGAGAATATCCGACGACGAGAGCATCACCTTCTCAAATTCCAGACAGTGAGCTCGCGCCCTCTCTCTCTCTCTCTCTTCCTCTCTTTTTTCTCTCCCACTATTAAGTAATCTGTCTTCCAAGTGAAAAAAAAGAATCCTTAAAGGAGCCGGTCACTAAATAATTATCGGATCGTTTTATAAACGCCTATTCCCATCTGTCTCAAATGTACATACTTCCAGAAACTTTGCACCTTTTTTTCTACTTGTTAGAAAGTTAAAATTCCGCAAAATATTATTCGACCAAATGTTTTTTTACTGTAGCTGTTACCCTCCTGTTTCACACTCTCTCTAAGCCGAAGAAGGGCCAAATATTCGAGGGTGCGAGTTCAAAATTGTCCTATTGTACTACTCTAGAATCATTCGGTGAATGGTTCCTTTAACAAGCAAAAACACCCCAATAGCTCAGAAGAGAACCGAATGTACAATCGTCAACACTAATGTATGTATATATGTACATACATATGTACATACATACATACGTAACTATTCAACAAATGCATTAGATTCAAACTTATGACAAATCAACAACCAGAATGAAATGAATGCGTAGGCAAACTAAAAATCCACAATCTCTCACGGTTATTCTTCTAATGTGAGAAGTATGTATCCATATAAGCATGTGTGTGCCCCTTCAAATGGAAGTAGTAATAATGTGCCGAAAGTGTGCAAAGGCACTCTTGTGAATCTTGCATATGGAATTGTTTCCGTTCAACATTTCTTCTGCATTATAGAATGTTTTATTATTATTCTAGGTTCAATCAAAGAGACACAAACCAAGAAAGTTACCCACGTTTTTCCCATGCTTCCTGGGGTTTAGAAGGGATCCTTTCTTCTCGCCTTCCGCGTGAATAAAACATCAGTAAATGTTGAACGTATACAATTAATTATATATGAATGGATCCAAGCTTCTCTCAAAGTCTTCTCACGGCCGATAAGTCATTCCCCGAAGCGCCAGTCGGTGCCTCTCCAGACTTCCACTGACTCCGCTGAAGTAGCTAAACTCGAAGAACTTTCACAATGGTTATGAAAATAAAATTAATTAAACATCTTCGTCCTCTTTTAGATAATGTTCTCTGGCAAGTTTGGCGACGCGGCCAAGGAGGACATTCCGGTTGAGGTTGAAGTGCCAGAAGACTTAGAAAAGTTTATCCGGTACCTCTACCCGGAACTTATGGTTAGAAGGGTTTGTTCTTCTTTTATGTAACTATTTCTATTGATTTCAATGATGGATTTAGTCGAAATATGTATTGATTACAACGACTTTCGTTAGTCAGTTGCAGTTCTCTTCTTTGCAAACCCATCGATTGTAGGGTGCTAACATTTTAACAACTACTAAAACGGCTGTACTTGTTCAGGTGACCGTGGAAGACCTGGGCGTGTTTATTTCGCTCGCCGACTACTTTGAAGTGCCGAAGCTGATGGATGAGTGTGGCGAGCTTCTTCAGGTTATATCTGGATTAACAATGAAGCCCTTTCGTTGCTGCCGATGATTTCTCGTCTCCAAAAGAATTGGCAAACTTCCTCGTCGGAGTCTCAAAGAATATGACAAGATATCGAGAGTGAGATTTCTTTCCATTTATTGCTGCTGAAAATGCACCTAAATATTAAACCAAATGTAATGTAATGAACTGTAAATCGGCTTAATATAAATGCATAGAACAAATGTTTTGTATTAGATTTATCGGCTGGACCAAACGATTCTATAAGGAGACTCCAGTAGGTTCGAGCGGTAAGTGTTCTTGAGCCAAATTTTTTTTTATAAAAATCATATAAAAACCATGTTTCTATTAATACTTCTCAACTCAAATTAAATGGCCACTTACAGGAATCTGCAACCTGTGCCGTGAATTGCTCTTCGGAAATGTCTCCTGGCCGAAGAATTCTCCGGATATTCAGGAGTATTATTCTTCCAAACGCGCTGGCGAGAAACTCGCTCGTGCTTTGCCGTGAAATTGAAGACATTCAATCTGTAAAACATTTTATATATTTATTTATTGATTGTTAATTGGTTCTCCAGAGCGTTCATTCACTTTCACAGTTAATTTACAAAAGCAATTATAAAGACAAATACATAATATATTCCTGTTTTTTGGAAAGTTTTTTTTTCTATTATTATATGAATCATATTTGTACATAATAGATACAGTGCCGTAAAAAATTCAATTCAATTTTAGTCAAAAGTATTGTTCAAATATCTAAGGCGATATGAATGTTCAATACAAGCAAGAATGATTCAATCTAACAGAAAGTACAAGGAATAGCCGATGAAAACGATTGTGCATTGAATGGAAGTGCTTTGTCCATAGAGATTACAATTTCTTACATAAAGAAAGTGATGATTGGATGCGACGCAGCAAGCCACGCTTGCAATTCGAAGAAAGAGAAGAGAGGTTTTTTAGCGGGCGAACCACTAAAATGTTTTGCATGATATTGCTCGAATGGAAACTAGAGTTTTTAACAAGCCGCTTCGAATCCAGCGCACTTTGGACTCGCGTTGTCAAGCAAAGCTGTTTACGAAGGGTAGAAAACTCGAAGCTCCCTTGTCGAGGCCAATTCCCAAAGCTAAAAAATTCAGGTGGCTTCTTGGCAAGCATGTCGGATTGCCCGAAACAAAAGATAATTCTTTTTTTCTCAGGAATGCACCCGGAAAGTACAAAGGGATGAAGAGAGAAGGCCGCCTATGAGTGATGCAAACAATGTTAAAAGAGAGAAAAGGATGCCTAAAGTGCATTTGCGGAGCAAGAAGTCACTTTTCTCTTACAATTAGAATATTACTGAAGCGGATTCACAAACGAAACATCAGAAGACAAAAAAAGTTCACTGAGTTGCCTCAACATTCAAAGAGGGTGGAATTGTTTTTGATATTCTTAGAGTCAACTGCCATTTCTCTACTCGGAGCATGTTGCTGCTAAAGTTCTCACTAGCAGCGATGATAGTTCAAGGTCGGTTTCATAAAGAAGATCTCTTGAGAATGACAAAGGATACTTTCATTGAGATATCCGCAATATGCACCTCCTCGGTTTCAGACGCTCTTTGCACTGGATTGGTAAGTGATGGTTTCATTCAAATAAACTTCTGTCTATGCAACAAAAACTATGAGTCGATACATTAGAGAGATAGTCCATATATCCGATTATCAAAAAAAAAATTTCTTGAGGGCGGAGGTCTTCTTGGAAATCCAACGAAACCGTGCACCTTCTCGGGCAACATCTGCAGAGTTGCAAATAGTTACACTCTCGATTCTACCGTCTGCACATGCGTTGTCGGATGCTACGAGGCCCTCGCTCATTATTACGCAAGTTTTGACAGGCTAACAACAAAAAATTTCGAGATATGTATGTAGCATCAAAAAGGGCAACATTGCTCAGAAAAATAACAATAATCTAATTGTAAGAGGCATTGCTCATTCTTGTTACAGGACGCTGAAAATTCAAAGAACGAATTCAGCGGTCAAGTCATAGTAGGAATGCTGGACAACGGCAGACCCGCATTCTGTGGTGATTCTTCTGAACCATCAGGAAATACGGCGGTCTTATCTTATGCGAGGTGCTTACAAAGTTAGTTTGTAATTCACTTTTTTCAGCTAGGCTTTCTTTATGTAATGTATCTTTATGTAATGTATTTCAGATAACACTTCGCCAAACGTCCTGGGATCGAATCCAAACTGTACGTTGAATCTCGTGGCAGTGGAATGTGACTCGACCACTGCGTCCCCGACGACGGCCTCCACAGCAAGCAACTCGCAATCGTCGAGTTCACTGACAACTGCGACTGCGACTTCACTTCGAACCACGGCAACCCAGACACCGACGAGTTCTAGTCAACCATCAACTTCCACCACCACTTTAACACAGAAGTCGACCACATCTACCACAGCCACGGGGATAGCAGGGATCATAGGTGAAGAGAGTGGTGGTCGTAGCAAGAGATCAGCGCCGAGCTCCGTGACGTCAGAATTGACTGAATTCATACATGCATTTGTATTTATTTATGAACGGCGGCTACATTTGAAAATTTATTTCAGATGCACTGCGCCAGACGAACCCTGTGGCGCGTACAAGACTGCCGATGGAACAGTGCTAGCGAACAGGTTGGATGAAACAATCAAACGATAATTGGGTAGATAAAGCTCTACAGATGCCGTAATATTGACGCACTCGCGCGATGTGAACGCATAAATGGAGTAGAAGTCTGTGTCTGCTCTGCCAACTTCACTGGTGACAACTGTGGCACAATACGGCGATTGTTGTTTTCTAGTGCTCACTTATAAACGCAGGTAAAGAGATCCAAACGTTTCATCGTTTTAGCACTGACCTCGCTGGCTCGACTTGAAGACTTGTACGGAAAGGATCTATTTAAAAGTGTTCTTGAGGTACATTGAGGGAATAAATGTCTATTTTGAGGCTTGCAGTTTTTCATTCAGAATTAGACAGATGGGAATGATAAAAAGAATAAAAAGAATAAAAAAACCTCATTCAGACACTTGCAATAGGCAAGGGTTCACCGGCCGTGTTGACAGCTTCTCTTCCCGCTCTGTTCAGCTTCATCAGTGATCAAGACCGGCCGGCTCTCAGCTGGAATCTTGAGGACATGATTACGGATGCCACATTTGCGCGCCGGCAACTGCATTTGAAGTCAACCCTCAAAGCATTAATAAAGAAATAAATCGCTCAGTTCGAATAATTAATAAAAAAATATTAACGTTATGAAATAACAAAATAATACCGAAAGACTTTAGTACCGAGTTCCAAATGCGTCACGATCCCTATTTGGGAAATTGTTTCGTATTCAAGAGGAATAGCACGAGGCGCAAGCCGATAATCGATGAGGATCAAGGTTTTTTTATTGGAGCATTCGCTGATTAGGATCTCTCGCTCTCAATTTTGTCGAAGGCTTGGGATTAAATCAAGTAATTCAGGCCTCCACGTCACTGTCGATGCTCAAGCTCTTGAGCAAGCGATTTGGTCAACGACAACCGGCGTGAATGTCTTCATTCAGCCTGGCATGTTTACAATAATTTACGCTCTGTCACAAAAATTGTAGGAAAATTGTTTTGTACATTAATGCACAACAAAAAAGTGACATAGAGGAAGAGAAGGAGAAAAATATAGAGAATGAGACAATAAGTAAGAAGAAAAAAAAACATAACAAATTCCAGCATCAGCCGGTATTTACGCAGAGAGCAAGAGCATCACACTGCTGCCCGGAACGAAAACGACCATTCACATTAATGAGGCTCGCGGAACATTGACTTTTTCTTTCTTTTTTCTGTTTTCTTTTGAAATTAAGACGTGTTCAGCACCGCCGCACCGCGTACAGCGGATGGACTTCGAAGTGCGTGGATGATAAATCACAAGTGGACTCCTTCTACTTTGACTTTGACTATTCTGTTGATGCAAGTTTTTCTTCTTTTTCTTTCCTGTTTAATCAATCTATAACTATATATATATATATATATATATATATATATATATATATATATATGTATGTATATGCAAGCCCATGACTAAAGTCGATTCATTCTGCCATAGGGCTGCTTCCGTTCCTGCTACCAAGACGGGGTCCACGCCGAATGTGGCTGCATGGACACGATGTACGCGAGGAAGAAGGACGTGCCGCCGTGCAACTTCCAGAAATGTTAACCTGTTAAACTGTTCATTTGCCCATCGAGCCAATTCGCTGGTGGAATGCACAGGGTTTTATCACATGGAAGTGGGCGATGGATGGGGTTCGACGATTTGATTATGACTTCGTAATCAACATTCTCACTGACAGAGTAAAAATTCTTATCAAGAACATTGATAATATTCAAAAAAAAGATTAAATGAATAAAAAAAATCACCATAATCGCCAGTGACTTGCATCTCCTCGCTCCTCGCCGCCCGTGGCGATCCCTCCAGATGGCCAGAATGCGAGTGCCCTCCGCCTTGTCGCGAAGTGATCTTTGCCTCTGACGTCTTCCAAGAAGTGGCCAATGAGAAAAAGGTTTCAATCAATCGATAAAGAGCTTGTTGATTTGATTCTCAAACTGTTCAGCCAAATACCTCACTTCAGATGCGAGATTCTTGCGTCGGTGCCAATATAACAGCCGGAAATGTCACAATGTCGCTCAATTGCTCGTGCACGACCAGTCTGGTGAACCTTAAAAAAGTATTTTCCCTCAAGATGTTAAACCATTATGAAACGTGAAATATTTAGAGCGAAGTTTTAATCTTATACGATACAACCGATTTGTACATTGAGATTGAGCATCTCAAGATCACGGTAAGAATGTCTCCATGATCTCTTGGTTGCAGAGGATAACAAGCAAATGATGGCAATATATCAAATTCATTTCAGTTTGGATCCCTGCTCTCCTCTCTGGGCGGCCTCTCCGGACTCCTCCTCGGCTGCTCGGCTGTTCTGCTGCTCGAATTTGGCTTCCTCATAGGGCAACTTGTATCGGGCAAAGTGACGCCTCCAGCCACTCGAAGGGACCGAAACAAGCTTTTATAGAGGACCAATTTTTGTTTCTTGAAGTAGGTCAACAAATTTTAGCTGCAAAGTTCACTGCAATACTAGTGTCAGTTTGTGTAATGTTTTTATGCTTTCATTTATTTATTAAGTTGATAAAGCCGTTCTTACGACAAGTTCCACTTGAAGTCAATACAGGGAATAAAAAAAGTGAATCGACCAAAAACTAGGCTTGAATTCAATAGGAATGTCGTTGCCGAGTCACCTAATACGACCTTTTCGATGCCTGTATCCGATCTAATGATGGATTCCAGCTGATTGCTTGGGAGTAGAGAACTTTCAGTAGAAAACAATTTCTGAAATATCATGTGTTATGCCTAGAGTTGGACTGAATTACAAATAACGTGCACTTTCCCGATATGACAATTGAGCTGGAATTTTAGCCCCCACAATTTGGTTGCTATGAAGGAAGGAAGAAGTTCATTGTTATCCAGCGTACTTCTTTGTCGTGCTTGGTTAGCTCGAATTACAAGTGGCCCAGCGTCACCACTTTTAGCACTTCTGCGGTGCGGGTCATAGTTGACCGCGGTGTTCAAATTGTTCACAAACAGTTTGCACCTAATTTCCACAGTTCAACGAACCATTTGAATTAGTTTAGTAATTACCTGCGAATATTTGGGCATCATTATTACTCTAGAAATAGCAGTAAATGATTGAATTTATCACACTGAACCTTCTTCATCTGAGGCCGAGTGAATGAATCTCGAACTGAAGGTAGGCAACATGTAATGGCATAGGATTAGATCACAATTAGATCAAAAAGTTATCGCAGGAATGTTCTAGAATTTAGATCAACTATCTATCCAATATTAATTACCAGAATATCCAAAAAATAAATCATTTTGTTTTGCATGCCTGAATGTGCATAACTGGGTAATTCGAATTATTGATTTTTTCAAGCCCTGTATTGGATCAATGAAACCAATAATCTGCAACTGTAATTCTGACATCATACAGAAACAACCCTGAAACTTTCATGAACTTTCGTCAACGTTGAAGGAAAATATAGCAAAATATCATGGTGTTCGTATATTTTTGCACGGTACTGTATATCAGAACTACTGCAATTCTATGCTTCCGCTCGCAGTAGTCTCGATCAGGGATGGTCAAAACCAGGCCCGGGCCGGCCCGGGCCCGGCCAGCTGTCCCGCGGGCCGGGCCGGGCCGGGCCCTATTTTCAAAATCTCGGCCCGGGCCGGGCCCGGGCCCTCCAAATTGGCAACGGGCCGGGCCCGGGCCCGCCAAATTAGCAACGGGCCGGGCCGGGCCTATGTTAAAACGGGCCCGGCCCGGCCCGTGGGGTATGCGGGCCGGGCCGGGCCGGGCCCTGGGTAAGCGGGCCGGGCCGGGCCGGGCCCTGGGGTAAGCGGGCCGGGCCGGGCCGGGCCCTGCCTTCAAAATCTCGGCCCGGGCCGGGCCCGGGCCCGCCAAATTAGCAACGGGCCGGGCCGGGCCTAGGGCCCGGCCCGGGCCCGGCCCGGGCCCGGCCCGGGCTCGGCCCGCTTTGATCATCCCTGGTCTCGATGCGAACGATACTTACGATACATTATTTCTTTATTAAAAACACTTCATCACACTAGTGTCTTTATCGCCTCGGGACTCATTTACAATAGGCGGTGGGCGTGGCCGAGAAGGTGGAGCCGTCCACGCTGGTCCAGACGCCATTGACACAGGAGACAGTGCCACGCGCCAGTTGGTTGTCCACGAAGAGCGAGCGGGGGAAGGGGCAGGCGATCGACGACGGGGTCACCTAACATTATGAAGTTTCTTATTTGAACACTTTCTGAGATGAGTAGAAAAGGACTAATAAATATTATGATAAAACACTTTATGACCTGAGGCTTAGAGCAGACTCCATCAGAGACATCCTGCTCAGTACACTGGCTCGCGTTGCCAGGAGCAGAACAGACTGAAGAAGGCGCAATTGCCATAAATTGAACAGTCACTATCCTCTTTCGAAAGCTTTCACCATCATAATTTGTAGGTTAAAAAGTTGTTCCTAGCCTGAGGCGGCTGGACTCGATGGCAGATCAGGCGATCCAGTAGTCGGGCCGTCGGAGGGGAAACCGGTGAAGGGCAGGAGGTCGGTCGGGAGGGCAGAGACCGGAGGGAACGAGGAGCCGGCGGGGGGCACCGAGGAACGGCCGGGCAGAGCTGATGAACGAGCAGGGGCCGCAGAGGAGCGTCCTGGCCGGGCTGAGGAGCGAGCAGGAAGAGCAGAGGAACGGCCAGGCCGGGCTGAGGAGCGAGCAGGGGGAGCAGGCGTAGAGTGGCGGACATGACCATGACCCTGTTAAAAGTATTGAAGTTTTTTTTGTTATCAACATTCGAATACATAGTTGTTTATATACATATGTAGTATGTAGACTAAAACATTGGTTTGACAATGGCCTTGCCTTGCCCTTTCCGAATCTTCCGCCAAACAAAGCAGCGAAGAGGTCACGGAGGTCCTTTCGGTCTCCAAAAAGATCGCGGAGCTTCTTTTCATCGTTGATGAGGTCCTTGAGGTCCTTTACCCCGCCGAAGAAGTCGCCGAGATCGTTTCCTCTGTTTCCTCTCTCGAAGTTGAAGGCGTCGAGAAATGCGGCGGAGAGGAGAACGAAGAGAACGACCAGGGTGTGCATGCTGATTTCTGATTTCTTCGGCTAAATGGAAAAAAGATGATACTGTAGAATTAATTATTTAAAAGTTAAATGGTGAAATTCCAAAGCCGAGGTCGCATGCTTGAGAAAGCTTGTTCTCATTCTCCGGCCGGGTTGTATTTATATTGAGATATTCGCCGTTATGCTGCTGTCTCCTTGTCAGCCTCGATCCAGCCTCGATACATTTGTTGTTTCATTCCTTGTCAGGATCAGTGTTCAAGCCCAATCTCAATCATCAAAGATGTATTCAGCAAAGTTCGAATAACATCAGGAGGCTACGCTGTACCAGCTCTCTTCAATGGCCGCTACACCCTCTGTTTCTCTACGTCTCATTCCATGCCTGACTCTCTCACTTTCATTGTCACAGCAGATGGACAAATCGGCTGCACCAACAGAGACATTCATTGATGTCTATCGTGTAGCTCACTATTTTTCCTTTCATCATTTAAAGTAACATTGTGTAGTTTCAATGAAAAGTCTACTTCTCCGGACAAAATTCTCAATAGTATACACAAAATATGTATCGCCATGTTCACCTTTCTTTGATTATATCGATTCGATTTGCCGACGAATCGTTGCTTTACTCGTGCATCAAACACCGAGACTTCCTCTCCCTGCTTTATATCAACTCCCATCGTCTCCCATTACTCAATCTAATAAATGTGTATCTATGACTTTGTATTCCAGACTATTTATTCAGAGTATTATTTCGAACAATGATAATATATGTATATAGGTGGACTACACTTGCGCGCAGACACTTGCGCACATCATAGTTGTGGGACACTTGCGCATAAAGGTACATTTGCGCACAAGTGCATTAGCGGATACAGACACTTGCGCACATGGGACATTTGTGCACAGTGACATTAGCGCACGCGGACACTTGCGCGCAAGGGACATTTGCGCATAATGACGTTTGCGCATATGGACATATGTGCGCACACGGACATTTGAGCACAATTCAGCGCCAGTAGGTTGCCGAAAGGTGTATTTAATTTGGAAGTCGCACGGCCATCTACTGGCGCTGAACTGTGCTCAAATGTCCGTGTGCGCAAATGTCCCTATGCGGAAACGTCATTGTGCGCAAATGTCCCTTGCGTGCAAGTGTCCGCATGCGCATATGTCACTGTCCACAAATGTCCCATGTGCGCAAGTGTCTGTATGCGCAAGTGTACTATATGCGCAAGTGTCCCACAACTATAATGTGCGCAAGTGTCTGCGCGCAAGTGTAGTCCACCCGATCGATTCAGTTGGTTATTTCAGGGTAAGCCAAATTTGCGGCTCTCGAATTAGACTTCGGAGTGTTTCGCCTTGGCGAATCCGACTCGGCCGCCGCCAATGTCGTGGATGTTGCAGTACGTGCGGATGAAGGTGTCGCCGAGGATCCAGTCGGGCCCGAAGCCGCCGCCCTCCATGTCGAAGAGCGTCAACGCGCACAGACCACCGCCGAGCTCGAGCTTAAAAGTCACATTTGAATTCGCGCCTTTTTGCCTGGTAGATCTAGGAATACTATTTATGTTATATTTATTTAGCAGATTAAAGTAATAAAACGTTTTATAGTTTCCCACTGAGAAAACATTTCACTGTAATCTGTCTATATAATCAAAAGATATTAATTTAAAAGAGGTTCAAAAATAAAACAAAATAACTACTCCAGCTACACTGACATCGAGGACGTACTCGACTGCTGGGATCGTGTACTTCTTGCCGTTGATGGTGAAGACGAGGTCGGGGTAGTTGCCCTTGCACGGAACGGTGTACTGTAATTGCGATGGCAAATTATATTGTAGCTTGTCCTGATACTAATTATGAGGCTGCCAAGATTTGACGACTACTCACTGAAGAAAAATTTGTAAAAAGATTTCTAATAATTCGCTCAATCTATGTACTTTCCTTTTTTCGTTCTCTAATCCGTCACTCTATCACTGTATTATCACTGTATCACTTCTCCTCTCTTTTTCTCTTTCTCTCTCTTCCCCTTTTCGCTCTCTCTCTCTCTCTCTTTCTCTCTCTCTTCCCCTTTCGCTCTCTCTCTCTCTTTCTCTCTCTCGCTCTCTGACCAAGTCATTTCCCCAGTCGTAGTCTGCGTTGGTGGCTTTGACGATGCCGTTGACGGCGGCGGTGGGCGCGCCGAGCCAGGATGTGCCCGTGTCAGTGATCACCTGCTGCTTCTTCGTCGACGAGTATGAACCGACGGCGAAGCTGTCAATCAACTTATTTATTTATTGATTTTAAATATTAAAAAAAAAATTTTTTTTCATTGCAACATTTTTTGCGTTTTTTCCATAAAATATGAAATGTGGCTTATAAACATGTATGTATGCACATATATTTGTTTCATTTTTCCTTCAACGAACCCAGTGATCGGGAACTGCCAGTACGACTTGGAGGAGAGCGTGACGTAGTCAACCTGCTGGTCGCAGTTGACCGTGTCGAAGCCACCGTAAGTGATGAGGCCACCATTACCGCCCTCGGAGACCTTCAGATGGCTGCGAAAAAAACGAAGTTACAGTAACCATTGGCGGGAGAAGATCAGGGACATTTCTTCCGAATGCTACGTATTCTTCGTTTGCTAAGACGAAAAAGGGGGCCTGTGACCGCTCCTCTTTCTTTGGAAAATTGCCAAGAATCTACTTACCGATCGAGCCAGACGGTGAAGATTGGCAGATCGAGCTGTGAGAGCAGATTCTGCATCGGCGGAGTCACGTCGTCAACGGCAAGCGATGGCCAGCCGAGGCCGAGGATACCGTCCACCGGCTGGTAGCCGAAGACCTGAGAAGGAGACAGGAGAGAGAGAGAAGGAGAGTGAGAGAGGAGAAAGAAAGAGGGAGAGAGAGCGAGAGATTGAGAAGGAGAGAGAGAGAGAAAGAGAGAGAGAGAAATTAGAAGATAAATGGGACGGAGAAATAGAGAGAAAGAGACAACTGACGTCAGCGATTCGTTGCGCGACACCAAACTCCTGATTCTTTACGGTGAGTCCGCCCATGGTGAGTTTGTCGTAGCCGAGGAAGCCGGAGCAGTCGCCAGAGCCGTAGTAGATCGTGAAGGGCGTGCCGTCCTTCTTCCACGATGACGACTTCCTGCACAGTCAATATTAATATCGTATCGATTATTCTGTATTATTGACTTTTCAGAAATTATAGTCCTTGTTTAATGTTTAGAGATCAATCTTATGAATGTGTGGATTTCTCACAGATCATATATGTATCATCGATATTTAACATGATGTTGATTTGATTTTTCATGATTTAAGTGCAAAAAATCTATAATAAAAACGAAGAAGAAGAAAAAAATCGATAATGAGCACTGACGTCGTGTCGAATTGGTGCTTGACGTAGCCAGAGTCAGGGTAGCCCTTGCATGCCTGGCTTGTGCACGCCGCGTCGATCACCCACAGGTTCGACGAGCCCGTGTCGAGGACAATCGTCATTGTCTGTGCTGAAATATATTAAGAGGTTTTTTTATATTAATAATCGGTTTTTGTTGTTGCTTACATTCAGTTTAAAAAATTAAATATAAGAAATTTTTATTATTATTAATTATAGGTTTTTTTGTTGTTGCTAATTTTCAATGTAAAAAAATTGAATAGCAGAAAAATAAATAAATTGAGAGTCCCAGAACAGCTCCTCGCCGCATCCGATACCTGGCGAGCCTAGCGTAATGTTGCCGAGGTAGAAGTCGTCGTAGTAGTCGATGAACGGCTGCTGTCCCTTGCCGCCAACGGCGCGCTTCAGATGCATCTGCGCGACGTGCGTCGACCATTGGCCAGCTCTAAAAAAAAGTTTTTTTTTTTGTAAGCTGACAGACTTTGTTTTTTTTCACTATACAGCAGTATGTACTACTTTCTTTTATCAAAAAAAAACTTAATTTAATATATGTATAGAAAAAAATTTCATCTTGTTTTTTCTTTTTTGTCACAGAGATACACAATATTCTTTCCGCCAACACTATCGTTGGAATACTTTGTTCGTTTGAGCACAATGTGCCCAACAGATCGTCTCGTTGATCATGCTTCTTTTCACGCTGATAAGGAAGAAAGCTCGCAAGGAATCACTGATCACAAGAGTGAGAAAGGAGATATATATATAGAGAGAGAGCGAGAGAGGGAGAGGGAAACAGAGAGGGAGAGAGAGGTAAAGAGAAGAAAGAGAAGCATTTGAAGAGAAAAGCGATGCGACAGAAATTGGGAATACTGTCTATAGCAGAGTCATCATCTTGTTGCTGATATCTGATATCTGGACTCCGGAGCCCAGCTGAAGTGTTGCTGTTGCACAACAAGTGAACAATTCTGTCAGTAATCACTCTAGATGAAATGAGAGCGAGCCAGGCTCAGGGCCAGTAGCCTCTGCGAAAATCAGCCTATTCCATCTAAAGTTCTACAAGAGCACTCTCTACTCCGACTATAAACTACTGCTCACAGGGAAAGTAGAGCGACATCCGAAAAAATACACATTCATTCATTTACACTCAGCGAATTTGTGCGAAATTCGAAATAGCTCGTGAGATTAAAAGTGTCTACTACAGGGCAGAGGCGGCAATTCAAACAAGTACTCATTAGTTTTAGATGTTATTTCTACTTTAATTAAATGACTTATAATACTGCTTCTATTAAATGATGTGAAAACGGTGTAAGGTTTGAAATACCGGTATTTTCTCTATTAGTACTCCCGGGGGGTACTATTTTTCAATACCCTTGGAGGGGCACTATTAGAGGGAGGGGACAATACAAGTTCGATAACAATATTTTCTTCTCAAAAAAAGAAGAATCATAACTCGCATTCATTCGTTGGAATCATCACTGGAATATCCATTTTACTACATATTTTGAGTGAATTTTCCATCAGTTCATTGGGGAGAGCAGCCCATGCGTCTTATATCCATTCGAGGTACTTCTCGAGCTGAGATATTAGGCTGTTAGGGGGGCACTATTGGAGGGGGTGGGTTCTACTAGAGGGAAGGGTTCTATTTTTCAATGGCTTTATCAGAGGAGGGTACTATTAGAGAGGGGGGGGTTCTAATATAAGAGGGTTATATTTAAAAAATGCGAAATGTAAATATAAAAGCTTACTTGATGAGCTTCTGCTTGAGCGACGGCACCTTGACGGTGGGCATTCGGACGACGGCGGCCAAGGCCGACGCCGCCATGACGGCGAGCAGCAAAGCGACGGTCCGCATTACCTGGCAAAGACGTAAAACTATGTTTTGAATTCGCACTCTTTTGCAGAAATATTAGAAATTCAGGAAAATCTAATGGAATCAAGTGAATTAGCGTGCTCCTTTAAATAATAGTTAGAAACTATTTTATTCCTATCTTTAGAAGCAAACGCGTCTGTAACGGTATGTATCTACGTGAGGAAAAAAAATTAAATGTAATACGACGGGATCAAGAAAAATACAAGAATCACTTCTTAAACGAAGAACTCTCTTTAGAATGAGGTGAAGTCGCACTTATAAAGGCTACAACAAGCGCCAGGAGAATGACGCGAGAATGCTGTAAAGTTCACCCGAGCTTCTCCTTATCAGCCAAGATCACAGTTTATTACTGCTAAAATAAATGTCAGCAGAAATCGGGTCACTTCTCGAAAGATGTCGCCTCGAACAGTATAGTATGAATGCATTCTGTTTATGCATTCTGTGTATGTATTCTGTGATGTCGCCACAAATGTATGGGAATAATAATACTGCTATTTATAAAACAATTGTGTGGATATAAGCAAAGAAAACCAAATAAAAAACTTTAAAAAAATTGTATAAACATAATTTGCACAAGTATTTGTTTGTGACTGCCATTCGCGATAAAGAAGAGTTTCAACCAGACACATTAATGTAATTCAGATGTGTTTTAGTGTGACTGACAACGGCTTCTCGAAATATAGAGTCCGCGTGATATTACTATCACTTAGTTTTACTGCCTTGCGTCAGCCTAGTATTTGTCCACTTGATCTCATTCAATAAAAACCTGGACTGTATTCTTCTCTCTTTCTCACTATCTCTTTCTATCTTCATCTTTCTCGTTTTCCTTTTCTCTCTTTATATCTCTCTCTATCTGTATCTTTATTTCTTTCTCTCCATCGCAACGTTGCATTTCGGCTCATTCCAAGTCAAATGTGCTACCCACTGTAAAAATGGCGTCATAAGCATTTATGAGAAATATTTTATTCACGGCGAAGAATTCAAGCAAAGCCGTCCACCAACATAAGTTGTATGTATGTTCATCCGTACATATTATATAGTACATATGTACATGAATATGTATGCAGACTAGGCCACCTCGATCTGCGGCGCATATTCTACATCTGCGGCTTTCACAAGAAAAGGAGTACTTCTTCCTCAGCGACTATGTTGACTGCGGTGCACACTCCATCGAGGTCTCCTTTTTCTCTCTTCCCCCCTCCCCTCCCTCTCTCTATGACTCTTATCCTCTTCCTCGTTTTCTCCCTCTCTTCTTACTCTTCGAAAATACGGCTTCTATGTCAGTAAAGAAGCAAAAAACCGCGACGCAAACCGCGTCGCAATCTGCAATATTCTTGATTTCATGTCTGTACTCTAAGCTTTCAACTTTCCCTGATGGAATAAGAGACACTCTCGAAGTAATGTAGCGATTACAAACAAATTATGAAATTATTGAACTGAAAAAAGAAATTGCTCAAGTGGAGTAAAATAAATAAAATAAAGAATATTGCGATTTAATAAATTTAAAGCAGGCTGTTGCAATTTTTTTAGTAAAGAAAGAAAATAAATTAAAGGAGGAAATAGGAGGAGGAGTGCCAGAAGAGATGGATGGGCACACACAGAAAAAATATTCGTGATATTTCACGAAATGAGACACTAATATATTAGCATGATTAGCTATTCACTAATACTATTCGTAAAAGATGCAGGAAGAATTAGTGTGTATGAGAGTAAGTATTCGTAAAAAGACGCCGCTTCCACGAGGATCCCAGAAACGCATGTCATTTTTTGCTGTTTTTTATATTTTAATACAATTTTCGATGTTAATTACCACTCTTTTTGATATCTAATTAGCTAGCCATGTGACACACCCCCTACTTCATTCTCTCGCTCTCTCTCGCTCTCTCTCGCTCTCTCTCTCTCTTTCTCTCTCACTTTTTATTCGGCTTTAAATCGCACTTAATTTCGCAGCTTTCTCAAGAAAATTTTTTTCTATCGATTTCTCTCTCATCTCTCTCTCTCTATCTCTCTCTCTCTATCGCTCTCTCTCTCTCCCATCATCCTACGGATCAAGTAAGCTAATTATCTCACTTTTTTGAACGGAATATTTCACTTCAGGGACAAAACAACAGTGAAATAGAATAAAATTCCAATAAAGTTCACAAAAGTCGATAATTTAGCTAACCTGTTAACGCAGATTACGAATTCTTACTGTACATCGAATTCGTAAAAATTTCGGCGCCCATTTCACGAATTCTTCCTCTATCTTTTGGGCGCTCGCTACAAACTACGAATATTTTTCTGCGTGCAAGAACGTGGCGGTCAAGCTCTACAAGCACTTCAACGCTGTCTTCTCGTGTGTGCATCTCTCGGCCACCATTGCCGGCCAGATCCTTTGCATACATGGAGGTTTGAGCAGGGGTGGCCGGCCCCGGCCCCCGGCCCCGGCCCCCGGGGCCGGGGCCGATCCTGGGGGCCGGGGCCGGGGCCGACTAATTGAGTGAAGTTCACCCCCAGTTGAACAGCATAAGCCAATTTATGATGAAACGTGCCCCGATTTATTTCGTATGCGTTACAGATGTACGAATTTTCCGAGTTTTTGATGAATTTTTCCTCCAACGAAGATATTTTTTAGAAAAATTTCAAGATTTGGGGCCGGGGCCTACTTCGGGGCCGACCCCGGGGGCCGGGGCCGACCCCGGGGGTCGGGGCCGACCTCGGGGGCCGGGGCCGGGGCCTACCCTGGGGGCCGGGGCCTGATATTTTCGGCCCCCGGCCACCCCTGGGTCTGAGAGACGAGGGAGGGAGGAGATGGAGAGAGAGATGAGAGAGAGAAAGAGAGAGAGAAGGAGAGAGAGAGAGTGGGAGAGGAGCGCGGGGATAGCAGGGAGATAGAGAGAAAGGGATGAAAGGGGAGAAAGGGAGTTCGTGAAATGTTCAAAAAATGATGCACCGAAAAGATAATAATGTAAAAAAAAGATGGAAAAAAGCTTTAAAAAGTAAAAATGGAAAAAGACACACAATAGATCGGTTAATCTGTTAGATGCATCTTAATCCTTACAATTAGGCTTCTGTGCTTATACATGCTTCCTCTTCCAGGAAGAAGTCTCTCCGAATCTTAACGACCTGGACACGTTCCGCCAGCTGAAGGGGCCGATCGTCGCGCTGCAAGGGATTGCGCATTACAATCTCTGGGCCGATCCCGAGGTCTGTCAATCAATTTCAGGGATGCCTCCAAAGCAGGCTGAGCTCGTGTACGCCCCGATTCAAGCCTCGCGTGGAGATCCCTGGTCGATATCCAGCCAATTACATAGACTAAATACGTGTATTTATCCAAAATATAGCTTTTTTAAAGAAGGATGCAAGTATTGCGCCAAAATCGAAGAATTTATTTAACTAAATATTAGATCAATTCATAAAGTAGCAAAACATCAGCACAACTGCTCAAAAAATCCTCTTAAAAATTATCCATGTTTAAAAAATCATATGTAATAATTGGTTTTTTAAATAAAAATTCATTCTTAATTGCTATGTAGAGGTTAAAGAAATGAAACGAGAGAGAAATTTTATTTAACTGTAAAAAAAATACTCCAAAAAACTTACAGCAACAGTTGCGAAGTGGATGCGAGGCAATTGAGAGGCATTTACCGTCCAAGTCTCGTTCCTCCTCACACCCGTTTTCCCAGGTCGTCCAGTACAGCTACCGTCTCTTCGCGAACCGTCAACTCATCTAAGACGACTCTGCCTGAGTCGACCGAACAAAATGTCCGCTCTCCTCGGGATTTCCTTCCACCAGACCTTCCAAGCATTACTCAAATAAACTGAATCGGTCGGGCCTGCCTTTTGAGTCACATTTCATTGATTATAATCAGCAAAATATAGTGAGAGAAAAACTGCAGAGTGAGAGTAAAATTAATTTGGCGAGCATTCTAGGTTCGCAACTTGCCATTGGCTCAATGATAGCCCATGGTTTTCATTGGTAGGAATAACATCACACTGATGTTGCGCAGTGTATAATAATGCCATTTTTTTGTCAGTTGGCTGGAGTTAGAAGGTGGTTTTGGTTAGTCAGTCATTTTCGGGAGCGCTGGGCGGAGTTAAAGAGATTCTCTATCTTTGGTCTTCTATATCTTATCCCTTTCCCTAATACTTCTTTTGTGCCCACTTTCATCGTTGCTGGAGGGGCTTGAGCGAAGTTTGGAGAGAAGTGGTTGGTTGAATGTTTTCTATCTGAAACTCGAGGTCGTCCTTTGGATATCTGACTAAGTTCACCGGTGGAAAATTTGGTAAAATTAAATATATATATATTTTTAAATATATGCCTTATTTGAGTTGTCTCAAAGAAATTTTTTCGTGGGAGATCGACAGTAACATGAAAGAAGTAAAAGGGATTTGCAACCAGATGAGCGATTCTTATGAATAAAAGGAACTAAACTAAGGGAGAGAAAGAGAGAGGAAGAACTAAAAAAAATGGAATCTGTGAGGAAAAAATAAAAGATATTGTGGAGGAAAAAGTAAAACCGTGAGAAGGCCTGAGTGGAACAAACAGAGAATTTTCTTTTGTGTAACAAAATGTATGTGACCTTCATCTCGAAATGCTGACTAACACTATCATATTGTGTAAATTAAATTATCACAGCATAATCAGAGACGGCTAAAGAGCATCGCATGTGCAATTTCGCCACGATGAAGGAAATAGTACTTGACAAGTGAAACAAAAGCGAGATGGAAACAAAGAAAGAAGATAGAGCTGCAAGAATGAAAACATAAACATCAGATCTGCTATCACTCCACTGGATCCCGATTCCCAGGCTCTCTCCATGATGTTAAAACAAGAATTTCTTGCCTAAAAGGTTTTCCCTCTTTTTTGATATCTAATTCCATGAAAATACGAAGAAATGGTAAACAGCGGCTGTTCAAATGGAAAGCTGAACAAAGTATGCTTTGAGAAAAAGAGGAATATTCAGAATTGTTGAAACTAATAAGAGGCACGAGAGATGAAAAGCGAGAGCAATAATTACTGTGCGTGTGTTTCATTTGATTGTAATATTAGCCATTAAGTAAGTTGCGGATTAAAAGTAGGAATGAACTATGAAAGCTATAGCCGCCTGTTGCGTGACAAATTAAGAATAGAACACAGAAAAAAGCCGACAGAAAAGAGAAAAGAGATCAAAAATTTTTCTCAAAATTCAAATTTATGTCTATGTTTGACATCTCCTCAGTTGACCGCGAATAATGCCCTAAAATCATTTACAAATAGCTATTGATGTTATTTTTTGAAATAAGAAAATATCGAAAAATGTACATTTTGATCTATGTATGTATGAAGGTCGCTATTAATGTGATCCAAGTTGCAATTTTCGGGGGCAGAATCCTGTTTTCGCCTACTTATTTTTTTATCATTTGTCAATTTCTCTCCAAGGAGCTGACTCTCTATGATTTCAAAGAACTCTCGATGCGACCCGTATTCGTCGATCCCAAACCCCCCCCCCCTCCCCCCCCTCCTTAAAATCACCTATTTATACTATTTTGCAAATGAACGACTACAGTATCATATTCTAATGTTGTAACATTGAAATACCTTATTTCTTGTATGATAAATAAATAAATAAATAAATGCGACTGTGCGTCGCAATAATCAGCTGACTCGTGGCCCTCAAGAAGTCACTTGCCATAACCAGAACTTGAACAGGTTTTGGGCGTTCTAGATTCTGCATTGGAAAATTGCTTCTTAGAAAATGGGAAATGTGATTCAAACTCTCTTCAGATTTCGTGCGTGATACAAACTGCATCAACATTTACAGTACATTGAAGTTAGCAGTGTAATCTCGTGGATAGCGTGGTTACCCTAGCATTTGCATGTCTAGGAATCTAATCCAAGTGATGTCACGTATTTTGCAAAGATTTGAATGCGGCAACTTGATGTGAATCATATTTCACTCCAAAAATAATGCCACTTTATGGATTAGCTGAAATGGTTATCAACGTTTTGTGAAACTGGCACAACTGTTATCAAGATTAGTAGCATGGCTGTATTCCTCACAAGTCATTGTGAACTGGCTGATAAGGAGAAGCCGCGGAGAAGCTTGGGTATATTTTACAGCATTCTAAAAATATTTAAATTAATATTCGGCAAAACGTGAAGTAGTCAAGAAAATGCGAGAGATATGTATGTAGAGTGTTTGAGAAAGATAGTTTAAAAAAGAGAGAGGGAGATAGAAAGAGAGAGAGAGAGAGAGAGAGAGAGAGAGAGTGAGAAAGTGTATCATGGACGAAAAAAGATGAGGAAGTGATAAGTGAGAATCAAAACGCGATGCAGTGAGAATGAGCGAGAAAGAGACATTCTCCTGGGCGCTACTTGTAGCCAATATAGTTCACTCGAAGTGAGTACTCGTTTAAGAAGTAATTACGGTTCTCCTCTGATTCCCATCATATTATTTTAATTAATTAATTAAATTATTCTTTTACCTCTTGCCATTAGAGACACGTGTTGATCTAAAGATAGAAATAAAATAATTTCTAACTCTTATTTAGAGGAGCACACTAATTCACTTGAATTTTTCTTTAGGTCAGAATCTAAAAACAAATCTGTAAAAGCGCGCGAATTCAAAACATAGTTTTGCCTTTGCAAGGTAATGCGGGCAGTCGCAGGGCTACTCGCCGTCCTGGCGGCGTCGGCGTTCGCCTCCTTCGAGGTGACGTCGCTCACGCAGATTCCAAGGCCAGCCTTCCGTCCATCGATCGGTGGCCGTCTCGACCACTGCTCTGCTGCTCTTCTCGCGTCGAGTCCGATGCGAGAAGAGACAGCGTGCACCGCGTGCACCCCGCCGACATTGGTTTCATCGCGGCGTTGGGCGACTCGATTACGGTGGGTTTGGGCAGGTTGCCGATCACTTGTCTCGAGAAGACATCTACTTATTATTATCGCTATTATTTCTACTCTTCTGTTAAATATGCACAAAACTTAACCGTAATAAATCTAGATTTTCCTGATAATTGTAGTCTCATCTCTCAAAATCTCTCGCCCTTTGATCATGACAAAAACGCGCGAATTCAAAATTGAATTTTTGCCTCCCTTAAGGTGGGGTTTATTTCGGCGAATGCTTCACAGCCAAAGATGAGAGGAGATGAAAAAACATGTTTTCTCGGCAACTCCTTCGATCAGGGCGGCGATGAGAGTCTCGCGACGCATGTCACCATTCCGAGTTTGAATGCACTTTCAATATTTAATTAAAAGTTTAAATTAATTTCACACATTTTTGATGGAAGTTTTCTTTTATGACGGTTTACTAGAAAAAAACTAAAACAACCCTGGTCACCAATTCTCCACTCTCATCTTTAGACATTCTACGCAGCCTGAACGGCAGCCGCCTCGCCGGCTTCTCCAGTGGAATTGTGGAAGAGCCACGTTCAGTGTGGTTTACTCGCCTTATTAATACTCGTCTCACTCCCTTGTTGTATAGAAAGACAAAGAGTTTTAATATACAAAGGTTTATCAGACAGAGATTAAAGACAGTAATACATAAATGATGAGTGGCAACAAGAAGTGGTGGCCACAAGCTTGTCACGAACAAGGTGAAAAGCCAGCACAGAAATAAAAGGGTCTCCGACACTTGCTTATAAACGATTCAAATGCGTGGAGCATAAATTGCACTAACAATCTCCCCACACTATTAAGTCGGTTGAATAATTGTCTAACTGTCCCGCTAGTACTATTTCTTCTACTGGAAACAATAGGAGATCCCATAGATTGTCTTCTAGCGTCGAAGAATGCATTAGCGATCCCGACAAACACCCGGCCGGAAGCGATTTAATTGACTCTAGGAATGAAATCGAAATGCCAAGTGTCAAAGTACAATTTGCAAACTGGTAGCGAATCTATGTACTTTTGCATATTTCGTGACAGGAATCGGGATGGAACCCGAGTACACGAAGCTCAACGTCGCTGTCCCTGGCCGTCGCAGCGACGACTTCCCGCGGCAAGCGGAGGAGCTGATCAACCGACTCGAGCAGTATCCGGTTCGGTGTTTTGCCCAGATTTTGTTCGATTTGTTATTTTTGCTGTTTATTTTTTTCTCTCTTCTAAAAACTGATGCCTAACGACCTTTCTTCTGAGCCCCATAAATGGCTTTGGCAGGAGAGCAAGAAGCAGTGGAAACTGGTGCATATGTTCATCGGCACCAACGACATCATGAACGAGTGCTTCAGTGGTATTGTGCGTTTATTCATGTTTAAGACACCTAATGCTTGTAGAGCTGTTTATAGAGCTTGTAGAGCTGCCTGTTGAGCTTATAAAGCTAAAGCTGCTTAAATTTACAGTAATCAACTTTGATTTAATGCAAAATATATAAATATAACGTATCAAGTAATATACCTATACCTGCAATTTTTGGTGATAAACTGTCACTTCATTTGTTCTTTAGAAAATTAAATTTAAAGAAAAAACAATTTTTAGTTTGACATCATTGGCTTCAATTTTTAGTGTGCTCATTTTGGAAAAGATATCTCTCCTTTGCAGAAAGCGACGACGGCCACGATGTACAAGAACTACTTGCGAGAGGCTCTTCGGATGATGGCGAGCAAAATGCCTCGAACCATCGTCTCCATCGTCCAGATC
The DNA here is from genome assembly GCA_945643635.1 of Allodiplogaster sudhausi. Taxonomy (NCBI): domain Eukaryota; kingdom Metazoa; phylum Nematoda; class Chromadorea; order Rhabditida; family Diplogasteridae; genus Allodiplogaster; species Allodiplogaster sudhausi. The sequence continues at coordinate 1,051,368 of CALZFC010000091.1, read as the reverse complement.
TGGAACATGAATCTCACCATGCTCGCAAGCGAGCAGCTGTATCGGTAGGCGATATGAGAGTCAAAGCGTTCGTGCGTATTATAAATTTTTGTTTGCAAACATTAATTAAATTGCTTTTACCAAAAACTATATATGTGTCTTCAATGAGATTTGTATGTATGTAATTAAGAGACCTTTTAAAGATGCATATTCAGCCACTCTTTTTCCATTCAGCGATCCAAGACCTTGCCCCTGCTTTGCGCCCATCGGCCAAGGATACGTCGATGGATATCGATGAGTTGTGGACGAGATCGAAAAAGAGCGGGAATTCGAATCGGAGAACTTTACCGTAGTCGTCCAGCACATCTTTGACGATCTCTACGAGCCATTGCGAACGGTTTGGATATCTTCTTGATTCCTACAAATATTTCTCGAGGTATATATTTATGACAGTAAAAAATTATATTTTAGAAAGAAGGCTACCTCGTCGACTTTCTGGCGCAAGACATTTTCCATCTCAGCAAGTTTGGCAACAAGTCAGCAAAAATATATAAAATCAATTTTTATATCGTCGCGTTTTCTATCAAATTTCCTCTCAAACCATTTAAATCGTTCTATTTTTTTCTCTTTCCTACTCTCTCTCTTTCTCTCTCTCTCTCTCTCTCTTTCACGCTCTCTCTCCAGTCTCGTGGCCAAGAATCTCTGGCGTGCCCTTCTCTCGCCGGTTGGGAGTGCGGGAAAGCGCGCGACGAACGACAAATTCGTAGACACCGCGGAGGAGCTCGAGTGTCCCGATAAGGTTGTCGGATATGTTGTATTAAATTAAAGTAGATAAAAAGAAAGTAAATATATAAGTATTAAACCCATGAAAATAGCGAATTATTCTACAATTTTCAGACTACTTCATTTTATATTCACGAAGTTTTAAAATTAAGAAATAAATGTATTCCAGGATTGCCCGTTCATTCGCACAGCAGCGAACAGCAAGGATTGCGGACCAGGAAATGGAACTAAAAATTTCTATCAATCTTTCTTGTTTTCATTGGTTGTAATTGTGCGCATTCTTTTTAGCAGCTGACAAGCTTTCGGGTAATTTATATTTTGTCCCCAACCATGACTTTAACTTTTAGGTATTTAGTTATTAGCTTATTTATTAAACCAAATGAACATGAATTCATCTTTTTTTTACTCATGTTCAGTGAATAAATGAAAAACTTATTTAACTTATTCGTTCCTTTTTAGGTAATAACAAAAGTTCATTTCGTAAAAAAAGGAAAAAAAAACCTCCATAAAAACATACCTGTATTGTTATTATCATATTCTTTTGTGGCGACATCAGAGAGATGGGCATAAAGATTGTCTTCTTGAGGTTGATGCAGGGGCACCATCTGGGAGACCATTCAGCCACACAGTCCAAGGATCGCTGTAGAAGCGCGGTATCTGCAACAGTATAAAATTTAGCATCGTCAGCGTAAAGCGTACTGTAAGAGCCAGAGGAAGATGGATTGGGCAAACAAGATCGGCCTAATGGAACAGAATCGGTGAGGCTACATCTCCACCTACTGGATCTCCTACGAAGCAGTCCATCGACGTAGGCCCCGTCGTCCATCCATTCGCTGGCGAGACCATCTTCTCTGACCGCTCTCTCTCTCTCTCTCTCCGACTCATATCCCGCAACGAAGTTGACGTTCGGCCATTAACATCCCTGTGCTCATTTCACAAATAGCCTGATAAAACAATTAATTGTTAATTGTTAAAGGAGGATTCCGGGGAATAATTAAAGTTTTTTTCTATATGAACATGTATCTTGGCGTAAAACATGTATCCAGAAAGTTTGAGCGATTTTATTCCATTATAATCTGAGCAAGAGTAACGTGAAAACTAGCGGGTAGAGAATTTGCTACGGTAGGTCATAGCCGCCCTCTTATTTCACATGCTCTCTCGACCGAGCGACAGGCAACTAAATGAGCGCGCGCATTCAAAGTGGTTCTCTAGTGCTACTGTATAATTATTCTCCGGATACTTCCTTTAAGAACCAATTGGGAGGCAATCGGGGAGGTCATTGATATAGAGAAGAAGCAATTTTCGGGGGCAGACTCTTGTTTCGTAGACATATTTTTTTATCACTTGTCAATTTCTCACCAAGGAGCAGACTCTCAATGATTTTATACAACTCTCGATGCGCTTCGCAATATTCAGCTGACTCGTGGCCCTCAAAAATCCCTTGCCATAATCAGAGCTCGAACTTTTCGTTTTCAAACAACTGTCAAGAACTCTGAAAATGTGCTGACTGTGAGCGATAATCAGTGATTAGCAAAATGAGAAACGTGCATCTGTCTTCCATTCCACGCCATTGTGAACTAACCATAAGGCTGATAAGGTGAATCCGAGGAGGAACTGTGGATTGGCTGATAAGGTCAGCTGAGTCGCTGCCCTCAAAAAGTCCCTTGCCGTAGCCACAAATGGAACAGGTTTTGGGCGTAATAGTATGGAAAATAGGATATGTGAATCAAATTCTCTTCAGACTTCGTTTGTGGTATCAGCATTTAAAGTACATTAAAGACATGCGCAACGAGATATTATGCAAAAGTGAGAGTGCAAAAGTATGTATGTAGTTCTCTTACACATTTTTCGTCTCTGACTTATTACTGTGAAGGCAGCTGAAATTTGCCTCATCAACTTTAAGCAACTTTAGCTGAAGTGGTCAACATGTTTTTTTGTGAAACTGGCACACTATTATCAAGATAAATAGCATGGCTGTCTTCCTTCCAAGCCATTGTGAACCGGCTGATAAGGAGATGCCGCGAAGAAACTTGGGTTCACTTTGCAGCATTCCAAAAATATCTAAATTAAAAGCGGCAAAACATGAAGTAGTCGAGTGAGTGCGAGCAATAGGGTGCTTGAGAATAATATAGAGAGAGCGAGAAGGAGAGAGAGAGAGAAGGAGAGAGAGAGAGAAGGAGAGAAAGAGAGAAGGAGAGAGAAATATATTCTCCTGAGCGCTTCTTGTTGCCTATGAAAGTGCACTCGAAGCGAGTACTCGTTTGAGAAGTGATTACGGTACTCCTCTGATTCCCATCGTATTATTTTAATTAATTAATTAAATTATTCTTCTTCCTCTTACCATTAGAGACATGTGTGGATTGAAAGGTTGAGATAAAATAACTTCAAACTATTATTTAGAGGAGCACAGTAATTCACATGAATTTTTCTCTCGGTAAGAGTCTAAAAACAAATCTGTCAAAGTGCGCGAATTAGAAACATTGTTTTTGGCTTTGCCAGGTAATGCGAACCGTCGTTGTTCTGCTCGTCATCGTCCTGGCGGCGACGGCCTTCGCCGCCGTTTTCAATGTGCCGTTTCTAAAGCAGACTCCAAAGCCCGCCTTCCGTCCATCGATCGGTGGCCGTCTCGACCACTGCTCTGCGGCTCTTCTCGCGTCGAGTCCGACGCCGCCTGACAGCGTGCACCGCGTGCGCCCCGCCGACATTGGTCTCATCGCGGCTTTGGGCGACTCGATTACGGTTGGTTTGGGTAGGTCGTTGAGCACTGGTCTCGAGATGATATCTACACATTTTTAATCACAATAACTTCTACTCTCTGTTAAGTATGCACAAACATCAACCGTAATCTATCTCAATTTTCCTGACCACCGTAGCTTCTCTAAATCTCTCGCCTTGATTAGACAGAAAGCGCGCGAATTCAAACTTGATTTTCGGCTCCTTTAAGGTGGGGTTTGTTTCGGTGAATACCTCACTGCCAGAATCAATATGGTTATGTTTTGTCGGCAACTCCTTCGATCAGGGCGGAGATGAGAGTCTCGCGACGCATATCACCATTCCGAGTATGAATACACTTTCAATATTAAATTTAAAGTTTAAATTATTTTTATAATGTAAATTTGAATTTTTAAAACAAAACTAGAGAAAAACTAGCACAACCCTTCTTTTCACTTCTATCTCTCCTTTTCGTTCTCTTTCTCTCTCTCTCCTCTGTTCGTCAATCTCGAATTTTTATAATTCGTTTTTCACCCGCTCTAATATTTATTGTTAGACATACTGCGCAGTCTGAACGGCAGCCGCCTCGCGGGCTTCTCCACCGGAATCGGAATGGAACTCGAGCACACGAAGCTCAATGTCGCTGTCTCAGGCCGACGCAGTGACGACTTCCCGCGGCAGGCAGCGGATCTGATCAAGCGACTCGAACAGTATCCAGTTGGGTGTTTGGCCAGATTGATGATTTTTTTTTCTCATTCAAACTCTGATGACTAACGACCTTTCTTCTGAGCCCCATAAATGGCCTTGACAGGACAGCCAGAAGCAGTGGAAGCTTGTACACATGTTCATCGGCACCAACGACATCATGAACGTGTGCCAGAGTGGTATTGTGCGTTTATTAATGTTTAACAGTGCTAACGCTTGTTGAGCGAGCTGTTTATAGAGCTTGTAGAGCTGCTTGTAAAGCTTATAAAGCTATAGCTGCTTAAACTTTCAGTAATCAACTTCGATTTAATGCAGAAAATATGTAACAAATCTAGTTATATACAAACGTACATAAATGCATTTTTGTTACAAACATCAAAAAAATCATACTTGTTCCACGAGGTTTCTACGTACAAATATGCATGTAATTCTTACATCTGTATGCATATTGCTCTAAAAACAACTATTGTTTACAACTAATATCTCTCCTTTGCAGAACGCGACAACAACCAGTATGTACAAGAACTACTTGCGAAAGACTCTTCGGATAATGGCAACTAAAATGCCTCGAACCATCGTCTCCATCGTCCAGATCTGGAACATGAATCTCACCATGCTCGCAGGCGAGCATCTGTATCGGTAGGCAATATTAAAGTCAAGTCTGTTGAGTAGATAGTCTATTATCTACGTTGTTTGATGTTTGACTCTGTGAGTCAGTGTTTTGGGTCTTCTCTCTTTGTGTTCTTTGGCGGTTCTCTCTCTTGTAATGAGCCTTTCTACCTGCCTCGTCTCTCGCCTCACACACACACCGTTCCCTGTCCCTGCATATTCAGTCACTCTTTTCCCATTCAGTGATCCAAGCCGTTGCCCCGGCTTCGCGCCAATCGGCCAAGGATACGTCGATGGATATCGACGAGTTGTGGACGAGATCGAAAAAGAGCGGGAATTCGAATCAGAGAACTTTACCGTAGTCGCCCAGCACATCTTTGATGATCTTTACGAGCCACTGAGAACGGTTAGGATATCTTCTTGATTCCTACAAACATTACTCGAGGTATGTATATAGTTATGACAGTAAAAAAATTATATTTTAGAAAGAAGACTACCTTGTCGACTTTCTGGCGCAAGACATCTTCCACCTCAGCAAGTTTGGCAACAAGTCAGCCATAATATTTAATATATATTTTTGATATCGTCTCTTTTTCTCTATCAAATTTCTTCTCAAACCATTTAAATCGTTATATTTCTCGTTCCTTCTATCTCTCCTTCTCTCTCTCTCTCTTTCTCCCACTCTCTCGCTCACTCTCTCTCTTTCTCCCTCTCTCTCACCCTCTCTCTCATCCTCTCTCTCTTTCGCTCTCTCTTTCGCTCTCCCTCCATTCCCCCTGTCTTTCTGCAGTCTCGTGGCCAAGAATCTCTGGCGTGCTCTTCTCTCGCCGGTTGGGAGTGCGGGAAAGCGCACGACGAACGACCAATTCGTTGACACCGCGGAGGAGCTCGAGTGCCCCGATAAGGTTGTCGGATATGTTGTATTAAATTAGCCAGATTAAAATTAAGTAAAGCAGTATTAAAGCAGATGAAAATAGCAAATTTTTCTGCTATTTTTAGACTACCTTATTTTACATTCATATTTGTTTATTCCAGGGTTGCCCGTTCATTCGCACAGCAGCGAACACCAAGGATTGCGGACACGTAAATGGAAATTAAAAATTTCCACCAATGTTTCTTCTTTTCATATGTTGTAATAGTGCGCATTCTTTTTATGGCAAGCTTTCGGGTAATTTATATTTTGTTCCCTACCATGACTTTAACTTTTAAGTATTTCGTTATTAATTTATTTATTATACCAAGTGAACATGAACTCATTTTTTTAATCATGGTCAGTGAATAGCATCGTCAGTGTAAGTCGTACAGTAAGAGCCAATTGGGAGGCAATTGAGGAGGTCATTGATATAGAGAAGAAACATTAGTGGACACTCCCTTGGCGGAGTCCAGACGATACCATGTATTCTTCGGGAAAGGTGTTTGTAAAAACAGACGCGTTGAGATCTACCGTTAAGAAAGAAGGAGAGCCAGCGTAATAGGGACCCGTCAATGCCATAACCTGCTAGCTTATGGTTAGAAGTAAGAAGATCGAGAGCGATGCTATCAAACGCGTTTGAGTAGTCAATATAAACCCCGGAAACATAAGAGGTCGCCGCAATCGCAGAGTGCCAGAAAGCGAACGAACATAGAAGGGCAGACATTTTTTGCATTGGAAACCATGCTGGAAGGGAGAGAGGAGTTTATGGTGGTCAATGTGGTTGAAAAGCTGCTTGCAATGAATTCGTTCAAATATCTTAGATATGCAAGAAGTATTGCAGTATATGGTGGAGAGAGAGAGTTCGAATAGGTTGCTTGGAAATATTCGCAAAAAATGACGCTTTCTCTGCATCGTCAAGGATAGGACGACCCGTTGATTTTTCTTTAGGAGCACCGATAGATGACTTTCCATTAAAGGAGGTCTCCGGTGAGTAATTACCATGTGTTTTTTTAAGCATAGATGAACTCATCCCATCGCAAAACTTAGATACAGACAGTTTGACCGAATTTCATCGTATCATTCTAGAATTATAATCATTTTAAATCTCACGGGTAAAGAATTAACTACTGTAGATCTTACAATTAGCACCCTCCTATTTTGCAGCGCTCGATCGCATCGTGAAAGTCAACTCTAGCCATCTTTAAATAAAATTTGGTATGGTAAAACCGGGGAAACCAAAATCGTAGGCCTTCTTTGCATCTTGAGAGCGCTGATTGTATCGCAAGGTGCGGCTTAAGTTTAGAATAGCAAATAAGATAAGGGAGCAAACCACGGGCCATATAGAAATGCCTCCGTCACTAATCAAGTAATCTGATAGCCCGAGGGGGCAGCGGATTGTTTTTGGGAGGATAGTTTGAAGAGGGTCGGTGGCACGAATAACATCATGCATAATAGTAAGGAACATAAGGATATCATCTTCTCTTCTACTGTGGCTAGCCAGCCTGTTCTCCTTTGCTTTTTCTCCTTTGAGAATATCTATACTTTGTTCCGCCGTCCTAGTCCACGTTGTCGTTTTACTTGTTCATTCTTTTCAGAGGTAACAAACTTGTTGCTCTCAGCACTTGAAAGGCTCACGTATTTCTCGTGTTCGTTCTTGAGATATTTACTAAAAGATTCACAGCTGCTCTGTGATATTTGGAAGCGTTTTGGAGTATATTAGGTGAGGACATCCAGGATTGCACTTTTGGGAGACGCTTTTGTGTGATTATCTTTGTTCTCAAATTTCCGTCTCTCTGCTTCGCTCATCCGCCTTCTTGTTAGCCCATCGCTCTCGCTTCACGTTTCATCTTCTCTTCTTTCACCTTTCTTCGTTGCTCTCTGGATTCAGGAGCATTTCTTGAAAAACAGTTGCCATTTCAGGATACTTTAGAATGCTGCAATGTGAACGCAAGCTTCTCCTCGACTTCTCCATATCAGCCTGACCACAGTTCCTCCTCCGCCTTCCCTCCTTATCAGCCAGTGCACAGAAGGAAGACAGATGCCAATTTGCCCGCGAGTCAACTGAATAATGTGCAATTCTATACAATCATATTCATTAGAGAAATTGAAAAGTGACCAAAATTTGTCGATGAAAACAAGCAACTTTGAAAGAGTGAGAGAGAGAGAGAGACAGAGGGATAAAGAAAGAGCGAGAGAGAGATGCAGAAAAAAGAAGTAGATGGATAGTGGTACAAGATTCAAAGGGTGAGAAAGGAACAAAGATAACGTGCAAAGCGAGAATTTTGGCATGCGCTGTATGAAGAGTAACAAGGAAGTAAGTATGCAAGATGTTCATTTCCCACCTTCCTAACTTCTCTCTCTTTCTTTCCCTCACTTTTCTTCTCAGACTCTTTCTCTCTCTCTCCTAATCTCTCTCTATCTCTCTCTCTCACTCTCTCTCTTTCAAAGTTACCTGTTTACATCGACATATTTTCGGTCACTTTTCAATTTCTCTCCAATGACTCTATATGATTTTATAGAACTCTTGAGCGGCACACTGTTCAGCAAACTCGCCGGCAAATTGGCATCTGTCTTCCTTCTGTGCACTGGCTGATAAGGAGGAGAAGCGCAGGAGAGAAACTGTGGTCAGGCTGATAAGGAGAAGCCGAGGAGAAGCTTGGGTTCACTTTGCAGCATTCTAAAATTACCTAAAATAATATGCGGCAAGAAGTGAAGTAGTCAAGCGAGAGCGAGAGATAGAGTGTTCGAGAATGAGAGAGAGAGAGTGAGAGAGAGTGAGAGAGAGAGTGAGAGAGCGAGAGAGAGAGAGAGAGATTCTTCTTGGCGCTTTTTGAAGCCTATAAAGTGCGCTCGATGCGAATTCTCGTTCAAGAAGTGATTACGGTACTTCTATGATTCCCATCGTATTCTTCCAATTATACTTTTTCCTCTTACCATTGGAGACACGTGTGCTTCCCTAGATTCGAATGAAATAGTTTCTAACTTTTATGTAGAAGAGCACTGTAATTCCCTTGTATTTATAAAAAAAATTCTGTCAATGCGCGCGAATTCAAAACGTAGTTTTCTGGCTTTGCCAGGTAATGCGGGCAGTCGCAGGGCTGCTCGCCGTCCTGGCGGCGTCGGCCTTCGCCTCCTACGAGGTGACGTCGCTCACGCAGATTCCAAGGCCCGCCTTCCGTCCCTCGATCGGTGGCCGTCTCGACCACTGCTCTGCGGCTCTTCTCTCGTCGAGTCCGACGCCGCCTGACAGCGTGCACCGCGTGCGCCCCGCCGACATTGGTCTCATCGCGGCGTTGGGCGACTCGATTACGGTAGGTTTGGGCTGGTATCGGGATGATATATACATTTTATTTAATCGCTATATTCTCTACTCTTCTTTTAAATATCTACACAGAAGAAAAAATACCATTAAAAAAAAAGAAAAAGAAGTGAAGAGGAGAGTAGAGAGGCCCTGCCGGCTTAGAGCTGACGCGAATTCACAATACAAACGGGGCAAAAACTATTGAGAATGATAGATACATATATCGCTAAAAACACTGATTGTGAGACGCAATGGTACGACGGAATGGTTATTCACCCCAGTGGATATTAGAATCTCTGTGAAATGAAGCAGCAATGAGAGTAGAGGAGAGGATAGGGTTCCCATTTCAAAATGAAAATTCCGACTGAGATAGGATCTTAACTAATAGTTAAACGCTGCATTGGAAGAATACTTTGGTTTAGCACTGGGGTCTGGACAGCACAACGGTTGGGTAGAATGAGATTAGGCTATGTCGCAAATTGTAAGTCGGAAAAAAGTAGTAGTTATTCGCAGAGAGCTGATGTGAGTTAAATGGTTTTTGACCAGTGGATATGACGCAATGGTTTATAAGTCCATCATTTTAAATGGTTTTACTCTTCGAAGCTACGACAATGGAAATAACCATTACCGGTACCACAAGTCGCAATGGTTTTCTCCTGTGTGTAGTTGCTAATTCAAAATTGTGTTTTTGGCTCCTTTAAGGTCGGCTATATATCGGTGAATGAACCACCGCAAAAGCCGAAACAATTCTTTGTCGGCAACTCCTTCGATCAGGGCGGCGATGAGAGTCTCGCGACGCATATCACCATTCCGAGTACGAATGCAGTTTCAATATTTAATTTAGATTTTAAATTTATTTTGTAATGGGACATTTTTTTATGACAGTTTACTACGAAAAACCTATCATAACCCTACCGCGCATTCAATCTTGGTCACAGTCGCTTTGACTTGTTCAAACTAACAATAAGCGTTCAGCGCTAGATGTTCTATCGTAGAGCCAGGTAGATGTTAGAATGGAAGTTCAAGTTGCCGCAAAACTACTTCCCTTTTGGAGAGCGAACCCCGTCAGAATGCACAGTTGGTCAAAGGGTAACCAATGAGCCATGTTAATATAACCATTCTGAGATAATCATCGGGGGTGTAGTGGATTATTTGGAAACTTGGAAAAGCGATAAATCGTTCCTCGACGTTTGCCCGGAAATTGAAAAAAGGAGGACGCTACGATGACTAATTTATCGACCAAGATCGACTCCGGGCGAGAGAGAAGTTTTATCGTGTGACAGTGGAGAGAAACAGACAAAAATGCCCTCGACGCTACTGTCGGACTCTCCTTCTCTTCTACACTGATTCGCAAACGATAAGTCTTTCTTCGCTTACGCGGGAGTAGAAGGCTAGTGTTGGATGGACGAACTTCAATGCTTACCTTAAACATATCTTTTTGTTCTATGCACAACTTTTGGTGCTGCTCCATCCTTCCTTAGATTGAATGCTATTCATTTCTCTCTCTTCTCTCTCTCTCTCTCTCTCTCTCTCTCTCTCTCTCTCTTTCGTTCTCTGCCGCTCTCTCTCTCCCTGTGTCGGTGTTCAGCAATCACGCAATTTATTGTTAGTTTTCTCCCGCTCTAATATTTAGACATTCTGCGCAGCCTGAACGCCAGCCGCCTCGCGGGCTTCTCCACCGGAATCGGATATGAAATCGAGCACACGAAGCTCAACGTCGCTGTCGGCGGCCGTCGCAGCAACGATTTCCCGCGGCAAGCGGAGGATTTGATCAACCGACTCGAGCAGTATCCGGTTTGATGTCTTGATAGATTGTTTTATTTGTTGTTGTTTTTCTTGCTTCTTTTTTCTCTGCCAAACCCTTAAGCCTAATGACCATTGTATTGACTCCCATAAATGGCTTTGGCAGGAGAGCCAGAAGCAGTGGAAGCTTGTACACATGTTCATCGGCACCAACGACATCACGAAAAAGTGCTTCGAAGGCATTGTGCGTTCTTTCACACATTTGACAATCAGTTAAAGGAGCAGCTTATAAAATAATTAACCTATAGTATTATGAACGTTTATCTGTCTAAAACATACTTCTATTAGTTTGAACCATTTTGTCCACTTGTTACAAAGTTAAAGAACGCATAATATGGCAGGACCAACATTTTTTACTGCAGCTGTAGGCAACCCTCCTGTTTCACACGCTCTCTGAGCAGTAGAAGCGCAAAATATTTGAGGGCGCGCTTTCAAAATAGTTCTAATGCTCAATGTATTAGCGCCCGCCCGCTTTATACTGAATCGGGTGCCGGAAAAAATTACGAGTACGGGAGGTCAACATGGCCATGTTAGGATAAAACTTTAATATATTCGGAACTCTCGAACGGAAAGCCCTTAAAGAATACAGCTTTTTGTACAGTTCGTTGCTTAAAGCTGTACTAAAACTCATTCCCGTGAGTAATATTGTAGTCTAATTATATGCAGTAAATATGTATGTACAAGCGGTACATTCGATGCGCGAGCGAGATTTCCCGAAACAGAAATAGGCTCGCTCACTCGGGCCCACCAAACCTCCGTGCTAATGTACTAGCGTAGAATCATTCAGGGCATGGTTCCTATAAAGAGAAGCTCACATCCTCTAAGATTTAACGCAGAATATATATATATATATATATATATATATATATATATATGTATATTTATATGCATGTATATATATATATATATATATATATATAAAATCTAGTAATATATAGATACATAGATTTATGTACGTACATTTTGCTATTACAACAACTATTGTATACAGCTAATATCTCTCTTTTGCAGAACGTCACGACGGCCACGATGTACAAGAACTACTTGCGTGAGGCTATTCGGATGATGGCAAGCAAAATGCCTCGAACCATCGTCTCCGTCGTCCAGATCTGGAACATGAATCTCACGATGCTCGCAGAGGAGCAGCTGTATGGGTGCGCGATGGAAGTCTTTCGTGACTAATATGAATTATTTTTTAGCTAGTTTAAATTGATTTACCTTATTTTTTGTTAATTTAGAGAGTTAAAAAAAACTATGCCTTGAAATCTTATATTTTTTATTTATTTGTAGAAAAAACATTTATCATTCAGCCAGCCACACTATTGCCCCGGCTTCGCGCTAATCGGCCAAGGATACGTCGATGGATATCGACGAGTTGTGGACGAGATCGAAAAAGAGCGGGAATTCGAATCGGAGAACTTTACCGTAGTCGCCCAGCACATCTTTGACGATCTCTACGAGCCACTGCGAACGGTGAGGATTTCGCTTTTTTTTAAAGAAATATGTAGTTCTCTAGATTTATTTAGAGTTTATTAAATAAGACCATAAAAGGATATATTTCAGAAAGAAGGCTACCTCGTCGACTTCCTGGCACAAGATGTCTTCCATCTCAGCAAGTTTGGCAACAAGTCTGTCATAATATCTAAAATCAATTTTTGACATCGTCTCTTTTTCCCTATCAAATTACCTCTCAAACCATTTAAATCTTTCTATTTTTTCTCTTTTCTTCTCTATCTCTCTTTCTCTCTCTCTTTTTCATGCTCTCTCTTCAGTCTCGTGGCCAAGAATCTCTGGCGTGCCCTTCTCTCGCCGGTTGGGAGTGCGGGAAAGCGTGCGACGAACGACCAATTCGTAGACACCGCGGAGGAGCTTGAGTGTCCCGATAAGGTCGTAGATATGGTGTATTAAATTTAAAAAAATAAAGTAAAGAAGTACTAAAACCGATAAAAAATGGCACATATTTTCTACTATTTTCCCTGTGTCCCGATAAGGTAATTTTTGATAATATATGATTGAAATAAAGTAAAGAAGTATTAAAACCGATTAAAATAGCGAATTTTTCAACAATTTTCAGACTTCCTTACTTTATATTCACGCAGTAACATTAAATAAATAAATTTATTCCAGGATTGCCCGTTCATTCGCACGGCAGCAAACAGCGAGGATTGTGAGCACGGAAATGGAAATAAAAATTTCCACCAATATTTCTTCTTTTCAATGGTTGTAATTGTGTTCATTCCTTTTAATAGCTGACATGCTTTCGGGTAATTTATATTTTGCCCCCAACCTCTCTCTTCCTCCCTCTTTCCCTCCCTCTCCTCTCTCTCTCTCTCTCTCTCTCTCTCTCTCTCGCTTCCTCTATCGGTTATATGCAAGCTCCGCCATCTCCCTCTATATGTATGTACATATATGAATGTACTTGGCACTGTCCAGTCAAGGTACAGTCTTCTTTTTCTTCTTCACTTTTTCCGACACTTTTTAAGCTCTCTAGTGCGACATTTGCCTTCTTCAAACCATTGTAATCCTTGATCATTTCAAATTCAAATTCTTTATCGTATTGACTGAAAATTCCATATGTAATAATCGCTATCAAGGAGAGCGGGCATTCTTCTTCGATACTTCCTTTCAGACACCACAGTTTCCATGATCATTTATTTCGGTCCAAAGTTTCCTTCCTACTTTTTCCACTTTAGCGCTAACAGAGAGAATCAAAATGAAGATGATAACAAAAGTGCACAAAACATTTTATGGGCAGAAAACTTCAAAAGATGATCTAACACGTGACAAGCACTGGAAAGCAGCTGAACAATTGAGCAGTAAGCGGCGAGAGAGAGAGAGAGAAAGAGAGAGAGTGTGAGAGTGAGAGAGAGAGCGAGGGAGCAACAGCGAGTGAGATGGAGAATGAGAGAGATAGAAAGAATAAGAAGTGAGGGAGAATGAGAGAGGGGGAGAGAAAGAGAGAGAGAGAGAAAGAGAGACAAGCTAGAATGGTGGGAAATACCACATCTTGCACATTTCTTTCATTGTTCCTCTTCATACAGCACATGCTGCTATGTCTTGCTTTCCAGGTTATCCTTGTTCCCTTCTCTCCCCTTCTATCACTCACCTCTATCCCTCTTCTTCCTTTCTTCTTCTCTCTCTCCCTCTTTATCTTTCTTTCTTTAAGCTCCGAAAACTAAAGCTACTTTAGCTGAAATGGTCATCAACGTTTTTGTGAAACTGCCACCACTTTTATCAGATTAATAGCATATGGCTGTCTTCGTTCCAAGCCATATCGTGAACTGGCTGATAAGGAGAGCTGATAAGGAGAATTGTCAGCTGACTCGCGGCGGCCGTAACCACAGAAGTCGAGCTTTCTCCAGACGACTGTCAAGAACTCTGGAAATGTGCCGATCGAAACTTTCTGTCATAGATAAAAAGGGAAACTGGCATCCGTCTTCCTTCCAAGCCATTGTCAAGTGGCTGATAAGGACAAGCTTGGGAGAAGTTTGCAGCATTCAAAAAATTCATATTTAAGAAAATAAGCGGCAAAAGTGAAATAGTCAAGTGAGTGGGAGAGATAGAGTGTTTGAGAATGAGAGAGAAAGAACGAGGGAGAGATAGGGGAGCTCGAACAGATAGAGAGAGCGAGAAAGCGTATCAGGGAAGAAACAAAGATCAGAAAGTGATAAATCAGATCCAAAGCAGTGAGAAAGAGAAAGAGAGAGAGAGAGAGAGAGAGAGAGAGAGAGAGATGGGGGGAGAGAGAGAGGTGGCAAGAAAGAGAGAATGAGAGAGACATTTTCCTTGGCGCTTGTGATAGTCTATTAAAGTGCGACTCCAGTGCACTCGAAGTGAGTTCTTGTTTAAGAAGTGATCACGGATTCTAATTATTTTAATTAATTCCCATCGTACTGTTGCTTTCTCTCCTTTGAGAAAGTTGCGTCGTTAAAGTTCATCGTGTCCTTGTTTTGTCTTCTTCCGCTTGCGCCAGTGATAAACTGGTTGCTCTCTGATCTTGAAAAACTCACAAATTAATTGTGCTCATTCTTAGGATATGTATATAGCAAACGTTTGGATATTATTCTCCGGATAAAGGAGCTGTCCAGGATTGAGACTAGTTCGTGAGAATGTGTCCGTCGTGGATCTCTCCCCGATCTTCTTCTTCCGCTCTCGTATGAATCATAGGATTTAAGGAAATTTAGCGAATACCTGTATTAAACTACTGTCACTAAATATTATTTAGAGGACTTGAATTTTGCTCTGCCTAAAAATTAAAAAAAAGCGCGAATTCAAAACATAGTTTTTCTGGCTTTGCCAGGTAATGCGGACAGTCGCAGGGCTGATCGCCGTCCTGGCGGCGACGGCCATCGCCGACGTAGAGCCTCCAAGGCCCGCCTTCCGTCCATCGATAGGCGGCCGCCTCGACCACTGCACTTCTGCTCTTCTCGCGTCGAGTCCGACGCCGCCTGACAGCGTGCACCGCGTGCGCCCCGCCGACATTGGTCTCATCGCGGCGTTGGGCGACTCGATTACGGTAGGTTTGGGCAGATCATTGAGTATTGATCTCGAACATGATATCTACACATTTTTTATTGATTTCTACTCTTCTGTTAAATTAGCACAAAACTCAACCCTAATAAATCTAGATTTTCCTGATAATTGTAGTCTCATCTCTCTAAATCTCTCACCTTTTGATCAGGCAGAAAGCGCGCGAATTCAAAATTGATTTTTGGCTCCTTTAAGGTGGGGTTTATTTCGGCGAATGAAGTATGAGAGATGAAAAAATCTGCTTTCTCGGCAACTCCTTCGATCAGGGCGGCGATGAGAGTCTCGCGACGCATGTCACCATTCCGAGTATGAGAGCACTTTCAATATTTAATTTTAATTTTAAATTAATTTTGTAATCTAAAATTTGCTTTAATGACCGGTTACTAGAAAAAAACTTGTACAAACATCCAGTTCTGTCTCTCTCAATCTTTCATTTCTTCTCTACCTGTTACCTACCGTAATGGAGTCTATTTCGCAATATTCATTTTAACCCGCTCTCATCTTTAGACATTCTGCGCAGCCTGAATGGCAGCCGCCTCGCCGGCTTCTCCACTGGAATTGTCGAAGAGCTGCGTTCAGTGTGGTTTACTCGCCTTATTAATACTGCTTGCCCCTCCGTGGTGTATAGAAAGACAAAGAATTTTAATATGTGCACAAAGATTTATTAGACGGAGATTTGGCAACAAGTGGAGGCCACAAGCTAGTAACAAACAAGGTGGAAAGCCAGCACACAAATATGTCCAACTGTCCCGCTAATACTATTTCATCTACTGGAAACGATAGGAGATCCTATTGATTGTCTTCTAGCGGCGAAGAATGCATTAGCGATCCCGACAAACAACCGGCCGAAAGCGATTTAATTGACTCTAGGAATGAAATCGAAATGCCAAGTAACAAAGTACAATTTGCAAACTGGTAGCGAATCTATGTACTTTTGCATATTTCGTGACAGGAATCGGGATGGAACCCGAGTACACGAAGCTCAACGTCGCTGTCCCTGGCCGTCGCAGCGACGACTTCCCGCGGCAAACGGAGGAGCTGATCAAGCGACTCGAGCAGTATCCGGTTGGGTATTTGGCCCGATTTTGTAAGATTAGTCGTTTTGTTGTTTGTTTTTCTCATCCAAAATCTGATGCCTAGCGACCTTTCCACTGAGCCCTATAAATGGCTTTGGCAGGAGAGCGAGAAGCAGTGGAAGCTTGTACACATGTTCATCGGCACCAACGACATCATGCACGAGTGCGGCAGTCACATTGTGCGTTTGTTCACGTCTAAGAGTAGAGCTGTTCATTGACCTTGTAGAGCTGCTTAAATCTACAGTAATATACTTTTTTTGATTTAATGCAAAATATATATATGTATATATATAACGAATCTTGTAATAAACATATGTAATACCTGCATTTTACTCCAACAAAATGAATCTTTGTTCCACATATTTCTACATACAGAAATGTATGTATGTATGTACGTAAATATTGCTCTAACCTAAGAACAATTATTGTTTAGAACAATATGTATGTTCTGGTGATAATCTGTCACTTCATTTGTTTTCAGAAAGTTAAAAAAGATAATTTTTAGTTTTGGCATCAATGGCATTAATTTTGTGTGTGTTCATTTTGGAAAAGACATCTCTCCTTTGCAGAAAGCCCCGACGGCCACGATGTACAAGAATTACTTGCGAGAGGCTCTTCGGTTGATGGCCAGCAAAATGCCTCGAACCATCGTCTCCATCGTCCAGATCTGGAACATGAATCTCACCATGCTCGCAAACGAGCAGCTCTATCGGTTGGCAATATCCAAGTCGTCTTTCCTGCATTTTATAAATTATTTTTGGCCAGCTTTAATTGCTTTATTTTTATCACACCTTTTAAAGGTCAAACTTCTAATTTAAAAAAAAATATATATATGACTTCATTTAGATATGATATTAAGAGACCTAATAACGAATCCACTCACTCAGTGATCCGAGCCTTTGCCCCGGCTTCGCGCCCATCGGCCAAGGATACGTCGATGGATATCGACGAGTTGTGGACGAGATCGAAAAAGAGCGAGAATTCGAATCGGAGAACTTTACCGTAGTCGCCCAGCACATCTTTGATGATCTCTGCGAGCCATTGCGAACGGTTTGGATTTTGCATTTCCTCCTTCCAAATGATTCTCGAGTTTTCGGTTCGATTAATTGAAATAATAAAAACTGATATTTCAGAAAGAAGACTTCCTCGTCGACTTCCTGGCACAAGATGGCTTCCATCTCAGCAAGTTTGGCAACAAGTCTGTCAATTGCATACACATTTTTTAAATCGCGAACATTCTGCTATTTTTGCTTGGAATGCACACGTTTATATGTACATATCTCTCCATTCTGCCTATCAATTTTCCTTTATCAAACACTTTATATCTTTCTCAATATTTCCTTTTTCTATATCTCTTTCTCTCTCTTTCTCTCTCTCTTCTTCCTCTCTCTGCAATATATATTTGCTTGGAATGCGCACATACATGCATACATACTTACATACATACATATATATTTCTTACTCCTGTCTGTCAATTTTTATTTTAGCCCCCTTATATATTTCCTCTTTTTTGTCTCTCTCTCACTCTCTCTCTCTCTCTCTTTCTCTCTTTCTCCCTCTCTCTCTCTCTCTCTCTCTCTCTGCAGTCTCGTGGCCAAGAATCTCTGGCGTGCCCTTCTCTCGCCGGTTGGGAATGCGGGAAAGCGAGCGACGAACGACCAATTCGTAGACACCGCCGAGGAGCTCGAGTGTCCTGATAAGGTTATTTTGAATATTACATGATTAAAATAAAATAAAATAAAAGTATTAAACCTGTGAAAATAGCAAATTTTTCTTCAATTTTCAGACCACTTTATTTTAAATTCACAAAGTAAAACTAAATAAATAAGTTTATACCAGGATTGCCCGTTCATTCGCACGGCAGCAAACAGCAAGGATTGCGAAGGCCGAAATGGAAATAAGAATTTCCACCAATCTTTCTTCTTTTCATCTGTTGTAATTGTGCGCTTTATTTTTAGTAGCTGGCAAGCTTTCGGGTAATTTATATTTCGTCCCCAACCATGACTTTAACTTTTAGATATTTAGTTATTAGCTACTTTATTAAGCCAAATGAACATGAACTCATCTTTCTTACCTCGTGGATAAATGCAGAACTTTTACATTTCTTGTGTAATAACAAAAGTTCATTTCGTAAAAAAAAAACCAAAAACCTCCATAAACTACTGCCTACGTCAGCGCCAGTTGCACCGTCGGGACCAAATATGGGGCCCTGACACCATTGCGACTGGGTCTAAGCTCTATAAGGCATTGCATTTATGCACGTTATGTAATGCATCATTTGAACCGCCACGACGAGCTTGTAACAATGACAGGGAATCTAGAGCAATCGAATTTTATCCGAGTATGGATTATCGTTTTTTGAAGAGTACTTTACTGGTCCTCGAATAGAATTTTTTAAATTAATTTTCTGTATTTTGTTGAGGACGGCGAGTTGTATAAGTGTGCCAATTTTGATAAGCGAAATCGAAGAAAAAATTCCGCAGTGCAGCACCCAATACATCACTGCACGAGTCTTACGGAAGGCTGTCTTAAAATAAACGGAGAAAGAAAGAGTTAGAGAGAGAGAGAGAGAGAGAAAGAGAGACAGTGAGAGAGAGGGAAAAGATATTATTGAATTATGATCAAGGAGACCGATACAGGTGCTGATGGAAGGAAGTAATAAATGCGGACTTTACGCTCCAGAAATCGTAGAACTTCTCGAATGGCGAATTCTCTGATGTCGCCACAAAAGAATATGATTACAACAATACTGGTATTTATGGAATTTGTTCTCTTTTTACGAACTGAACTTTTGTTGTTACACAAGAAATGCGTTATATGTATAAGTTTTGGATTTATTCACAGAGTAAGAAGGATGAGTACATGTTCATTTGGTTTAAAATAAACTAATACCTAAATATCTAAAAGTAAAAGTCATGATTGGAAACCAAACACAAATTACCCGAAAGCTTGCCAGCTACTAAAAAGAATGCTCACAGTTACAACCAATGAAAAGAAGAAAGATTGATAGAAATTTTTAGTTCCATTTCGGGGTCCGCAATCCTCGCTGTTCTCTGTTGTGCGAATGAACGGGCAATCCTTGAATAAATTCATTTATTTAATTTTAATATGTGAATATAAGATAAAGTAATCTGAAATTTTTTAGAAAAAATATGTAATATTTTCATCGGTTTTATAATTTCTTTACTTTATTTTAAAGGAAGTATCCGACGATAGAAAACCGTATCTGATACAATTACGTTTCAAACTGTGCTTAGCTCCCAACTGGATGAGCTTTCTTTTAGCGCCCGCTACAAAATTTCAAATTTTAAACGTATGTGTATCTAATCTCTCTCGAGTTCTTTCATTGTCTCGCTTATCTCTATAGTCTGTATCTCTCATCGCTTAGTGAAGATGGGGTGCTAAGTGGGCAGGACGGGCAGAGACTGCCTCTTCTTCCTTCCCGTTGGCACCCCTTGCTTGGATTTGAGCATACACCGGGTGCATCGACAGAGACGTTTTCTACCATATTAAAAAAAACAATGCAAATTTCTGGCTAGATACTTACTTTCGCAAAGCGGGACCACCTCTAATCGATCTTTTAATCCAGACTTGATCGAATGAGAATATAAAAGAAGAAGTTATTTTTTTGTCGGATACTTCCTTTAATCATGCAGCATTCAAAATAACCTTATCAGGACACTCGAGCCCTCCGCGGTGTATACGAATTGGTCGTTCGTCGCGCGCTTTCCCGCACTACCAACCGGCGAGATGAGGGCACGCCAGAGATTCTTGGCCACGAGACTGGAGAGAGAGCGTGAAAGAGAGAGAGAAAGAGAGATAGAGAAGAAAAGAGAAAAAAATAGAAAGATTTAAATGAGAGAAGAAAAGAGAAAAAATAGAAAGATTTAAATGGTTTGAGAGGAAATTTGATAGAGAAAAAGAGACGATATCAAAAATAGATTTTAGATATTATGACTGACTTGTTGCCAAACTTGCTGAGATGGAAGACATCTTGTGCCAGGAAGTCGACAAGGTAGCCTTCTTTCTGAAATATCACTTTTTATTATTTTATTTAGCGAAGTCTACATAAATCTAGAGAACTACATACATATTTCAAGATAAAAAAACCAAATCCAAACCGTTCGCAATAGCTCGTAGAGATCGTCAAAGATGTGCTGGGCGACTACGGTAAAGTTCTCCGATTCGAATTCCCGCTCTTTTTCGATCTCGTCCACAACTCGTCGATATCCATCGACGTATCCTTGGCCGATTGGCGCAAAGCCGGGGCAAGCTCTTGGATCACTGAATGGGAAAGAGTGACTGAATATGCATGGTTATATCTTATTGAATTCATGTACATATATGTATGTATGTATATAGTACGAAGTTAGACATTAAAAATGTGTCCGAATTCAAAAAAATTAAGCGATCTAATTAACGCCAGCTAAAAATATTTTATAATGAATACGAAAGACTTGACTCTAATATTGCCTACCCATACAGCTTTTCCTTTGTGAGCATCGTGAGATTCATGTTCCAGATCTGGACGATGGAGACGATGGTTCGAGGCATTTTGCTCACCATCATCCGAAGAGCCTCACGCAAGTAGTTCTTGTACATTGTGGCCGTCGTCGCGTTCTGTAAAGGAGAGATACCTTTTCCGAAATGCCAAAACAAAAGAAATGTTTTTCTTTAATTTTCTAAGAATTAATTAAATGACAGATTATCACCAAGGCACATGAATGTAAAATAAAAACGCATGTATGCACATATATTACAACATTTGTTATATATTTTCTGCATTAAATCGAAGTTGATTACTGTAAGTTTAGCAGCTTTCGCTTTATAAGCTCTGCAAGCAGCTCTACAAGTTCTATGAACTGCACTACAAGCTCTAGCACTCTTAAACGTTAACAAACGCACAATATGAATGTGGCACTCGTTCATTATGTCGTTGGTGCCGATGAACATGTGTACAAGCTTCCACTGCTTCTGGCTGTCCTGTCAAAGTCACTTATGGGAGTCGGTAGAAAGATCATTAGGCATCAGCGTTTGGAAGAGAAAAACCTTTCCAAACACCCAACCGGATACTGCTCGAGTCGGTTGATCAGCTCCTCTGCTTGCCGCGGGAAGTCGTTGCTACGACGGCCTGGCACAGCGACGTTGAGCTTCGTGTGCTCGACCTCCATTCCGATGCCAGTGGAGAAGCCGGCGAGGCGGCTGCCGTTCAGTCTGCGCAGAATATTAGAGCGGGTAAAAAACGAATTATAAAATTCGAGATTGACGAACAGAGGAGAGAGAAAGAGAGAGAAAGAGAAAGAAAGAGAGAGATAGAATTGGAAATAAGGGTTGTGCTAGTTTTTTTTCTAGTTTTACTAAAAATATGCAAATTTCCATCACAAAATGTATTTTAAATTAAAATGAAATATTGAAAGTGCTCTCATACTCGGAATGGTGACATGCGTCGCGAGACTCTCATCGCCGCCCTGATCGAAGGAGTTGCCGACAAAGCATAGTGGTTCTGCTCTCATCTTTGGCTGTGGGGCATTCGCCGAAATTTTACCCACCTTCAAGGAGACAAAAAATCAACTATGAATTCGCGCTCCTTTTTGCCTAATCAAATGGTGAAAATCTAGCTTTATAACGGTTGAGTTTTGTGCATATTTAACAGAAGAGTAGAAATAATTGCGATAAAAATGTGTAGATATCATCTCGAGACCAGTGCTCGATGACTTGCCCAAACCTACCGTAATGGAGTCGCCCAACGCCGCGATGAGACCAATGTCGGCGGGGCGCACGCGGTGCACGCTGTCAGGCGGCGTCGGACTCGACGCGAGAAGAGCCGCAGAGCAGTGGTCGAGGCGGCCGTCGATCGATGGACGGAAGGTGGGCTTTGGAGTCTGCGTGAGCGACGTCACCTCGAAGGAGGCTAAGGCCGTCGCCGCCAGTACGATGGCGAGCAGCCCAACGACGGCCCGCATAACCTGGCAAAGCCAAAAAACTACTTTTTGAATTCACACGCTTTGATAGAATTCTTTTTTGACATCTATAGACAAATTCAAGGAAATACTGTTGTGCGCGTTCTTTTCCTATCTGTATTAACATACACAGAGTCAGTGGTAGAATGCAAGTAATACAATCAAGTTAATCATACACATATTTATCAACAGCACATCAAGAAAAATACATACCAAGTACAGAGGTTCCGAGAAGAAGATGTGGCAAGTAGGAAAACAAGCTTGATTAGGACGTTTGCCAGCCGCGCAGTCAATCTGCCTAAAGTTTGAAACATATCCGGAATACTTGTTCCAAACATTGGCGTTGTTGTCACCGGCTGAGAACAAGCTGGCAACATCTCGAGCACAGCACAGTCTAACAAATCTCTGCGAAATAGCACAGGGCAGAGAAAAAAGACGTCGCCGGTCGTCCGGTGGATGATTTCATACTCTCCTGGTCAATCAAAGACTTACACGAGCGACGAAATTGTACAGGCAGAGAAAAAGACACGTCTCACCCCGTCGGCTTACTCGAAGAGGTGCGAGACGTCTTTCTTCTCTGCCTCTACTATTTCGTCGCTTCTGTGAGTACTTTGGTCGGCGAGGAGAGAATGGAAACATGCACCGGACGACCGGCGACGTCTTTTTTTCTCTGCCCTGTGCTATTTCGTTGGTGACGAGCCAAAGCTGAACCAGAGCAGCTTTTGCTCGTCACAACCTGCGTCTAAATCTTTCCGTTGTCTCTCCATTTTTGAACCGTCAAGGAACCGTTCTGACCAAGTCACCACCTCAGAAGTTCGAAACAGGAAGTGCACACAAGCGATAAAGTGAAGACAAGCTGGATACATGTTCAGAACATATGTGTGATAGGCTGGCAAATTGCCATTTCTTTTGTTGTGAACATATTCGAAATAAGATTGTTTCGAACATGTTGGAAACTTTGGAGGTCACAAATTGAGGTGAGAGTTTAAAAAAAAATCTCACCAAGGGTCCCCTTCATTTTTACTCGAAAGTCCCCTGAACAAGGGCCAAAGAACAGTTCACGGACAGTTCCAATCTATGAGTTTGTCTCAATCCTGAACAGCTCCTCCATCAGGAGAATGTTTGCAAGCTTTTGTAATATATGCCAAGAATGAACACAATTAATTTGTGAGCTTTTCAAGATCAGAGAGCAACGAATTTATCACTTGCGCAAACGGAAGAAGACAAACAAAGACACGATGAATTAAAACGACGGAACAAAGGATTTCTCAAAGGAAAGAATTGCAAAAGTGGACCGGCAAGCAAGCTCAGTCGAAGCGAGATTGAGATCCCAAAATTACTCAAATGTTCGTAGATCAATAGCACCCATGTAATTCCGGGTGAGAGAATGAGAAATGTAAAAGTCTACAGTAGGAAAGTATCGTGTGCTTTCATTTTTATAAAAGGAAAAACATTTCCGATTTAGAATGAATACGATGGGAATTAATTAAAATAATTAGAATCCGTGATCACTTCTTAAACAAGAACTCACTTCGAGTGCACTGGAGACGCACTTTTATAGACTAGCAGAAGCGCCAAGGAGAATTTCTCTCTCATTCTCTCCTTCTCTCCTTCTCTCTCTCTATCTCTCTCTCTCTCTTTCTTTCTCTCTCTCTCTCTCGCTCTTTCTTTGTCACTGCTTTGCATCTGATTTATCATTTTCTGATCTTTGTTTTTTCTCGCTCTCTCTATCGATTGTATGTGAGCTCCCCCATTTCTCTCCCTCTCTCTCTCTCTCTCTCTCTCTCTCTCTCTCTTTCGCTCCCTCTATCGGTTGTATGAGAGCTCCACCATCTCTCTCTATGTATACCTTCATCTCTCTCCCTCCCTCTTCCTCTCCCTCTCTCCCTCTCTCTTCCTCCCTCTCCCTCTCTCTCTCTCTTTCTCTCGTCAGCCTCTCCCTCTCACACTATTGCTCTCTCTTTCGCTCTGTCTTCCCTCTCTCCCTCTCTCCCTCTCTCTCTCTCTTTCTCTCTCACTTTATGCCGCTTGTTGTTTTTAGATATTTTCTTAGAATGCTGTCAAGTTCACCCGAGTTTCTCCTCGGCTTCTCCTTATCAGCCAGTTCATGACGGCTCGGAAGGAAGACAGATGCCAATTTGCACACGAGTCAGCTCAATCTGAATAGTGCGCTCGCTGCACATGCGCGCCGATTGTCCTATAAAATCATAAAGAGTCAGTTCACACGTCAGCAATTGAAAAGTGCCCAAAAATATGTATGGCGATGACAAAAGGTAGCTTTGAAAGAGAGAGAGAGAAAAAGTGAGAGAGAAAATTTTGTAATAGAAATGTATTCTAGTAGGGGTAGGCGTGTTCCCTACAGAAATTGCGCAGATATTTATCAGGCATATTATATTCATTACAAACAATTCAGGCAAACCTTTCGACATATGTATGTACATCTCTACATATGCATCATGAATATACACTAGATTACTAAAAACAGATTCCAAAAAAGTGAATATGTATGTATTTAATGTAATTAGTGGTTATCATTTCAAATATGCCACAAAGTTCCTCAAAATACTTTCTATCATGAGATCGTTTCAGGACCCGCGAACAAAGCAAAAAAGTGAATTGTGTTTGTACATTTGAAGGAGCCAGAAACTAGGGCATGAATTCGCGACATATTTATAGTCGTTTCTTGAGCGGATAGCACACGCCGGTCTGTGCGCAAATCTCAAGAAGGTAGTTTTCAGTCTTCGTAAACCTGAACGAACATTTTTATTAAATTAATTCTTATTAAATTATAGTTATACATATAATTAAGATATTTAATTAATTAAATTAATAATTTTTCGAAAATAAAATTTCTTTTCTACCTCGCCAACTCATTCGCCGGACAGCCCATCGTGCCGAAGGAGGTGAGCGCAATCAGACGTGCACGTCCCTGATGATCCAGCTGCTGCATGCCACTGCCAGAGTCGCCCTGAGGCGGGATGCGGGAAGTTTAAAATTCAAATAATTTTTTATCTTAAAAGATTTTAGTATCACTATTCACAAGTATGGCACTTTCTTCTGGAAAAGATATGTTTACACTTCTTACTTAAAATATTTAGAGAAAAAATAATTTAAATAACTTGGCACTTTGCCAGAAAAAGCGAGATCTTACATGACAAGTGCGCGCCGCCCAGTAGTCGCTCATGTTCTTGGAGACGGCGCAGATGAGATCGGGCAGATTGCCGGCGGGCATGAGATCGGTGATCGGCTTGGGACACGAGGGCGCGTGCCACATTCGAATCTCGCGGATCAGCGGAGACGACTCATTGAAGACTGAGAGGGGAGAGAGAGAGAGAGGGAGAGAGAGGAGATGGGCAGAGAAAGAGGGTGAGAGAGAGGGGAGATGGGAGAGAAAGAGGGTGAGTGAGAAAGCCGATTATAAAAAAAAGGAAGATAAACCGATTAATGATCGAATTGGCTTTCTAACTGGCCCTCGTTCAATGATTTAAAAAAAAGGAGAAACGTGAGTAGTGTAAAGGTGATCTTTACGGAAAATAGTGTTGCATATTGAAAAGATCATTAATAGAGAAAATAAGATGACGATAGGCCTTAAATAATCTAAGCTTACTGTCTTTCGAACTCATCGTTTCTTGGTTGGGGGAATATCATAGACTGACTGTACTCACGACCCCAGCCAGCGACTGTGAGCTCGCTACGAATCGGCGTCCAGAGATACGGTAGGCAGATGGGACGGACGCGCTCGTTGAACTCGACTCTCAAGTAGACCATCAAGTATTTTTTACATATTTCCAAGCTAAAGCAATCAATCAATAATCACCCGATTTCTGAATCACATTTGAAGAAAAACTAATAAAGAAAATCTTCG
Source organism: Allodiplogaster sudhausi (assembly GCA_945643635.1). NCBI lineage: Eukaryota > Metazoa > Nematoda > Chromadorea > Rhabditida > Diplogasteridae > Allodiplogaster > Allodiplogaster sudhausi. The sequence continues at coordinate 1,025,132 of CALZFC010000091.1, read as the reverse complement.
AGTGAAGCGAGAAAGTTGTGATTTTGAGGAGCGAAAGAATGGTGGAGCCATTTAGCCAAGGGGTTGGAGCTAAAGAAGAGGCGGAAATTAAGAAGAGCTAAAGACGGGGTGAAGCTTAAGAAAGGGCGGATCTAAAGAACTGGAGGAGCTTAAGAAGGGGCGGAGCTTAAGAAGGGGCAGAGCCAAAGACGCTGGCGTACTTTTTGTCGAGCTCGATGATCGCCCAATCGTGGCCGAGCACGCAGTTGCCTCGCTGGAAGCCGTCGTCCACGAGAACACTGCGGATCTGAGCGAGCAGAGTAAAGATTTATAAGATTTATAAGATACGGAGATAATCACAATCTTCAGTTCAAAACATGCCAGATCACATCGAAATCACTAATCATCATGGGATCTTTCTCTCTCTCTCTGTCTCTATCTCCTTCTCACTCACTCTCTTTCTTTCTTTCCCTCCCTGTCTCTCATACCTTGTTCATCTTCATATCTGGCCTGGGGCACCTCGCATGGTTCGGCAGGAAGGGATGCGTGCCGCGGATGCACTCGCCGCCGTACGCCACGTCGCGGCCGCGCAGCTCGGTCATCTCCTTGTACGAGTGGAATCTGGGGAGAGAGAGGGAGGGAGAGAGAGAAAGAGAGAGAGAGAAGGAGAGAGGGTCTGAATGAAAGGATGAAATACCGCAAATACATTCAAGAAAACGGGTGAGGGGGAGTGGATGACGAGAGAGAACAAAAAAATTAGAAAAAGGTAGTCGACACGGGTAGGTCGGAATGAGTGAAACTGAACGCAAAAAAAAAGATAAAAGATATAAAAAGAGGCAGCTGAACGTACTGACAGCGCGTGGTGTACGTGGAGAAGTGGACGAAGCCGTGTGCCACGGTCAGCACGTGGTAGGGCGAGATGAGCGAGCCGCCCAGTCGGTTCTTGCCCTGTTTACAGAGTTATTAGCATATGTTAAAGGAGGACAACCATAGAAAATTAATTAATTCAAATCTTCGATTTGACACGTCGTATCTTATTCATTCTCTTTTCGCAGGTCGCTGAAAGACGCTGCGTGAAAATAGAGCATTCGCGAATGAGAGTGCGAAGGGATGCGGCAATTTTAAATCTCATATTATTTTTTTGGAGCTCGCCCTCTTTAATCGATTTATCTTTTATTGGTAAACCAAGAGCAAGTGAAAAGAACTACGCCATTTAGTTGGACAACAAAGATGATAATAACAACTTACATCCACCATAATGGACACGGCCCACGGATAGTGATCTCTAGGAGAGCCGTCTGGGATGAATCTGAGTTTAATTATTGATTTTTTTCTTCGTTTTAGTAGCGAGCCATCAATTATGCAGTCGGACCAATTTTTCCAAATTATTGTCCGTGAATTAGAAATACAAGTCCGCAAATTCAAAAGTCCAATTAACGGTCGCTTGCCTTGGCGGCCGTGGAAAGGCATCGTCGGCGTGTTTCGTCTTCTTCTCACTGCTCCATTGCATGCCACAGATGGCGGCGAGTTCGTCGCTCTCCGCCGGCGTCAGTCGACTCTCGAGGCGAGCTAAAAGGAGGCCAAAACTCATGTTTGAATTCGCGCCCTTTTTGCCTGAAACAAAGGGCGAGAGAGCATGTGATTTAGAGAAAAGTGACTACAATGATCAGCAAAATTCCAATAGATTACGAATGAGTTCATTGCTCGTTTAAAGTCTCGAAAAACTATCGAGCGCTCGCCAACATCTGGACGAGAGTAATTCATGAACGGTTTTTGGATGTTACTGCAGGAAAAAAGTTAGTATTAATCTTTTTTGAAAGAGTAACCCTGAACCTCTTGTTGATAACAATATTTGGGGAAAGGAAGAGAGAAAAGAAAAGAGGTTCCCGCTGCAACTTTTATACAAATAATAGTTTAGGGAATGGAAAAGGGAGGAAAAAACGTTTTGCTAACCTGGCGGCCCGAGGCGCACCATTGGCTGTGAGTAAACAGCGACATTAGAAAGAAGAAGCGCGAGAAGCGGACAAAGACCGACAACTTGAAGCTGTCCTCGCATCTCGAAAACAGCAGAGAAGAGATGATGGCTAAACGGTTTAGAGAGCGGCGATAACATCGAGAGAGAATGATTGTTGAGTGCTAGAAGTTCTTGCTTGAAAAGTACATCAATCTCGCTTGTTGCTTGATCGAGAAGAATGAAATCATGATTGTGGAGATAAATTGAGGGAAAGTGAGAGAGATTGAGAGAGAAAGGGAGAGAGATAAGGACGAAGAAATAGTAGGAAAATAAGAAAATGCCTTGCGATTTATCGAGAGCACGACAACTTCACGACAATGGAGAAAGAAAGTGAATTAAGAGTAAAAGAGAGAGGCATAAAAAACGAGAACGAGGAAATGTGTGGGATGTGCATGCACTATAAAGGATGAGAAAGATAATAAGAGAGAGAGAGAGAGGGAGAAAGAGAAAGAGAGAGGAGTGAGAGTGAGAAGAGGAAAGATAATTAGAAAGAGAGGAGTGAGAAAGGGAGAGAGAGGTAGGAGAGAAAGAGGGAGAGAGAGAGAAAGATGAGAGAAAGAGGAAGAAGGAGAAAGAGAGTAAGAGAGAGGAGTGAAAGTGAGAGAGGGGAAGAAAATGAGAGAGAGGAGTAAGAGAGAGAGAGAGAGAGAGAGAGAGAGGAGTGAGAGAGAGAATCAAAAGAGGAAGAGAAGCTGACATAATGATGGCCGCACCGGAGAACTTGCGGTACTGACCTTGAGGCGACAGATCTGGCGCGGATTGCAAAAGGGCAGCACGGACTTAATGGATTTGCTGGACAAAAAGGAGGCAGAGGGTGGGAGAAGCCATTACAGGGAACTGATTGGAAAGGGCACAGATATAGGGACCGGGTGTGAGAGATAATGGAAAAGATGGATGGAGAGTGAGAGAGAGAGATAAAGACATAGAGACACAGAGAGGGAGAGAGCATAAAGAGAGCGACAAGAGAGATACAGAGAGGTGGATAGAGAGGGAGGGAGAGAGAAATACAGAGTGAGAAGGAGACTGTGACCATGTTAAATCTAAGATTTGAGTGTAGAAAGTTTTGGTCAACCGCATTCGCATTACTCTTAAAATGTTCATATAAATACTATTTGGAATGGCTTGGAAGGAGCGCAGATGTCAGTTTCTTTTTGCTTATAACTGAATGTCGTTCGGAGTTCTTGACAGTCGTTCTGGTTATGGCAAGGCGTTTTGTGAAGGCTGCCAGCCAGCTGAATTTTCGTGCATGAGTGCACCGACAGTTCTATAAAATCATAAGGAGTCAGCTCCTTGAAGAGAAATTGAAAAGTGATAAAAAATATGTAGACGAAAACTGGCATCTGAGAATGAGGAAAGCTAGAGATGAGAGAGAGAGAGGGAGAGAGAGAGGTAGGCGCAGAAAAGGACTAAGAACGATAAAATGGGAGAGCGAGAGAGAGAGAGAGTCAGCGGGTGAGAAGAGAGAGAGAGAGAGAGAGAGGGAGTGAGTGAGAAAAAAAGAGAGAGATCAGAAAAGGAACAAGGAGGCTAAATGGAGAGAGAGAGAAAGAGTGATGCAGGAATGGAAGAATAGGATAGAAATAAAGTGAGATAAAGATAATGTGGAAAGCAGGAAATTACTGCTTGCGCAGTATGAAGAGGAACAAGGAAAGAAATGTACAAGATGTTGCATTTCCCACCTTTCTAGCTTGTCTCACTTTCTTTTCTCTGTCGCTCTCTCTCTCTCTTTCTCTCTCTCGTTATTTTCCTCTCTCTACCCTCTCTCTTTCTCTCTCGCTCTTTTTCTCTCTCTTGCTTCCCCCTTCTCTCTCTCTCGCTCTTTCTCACAGCTTCGCCTTTTGCATCGCATTTATCACATTTTCATCTTTGTTTCTTCCCTGACACTCTTTGTACTCGAGCTCTAAATTTACCTCTCTTTCTCCTTCTTTCCCTCCATCTCTCTCTTTCACTCCCACCCACTCAATCTCTCGTTCACCCTTTGACTCCTTCACTTTTTGCCACATGTTTATTACCTCTCACCATTACTTTCCGATTGCCTTTCTCTGACGCACTCAATCTCTCTTTCATTCTTCCTTAATCTCGCATTCTCTCTACCTCAATCACTCTCTCTCTCGCTCTCTCCCTCATCCCCATTCTCTCTCTCTCTCTGGTTCTCCCTCTCTCTCTTTTCTCTTTCTCTCTCTCTCTTCCCCTTTTTGCTCACTTGTTCAGCTGCTTTCCACTGCTTGTCACGCGCGAGAACATCTTTAGACATTTTCAGCTAATAACATGTTATGTGCACTTCCTATCATCTTCATTTTGATTCTCTTTGGTAGCACGAAGGAGGAAAAAAAAGAAGGAAAGTTGATGGGAAAATGAATGGTAATTGATCATGGAAATTGTGGTGTCCGAAAGGACGTTTCGAACAATGTCTAAACTCCTTGAAAGCGATTAATGATGTAAATGGTTTGAAGGAGGCAAATATAGGTCTGAAGTAAAAAAAAGGCGCAGGAAGAACTGAAGAAGGAGGAAAACTCTCAACTTTGTCTGGTTGTACAATCATGACTGTCACGACTCACATATGTATGTCGTTCCAGTTGTAGCCCGGACTAATTGCTGGAGCCAAAGTTGTAAGCAGAGTTATAAAATGAGGTCAGGAATTCTCGTGACACCTGTCCCGCCAGCCTCTTTCCGCAGATTTGTCCTTCAACTCATTCCGCTTCGTTATGCAATTGGGTCAAGATTATCACTCACGAAACAGCTGATCGTGAGAACTTTATGTCAGGCTCATTCTCCTCTTCTCATATTTTATTAACCTTAATTGTAATTGATAATATGTATGTATTTATTTTTTCGAGAACAAAGCGAAAAATGTGCTCGTAGGTTCACATCTCTTTGTCACATTTTTTTTGCACTGTTACTTATCAATATTTTATCACAGCAAAAAATTGTTTGCTTTATTTGCCTAATGCCATTGGTGAGTCTAGGAATATCAAAGCTATTTTTTGAACACTGAACCATATTTAAAAAAAACCAAACTAGCAATAATGGTCAATAAATTTAAAGGAGGTCCGAGGCGAATAAAAAGTGTTTTGTTTTTTCGCATTATTTAATCAGGTTGAGCTAGAAACTTCGATTGCAAGTGTCCCGAAGTCACAAAAACCCCTCTACCCTGAGGAAATGTGCAGTATTCCCTACTTTGAATTCTCGAAAATTTTATGTCCCGCCATTTTCAATAAAATTTTGGCAAAGCTACGCCGTGGCCAACGGGGCCATTTGTATCCTGTGCTTAAATTTTATATATATGGGAGGCAAAACCAACATTGGCCGGCTTTTGCTTAACACGTGCGCACATATGCCAGTTGTTCTAGCCACTAGTTTCTGTGGAGAGAGGCAAGGGGCAGTAGCATCATTTCTGCGGATTCTTCACACCGTACTTTTTAACAATCTGTCAGGGACTTCGTGGTAGGAGTTTTTCCCTTATGGTCTCCTTTAATATGAGGAAATTACCTAAACCCAAAAGTACAAAATTGTTTTCTGTGTTTGGAATGCAACCGATTGAGCTGAGAGAGGGTTGATCTCTAATAACAAGGGTTGGGAAATGTCACCGATTGTTCAGAAATCACACCAACGTTCTTTCCGTATGCACTTTGAACGAATCCGCCCATTTACAGCCAATCTAACAGGAAGTGAACTGGAAAAAGATCCTTTGTGCGAGCAGGCCTGAAAGTCCAATCTTTGTTCTTATTTGTTATCTGTTCGGTAACTACCATTTGTTCTCGCTATCGCTCCCTCTCTCTCTAGCTCTCCGTCTTTCATTCGCTTTCTCTCTCTCACCTTCTCTCTCCTTTTTTCTTCTCTTTCTTCCATGACTGCTCCACAAAGGCATACAACCGAACGAATAATATGTATGTATGTAGTTCAGAATAACTATGCCATCTGCTTCAACTACTTCTGATAATTATAGCAAATAAATAAATAAATATACATATATGTATATATAATGGCAACAAGTGTATTACAACTCGAATTGAGTGACTGACGTTGTTCATGTTAGTCGGCACCGAGTAGGTCGATCTCAATGCATAACAGCAAGGTTCCTACTCTTTTTGCGTCAAGCAAAATGTAAAGTCTTCATCTTATCCTACTGTTTCTTTCTATAAATAAAAAAATGTCAATTAAATGAAGTTGTCCTTATAATAAAACGGCATATTTACAGGAGCTGGACCACCGAAAAATGTGATATAAGCTATATTTTTACACGTCTGCTTTGTGCGACCTGCGAAATATCAAATGAGAAAGGCAATCCGAGCATGCACATTAGTAAAGACTTTTCGGCAATCGTCCTCCTCCTTTAAGGCTGATTCTTGCCGGCTCCAGGACATCATCCGAAAAACGAACACACGGGAGAATCTTGTGTCTGTCAGTGCCCGATCAAGAGGTCAAGTGCCTTCTTATTTGCACCTACCATATTTATGCCCAATTCACTACACGTAAAAAATTTTTTTAATGAAAAAAGATATATAAATATAATCCGCAATAAGATCGGAGCACGGAATCGTCATCATTTATTTTAGTGTTATTTTTTCTTGTGTTATGACGATGAGAAGAGTCATTTATAATATGATAAAATTTTTTAAACATTTCTTACACATTCCTGTATGGCCAACTCTAAATACTTGTCGCCAAGCTTGTTCGTAAAAGCACTTTCAATGTTGGATTGAAAATAATTCCAAATTTATACTATAATTGATAGTGAAGAAATAGTGTTAAAAAAGTAAGACCCGACGAAATGTAAATAATAAAAAATCGCCCTTACTATCGCACTTCTAAACAAGTGGGGACTTCGAAATGTTCACGGTTCTTGGTGCTTCAGTACTGTACTTCTTTAATCAGTTCACTATACTACCTGCCCGGTTCTTGGTTGGCTTCACTGAGTCGGAGGAGCCAACCATGCACTGTCAATCGTCCGATGTCGCTTCTCAAGAACGATCTTAGCTTTTCCAGAAGGTACATCTACTTTACAAATTTGGAGTAACTAGTCTATCGTGGCTCTACGAAAGGGATCTTTTACAGATCTTCTGGGTCGGTGTGGCCTTTTTCGCAGTCGCCAATCTGATTTCTCTGGCCATCGCTTGTCTTCTTGCCCCATGTTCGGAAAAATGCTACTCTGATCATAAGTGCAAATAAATCGCGTGACTTTCCATGGTGGTTATCCGTGACAATGGATGTTTAATTTTAAAAGAATGCCTTGGTATCCAACAGAGGTGGTACTTTGAGCCTGCCCGAAAAAAAAATTGGCCCGCGCGGCCCGAACAATTTTGGGGCCCTAAAATTTTGGACCCGGCATAACCAGTAGGCCATATGAGTGATTTTTAAAAATTTTGGAAAAAAAAATCCCATGAGCTACAGTATTTTGGAATTCGGAGTTTTTCATGGTCATGTTAAAGTATGGAAGAAAAGGTTTTAGAAAAACAAATGAATAAGTGAGGACAGTTTTGCGCCTAACATTGCCACCAGTCGTCCTGACTGGAAGACATTTTGCGAAATCGGGCCAAAGAGAGCCTACGGGCCGGCCCGCCGTTTTTGGGTCAGGTCCGGGGCCCTGGGCATTTGGGCAGTTACCGGCTCTGCACACCAGGCAGTATTCGCATTCGGAATGCAATGAATTCAGAATATCTCTGCAAAAAAGCCTTCTCTCATTAAAATAATCAACTTTTAAGTGTCATACCTACAAAATAACGTTGCCTCTTTTGCTATGAACATATTACTAATTAAGTACAGCAAAAAAGCAAACTGTTATCGTTAAACGTCAATAATAATAATATAAGAAGACGACAAATTAAACAGTTTTCCCTTGAGAAAATGTGTGCAGATGTTATTCATTCATACAGTACATACTATCGCGATTGGATTGACTAGTCTGTTATCAGTGATTTGATTGAACTGTGTGTAAATGATGTGCTGCGAAAGATCACGTCATGGCTACAAGTGAGAGACACTCTTGTCCGTGGGCCGGTGACCTTTCGAGATCACGCACAGAATCAGAAAGTCAACTCTCAAGTCACTCTCTATCACAGAAAATGAGAGATAAAGAATGACAAGGAAGCTACATTAGAAAGCATACGTTGGAAGGAGTTGCAGAGAAAGGTTAAAATGTCAGATTATATGTATCTCTTGCCACGCACAAGAAATTCACTCAAGATGGCGTCACGCCTGCCTTTTTTGGGGCTCAGATAGTAGTATAAAAGCAGGGCGACGCGGAGGAAGCTTCACTGTCAACGGCAGCCAAGCACCACAACAATGACTGGAGTCAGTTCACCCACCGCTTCTGCCTTTCTATCTTTATTCGTTTTTCTAAGAAAAGTGCATAAAGAAGCATTTCTATTAGGTGTATTTTTATATTTCCAATTATGTACAATTCCATCCTGATAGCAGGGCTTTTCCTTTGCCAGAAGCTTCTCCTCCTTCTGGCCCTCGTCTGCCTCGCCATTGCCATTCCGGATGCCGCGCTCAAGCTGAGAGCTGGCTTACTACGTCAACGCCGCTCAGAACGAGTGGAAGGCTGACGACACGCGCGCTGCGCCCGCCAAGCGTGCCGCCGCCCTCATGGCCATCAAGTACACCCGGCACCCCGCCGACGCCGTGGTCAAGCCGGTCACGCTCACGGAGCAGGAACTCGCCGCCATCCCCGACTCCTTCGATGCCCGCCAGCAGTGGCCTCAGTGCTCTCGCATCGGCTACATCCGTGACCAGTCGGCGTGCGGCTCGTGCTGGGCCTTCGCCGCCGTCGAGGCCATGTCCGACCGCGTCTGCATCGCAAGCAAAGGCGCCCGGCAGCCAGTGCTCGCCGCCACCGACCCGCTCGCCTGCTGCGGTAAGTACTGTGGAGACGGCTGCGATGGCGGATACCCGATCCGCGCGTGGAACTGGTGGATCAAGGCTGGCGTCGTCACCGGCGACGGCTTCTACGAGGGCGCCGGCTGCATGCCGTACCCGATCGAGCCATGCGGCACGCACACCTTCAACGGCACCCTCCACCACCACGACTGCTTCGAGGAGGCTGAGACGCCGTCGTGCGACAAGAAGTGCCAGAACGGATACCCCACTCCGTACGCTCAGGACAAGGTGTTTGGTCAGTACATTTTGAATTGCTTAGTTATCTTCCATCTATATTAAACAATTACACAAAGTTGGTAGTTTACCTTGAGAAATATTGACTTTATAGGCAAGTCTGCCTACGCCGTCAAGGCCAGCGAGGCTGTCATTCAGAAGGAGATCATGACGAACGGCCCTGTCGAGGCTGCCTTCATCGTCTACAGTGACTTTATGCGTTACACCTCCGGTGTCTACCACGTAAGTGCACAATTTGCTCTCTAACCCGTGACATTTGTGTACATATGTATATACATACATGTAGCCATGTAAATATTTAAAATCTTGGTCTTCAAAAAAAAGTACTTAACTATTACTATATTTCCAGCACACTGCCGGAGGCGAAGTGGGCGGCCACGCCGTCAAGATCCTCGGATGGGGCGTCGAGTCGGGCACCAAGTATTGGCTCGCAGCCAACTCGTGGAACACCGACTGGGGACTAGATGGTAAAAAGAGATTCTGAGCATGAGCATATTTATATAGTGTGATATATTTAGAAGGAATATATGGAATAGTCGAACAATTTTGGGTGTTTTATGCTTTACCTATGATTCTCGGTGACCTGATTTTCGGTCAAATGATGGCCAAGCCAAAATCATTGGTGACCAATAATCATTTGACCAAAAATCAGCAAAACATTTGACCAAATTCAAGGAGCTGCCAGTATTCTCAATGGTGGTTGTTTACTCCGTTTCAGGCTTCTTCAAGATCCGCCGTGGCAACGACGAGTGCGGCATCGAGTCGGGCATCGTCGCTGGTCTCCCCAAGGTCTAAGAGATGTCTCCGTCCTGCCAACCATACTCATTTAGTATACTACATCTATAAATATTATTAATTAGACTTGCAATAATAAAAGATACAAACTATACCTTGTAGAATGCAGCTGAGAAAGGATGGCAACTCATTCACCTGATGAAATTTTGGAAGATTAATAAAAGCAATTTCCATGAAGAGAAGTTTGCTAACATAATGTCCCCGACAAAAACAAACTGCTTAATGCAAAGTTTATCTACATAAATCATAACAATTACTACTGCCTGCTCTGAGCCTCCCTCTCGATATATATCTTCTCTTCATTGCTAATACTCAAAGTGTATGTATATGTACATATGTATATATTTTTCAAAAACAAAGCGAACAATTCGTTCGGAGATTTACATCTCTTGGTCAAATATTTTTTCCACAGCAAGTTATCAATATTTTATCACAGTATCACTTGTAAGCAGACATTTGTGCCTCATGCTTATGAAGATTCTTGGGAAACTAGCGCTATTTTACTGCACACTGAACTATATTTAAAGCAATACTAGCAATATTTGGCATTTAATTTAATATGAGGAGGAAAGAGCAATAAATATCAACAATCAAGGCATCATGATATTGACTTTTCGATATGTTACTCGAATATTTTCAGACATTATTACTCCGCAAGTTTGAATCGTCCAGTTGAATGGGGAGAGAGAGGGAAAAAATGTCTATTTCTTTGTTATCAAGAAAAGAGCACCATTTAGTTTTGAAGCTTTAAAGATGGCCGTACATATAATCTCAAATAAGCATCATCTTTCGTGACAGAAGCACGAGTATATATTTTTGTTCGATAAAAATTATGTAAAACTATTATTAATTCATGAAACGTTCTTCAATAATGAAAAAAATGGTGTTTTGAATATTTGAAGGAGCTGGCTAGAATGCATTCTGGTCGACGGGTACTGTAGTGCCGAGAGCTCGCTGAGTGGCGAAGTGATTGAGCGTGAGGTAGTAGGCCCAGTAGATGATGTTCAGCACGCAGAACGAGCCCGGGAAGGCTTTTCTGGAGAATAGGATTTTCTCTTTTTTTAATACTTTTTTTTTTTAGAAAGTTGAAAGTCATGATTTTATTTCTTTTACATTAAAAATTAATCGATTTTCTGAACCATGCACAGTTTTTTTTCTTCTTTTGTGCCTCATTGTAAGCATATTCCCTTTTTTGGTCTACATACATATGTATATGCATTCATTTTTAATAATCTCACGGTTTGTATGAGCGCGCGCTTTCAAACTTGCTCTCTAGCGCTATTATGTATACAATTGTTCGCCGGATACTTCCTTTAACTCTTCTCTCTCTCTTCCTCCCTCTCTCTCTCCCTCTCTCTCCCTCTTTCTCCCTCCCTCTCTCCCTCTCTATCTCTCTCTCTCTTTCTCCTTCTCTCCCTCTGCTTACCTGCATATGGAGTCGAGTCTCTCGCCAGTCCACCTCGGCTCTGCTTCCTCCGCTGTCGAGACGCCCTCATCGTCGATGCTCGGCCCGCTGAGAAGCAGCCCAGCGGACGACGTTCGCTTCCCGTTGGCGAGCTGAAAGAGGAAATATTAAAGGAGCCAAAAATTCAAGCTTATCTTAAATTAGTGCCTTATTGCCAGGCCAAAAAAAAGCCGGAGAGAGCATGTGTTTTAGAGAAAATCTACTACAAAGGTCAGGAAAATTAAAAAAAATTACGATTTAGTTTCTCGCACCACTAAGAGTGAGAGAGGGTGGAAGAGAGAGAGAGCACGGGAAAGAGAAAACGAGAAAAAGAGAAAAAGGAAAAAAAGAATTCCTTACAACAAAGCTCGAATCCGGCGGATACGCCCTGAGGTCGTTGCCGAGGCAGATGGAGAGGCGGCTGCCCTGGTTGTGGTGATTCTGATTCTGGCTCAGATTCGAGTTCGGCCCCAGAAGGCCGCTGCTTTCGTCGCCGCCGATCGAAGAAATGGCGCCATAAGAATTTTTCTCTCCGCAGCCCGCAATCGAGTCGAGACGGCGGCGAGCTTTCTTTCTGTAATATTATTACTTTATATAAATAAATAAATATATGTATGTATGTATATACACACACTTTAAATATTACTATTACTGCACCGCCACCCACGAGTCAGTGGATCCAGTGGCTCGCGCCATACGAGCCAAGTTAAATTAAAAATCAGAGATAATAATTATTTTTTGTGTATACATCTTTTAATATTTATTTTGCGCAATAGTCGATTCTTACAGTATTAATATGCTTTTATGGCGTTGTAAACGAGACGGAAAACCTCTCAAGGTCCTCAGTATTTTGCATACATCAGCCATTATTGAATGGTAGATATTTTCGCTTTTTTGCCCCAACCCTGACTTCATCATGACGTTCTCTACATTATAACGTCGCTTCAAGGGCGCCAATTCGGCAACGTCATCTTTCATCCGGTCTTCTTGTCCCAATTGGCGCGAGGAATTCTTGGGAGTTGTGGAGAAAAAAAGAGGAGTGGAGTGGCGAGAGATTGACAGAGAGAGCGAGAAAGAGAGAAAAGTTAGAGATATGTATGTACGTACAACATTCAGAGAAAGAGAAAAAGAGCGAGAGAGAGAGAGATCTAAAGTGAGAGCGAGGAAGAGAAAGAGAGAGAAAGAAAGCAAGAGAGAGAGAGAGAGAGCGAGAGAGCTAGCACGAGAGAGAGCGAGAGAGGAAGTAAGAAGAATGCAGTGATATTTTGATTGTCTCGCGCAACAGGAGGCTTGGAGGAATTGGGTTAGTGCCTCGGGCAAGGCCCAATGTGGACAGGAAGCAGAGTAAAGAAGTGGAAAGCTCCGCTATGATGAAGTGGACGCCGAGAGGAAGGAGAAGAAGCACATTCCAACCAATAATATCGATCCTTATTTATTTATTACGAATCTCACTTTTTTCATGTACACGACATTTAACTATAAATAAAGAGGTGGTTAAAATTATCAAAATAATGTCGAACATTTTAGAAGAAAACCCGAAGAAAAAAAAAGTGATATAATCAAAGTCGATAATGACCTCTTGAGGCTGGCGACCCTTTCCAGACGCGCCTTCTTCTTTGCTTCGTTGATCGCCTTTCGTAGTTTGTTATTCTGCGACTCGATGAAACTAGAAAAAATCAATAGGTATGCCTATTTTTTTTCTGACAAAAATTTCGTAAAATATGACGCTGAAAAGGTTTTTTTTAAAAATAATATAAAGATATTAATATAAAGGAAAGTGCATATGAAAAAGAAAGAAAAAATATTAAATAAAAGACAAAGTTACCACACAAACGCCACTTCGACCATCGTGAAGAAGATGAAGCTGTAATATTTAAGAATTTATATACTTAGATACACTATAATATTAATTCTATTTTGAAAATTCTTTATGATAATTTACGGCCCTTGAGATAAAGCGCGAACGTACCCGGTCGTCAGCACCATGTAGACGTCGATCGACTTGACGTAGCCCACCTTGGGCAGCGACTTGGCGACGTTACCGTACTTCAAGAAAATGATCGTATAAAATTAAATTGGCCCGGAAAATACGAAAACTTTTGGCGGGAAAAATAATAATAGCTTTTGTAGCTACTTTACCTGGAAGGTGAGCGCCATTAGCGATGAAACGCCAAGTGTAATTCGGGCGGGCAACGCCTGAAAGTTCATTATTACGACTATAATTTTTTTGTTGAACTAATTGTAAGAAAAGAGACGAAAATAAAAGAATTCTAATAATATTGCACACCTTCAGATCGATCCAGAAGGAGACGAACGAGAGGAAGACGGACGCATAAGTTGGCATGTACATTTGGAGGATGTAGAAGCCGTAGGAGCGCGAGAAGGTCAGAGAGACGGACAGCTGAAGAGAGAGAAAGAGAGAGAGAGAGAGAGAGAGAGAGAGATGGAGAGAGAGCGGAGAAAGGGAGAGAGGATGAGTAGGAAGGAGAGAAAAGGGAGATGGAGAGAGAAAGGGAGAGAGAGAGAGGGAGAGAGCGAGAGAGAGAGAGTGAGAGATAGAAAGAAAGTGGTTAAAAGTTGGATATAACGAAGGAGAAAGAATGATGAAGTCGAATGATTGGCAGAAGTGAAGTGAATATGGGCCGAAAAGACATATAATAGTTATGCAAGAGCAATGTGTTGATTGTGTGTGCTACTAACTGAGCATCATAAATTTAGAAACTAATAATAAATAAATTTCTACTGCCAAAAATACGAGGTCTTTAAATAATTGCATGCCTTGGCATACATAAATATCTCTGACCTGATCCCACATTCCGGCCGCGTACTCAAAGTTGTTCTTCGACCACTGCAGCCCGTAGAGCGTAAAGTCGGCGAGCTTGGTCTTCGCGATCGAGAACACCTGACGATTACTTTATCAAAACTTGTCAAGTTTTTCTACCCCTTTAAAAGGTATTAGTAGTCAGTCCAAAAAGAACAGAATTGAACAAAAAAAAATTATATTTTTAAGCTTTCAAAATACCAGTTTTTTTCTAAGCTGTCAAAAAACGATCTATCTTCATCACGACTGACCGGATTCCACTCGCGCCAATTTAGCACGACTTTGGCCGAGTTGTAGGCGTAGCTCTCGATTACGAGCTCGCACACCTGAAAAAGAAATAAATTTTGAAGTACAATGTTTAATTAATAAAAGTTAATTGAATGAGAAAGAATAAATAAAACGATTTACCATAATATCCATAGGAAAGAGTTCGAGCTCGAGTAGGCACGGCCCCATAACTTGGAGGCGATAGTTAACCTTAAACAGACGTGTGTGTGTGTGTGTGTGTTTGGCTTGGAAAAGAAAAGAGAAGAAAAGAAAAGAAACGAAAATAGAACAAAGTAAACGAAATGTTTCATGATATATCGCTTACCCAAACAGTTCCATTCGGATAAATCATGAGAAAGAGGTTGGGAATCGGCGAGGAGTGTACCTGAAAAGTGAGAAAATTAGAGATCGCTAGAAATCGATAGAGAGAGCAAGAAAGAGAGAGGGAGAGAGATATATGATGGCAGAGAGAAAGGAACATAAATACATGCATTTGTACGCATTTACATAATTTATCGACCTACATCTTTTCTTGTTTACTATTTTAAAACTTACGCAATCAGCGCTCCTTTAAAGGCGTAGCAGCTAAAAATACACATTTCGAGTGCATGAAATGCAAATAGTTTCTTCCTCTTTTGCTAACTCTTGCTCGAATTTGTGGGGGCGCTTTTCTTTTCTTTTTATTTTATTTTTGTGACTTCCTTTCTCTACAGATCTCTCTCTCTCTCTCTTTATCTCTCTCTATCTCTCGTTCTCTCCTTCTCTCTCTCTCTCTCTCTCTTTCTCCCTTCTCACCTCGGTCTTTTTCGAGTTTACGAAGCACACATTGGGAGTCCATATCTTCTCGATGACCGTGTAATCGAGCGTGAGATTCTGGACGCAGCCCGTGATGTGCTCGTAGCGTAGGCGTGGATCGTACCAGATTTGGCTTGAGAGAAAAATAAAGTCAATAAATCAATCAATTTTATTTTCTTATTTTCTAAGATTATATAATGAAAGTTTATTTTTTTTTAAATGGTATAAAACAAAGTGCTCAAGATATCTTTTTTTGCTAATTTTAAATAAATATATGCAATGAGAAGCCAAAACAAATGCTCTTGGCTTCTCCACCATCTGAGCATAATTATAAATGTAATTAGGAGCATTAAAAAAATGCAAAAAAAATGTACCTGAACATCAAGTCGAGCGTGAAGCTCGAGGAGATCTCCGAGATTTGCGCTATCGTCTGAATGACGAATTCGATCGTGACAACCGTCGCAGACGCCTTGGACGGCACCGAATTCTTGTTGTATCTGGCAAGAGAGAGAGAGAGCTTTATTATATTTACATTTAAAAACTGTAAATAAAATAGACATTTCATTTCTAATCGATACTTATACAATGTATGTATATGTATCTTCCTATGTACTTTATCATAATATTCTTTGTTAGACCTCCCTTCACCTTTTCGATGAACATTTTGAAGTTCAGTCTTTTTTTTCTTGTTGTTTAGCAAGTAAAATATACTTATGGTTAGATAGAGCTTAGATAGAACAACACGGCAGCACTGACTTTCCATCCAGAATCTCCTTGATGTACTGGCCAATGTCGTCGTAGACGCTCTCGCTGAAAGCACGCAAAATTTAAATTTTCAAAAAAAAATGTATTCCGCACTCTTCCCCATTCCTTGACAAGTTGAATGTTTAGTTCATGAATATTATATGTAGCATAACTTTGAAAGCATGAAAGCATACGTTACGGGTAAAGGAAGCATAAAGTTTACTACTGACTCGCATGCTCCGGTGTCCAGCGACTGTGCAGAGGATGGAAATGAAGCGGAGACTAGCGATGAGTCTGGTTTCTCAGCTAAAGATGGCGGTCGAGATGCAGTCATTGCAAGTGTCGGAAGTGCCTGGAAGACCTTTGTTATTCATGCGAAATCAACCAATTTATTTTCCTATTAGTGTTGACATAAATATCTGCATTCACCCAAGCATATTAATATTTTGCTATTATTATGTATGTACTTTGTGCTTCTTCTTGCACTCTGTATGTACATATGTCATCCAGAAAAGATACGAATCAATAAATCAATAACTTCAATCGGTCTATGAATTAACATAGCCCCCGCTTGACCTGGTCGGGCCTGCTGAGTGCTGGCGGCAGTTGCAGTTGCTGCTGCCCTGCGGCAGCCGCCTGCTGAACTGCTTGGCCAGCCTGGCCGATGCTCCAGAGCAGCGAGAGGAGATTGACGCGGTGCGTGAAGAGCGCCGCCGACGCGCCGTCCACCGTCATGTTCATGGCTCTCTTTTATTTTAAACTTATCGATTGGCAAAGTGCCAAAAAAAAATTTGTTGACGAGCTCCTTTAAGTGCCTTTTGGCCCCGTGCCAGGCGTGCCAGAGATTCCCTCCCCCTTGTCACACGACGGCTTTCTGCTCGCGATCAAAGGAAGCTTCAGTCATCTCACGGGCCCACCAGCTCTGTCGCAAGAAGCGCGTGCCAAACTTAAAGAAGCCAAAAACTCACTTTTGAATTCGCTCCATTTTGCCTGACACAAGAGCGAGAGAGCATGTGATTTAGAGAGACGCGACAACAACGATGGCGAATATTCAAATTGATCACACCTGACTTTCGTGCTAATTTAATCATCTTTTTTCTTCATTATATTTAGAGGTCGCGAAAAAAATCAGTTCTATCAATATATGTACATACGTACATATATATAGAAAATAGAAAAAAATTCACGTTAATACGAAATAAGTCAGTATCAGACGAATGTGTAGGCGAAATTGAAGAGAGCTTGAAGCAGTTTAATCACACTGCGAGAAACGAGTCGAAGTTATCACTATGATGCCATTCTGCCGAGACATTATCGAAACTCAATCTTTTCTCTATCTTTTTTTTGATCCATCCACCGTGCTACGTCCTAATGCGTTTGCACCCGAGACTAAAAGCTCTCTGCTCCTTTCAACTAATGGAGAAGTCTCTAGATGATTCCGGAGGAATCAACAAGGAAAGAAGAGTTTTCGCAGAGATCTGATGGAATAAGGAAATATGAGACGGAAGATGCGAAAAGTGCACAAAAGGGCAGAGAAATTATGGCTAGAAAATTAAAGTTATTTATATGGTTTGACAGTCATCGGTCGACATTTGCATGAAGAAGCTATCTAGGAAAAGAAGCGAAGGGAAAGTCTGTTCGAGATCATCCTGTTCTATGAACCCGTCGATGTCTCTTCCTGCAAAGTTTTCGATCGCTTTTCTGCATGTTCGCTCTCTCTCTCTCTCTCTCTCTCTCTCTCTCTCTTTCTCCCTTGTTCTCTCTCACATTCTTTTTTATATATCTCGTTCTCTCTTTCTCGTGCACTCTGTCTCGCTTTCTCTAAAAAAAAAAGGTTATCCACTATCCATTCTCAAACAAATGTTATTTTATTGAACACGTTTTATTCACTTTTTGGCCAGAGAGTGCAATAGATTAGGGGAAGAATACATAGAGAACGCGAGCAGACGAGAGACAGAGGGAAAGAGAGGCCGAAAGAGAGAAATAGAGAGAGAGACAGACAGAGAAGGAAGTAGTGGAAATGAGAGATTGAGTGAGAGAGCGAGAAATAGAGATAGTGAGAAAGAGAGCGAGAGAAGAGAGAGAGAGTGAGAGAAGATAGAGAGAGATAGAGAGAGCGAGAAATAGATATAGAGAGAAAGAGAGAAGCGAGAGAGAAGAGAAGAGAGAGAGAGAAAGAAAGTGATAGAGATGGGATGTGTTCTTCTACACTTGAAGCCTCTAAACTCTGTGTACAATTCGGGTCGCTGTTTCCCATTGTTTCTTGTCCACTTTCTGCGCTCTCTTCGGGCCCTTCAGCCTAACCAAATTCATGGACAGAGTGTACTATTGCTTGGAATGGACACGTCAGGGGAAGAGAGAGAGAGAGAGAGAGAGAGAGAGAGAGAGAGACAGAGACCAAGAGAGAGAGGGGTGGAGAGAGAGATAGAGAGAGGGAGAGGGGGAAAAGAGAGAGAGAGAGAGAGAGAGAAAGAAAGAAAGATAGAGTGGGATAGAGAGAGGAAGAGGGAGAGAGAGACTAAGAGAGAGAGAGAGAGCGAGAGAGCGAAAGAGAGAAAGATAGAGTGGGATAGAGAGAGGGAGAGTGGAAAGAGAGAGAGAGAGAGAGAGAGAGAAGTAAGGAGAGAAGATAAGGGATCAGCGCAAGGGTGTAGGCGTTTCCTGGAACGCCGCTCCATTGCCTGAACTTCTGCTGAACTCATCTACGAACTCTTCGGAGGACTAGAGAAAGAGTGCGCTGGGAAAGAAGAAGAGATAGTGAGAGGGATCAGAGAGAGAGAGAGAGAGAGAGAGAGTAATAGAGAGAGTAATAGAGAGATAGAGTAAGAGAGAAAGAAAGAGAGAGAAGTTGCTAAAAGATAATATGTAAGAGCGTGAGAAACCATATCGACCGAACTCAAAGTACCGCATATCTTAATGCGTCACAGATCTCTAGAAGAGAGTTTCTTTTCTATAAAAGAGCACGCATATTTCAGGCCGGCCGAACGCTCATGTCAAATTCATGTGCATGGATAAATAGATAAATGGATTAATAATAAATGCCCGCGTGCAATTGTAAGAAGAAGAAGCCACTGCAAGAGGGCGTCAGTTCGGTCTAACGAAATCGTGGACGCCTGCACTTTTGAAATTGGTGACGCAATATAGTCACAATATTTACAAGTTACACGTAAATATTAAGACCGACCGTCAAAAAGACAACGTTTATGTATAAGGAAAATAATTTATATACAGAAGATATTAATTACACTTCGGTTTCTTTGTGTGGAGAAAGACTTTTGTTCGTCTGCGTTCCGTCTCAGACAGTAACAGTCGCATCAAAATATATAATGTGGAAGAAAACAAAGCTATTGCATGACAGTAAACGCCGGCAAGTATCGGGTGCACAGAAGGGCATGAAAAAGACTTTGTTTTGCTACTATTTTGTAAATACGTCGTCCAAGTGGAGCCGTACTACGGACGAGTGCGTCTTTTCATTGGCGGACCAGACGGAAAGGCTAGCAGCTTCCGGCTTGGCCCCCGCTTCTTCTCATCTTCTTTTTAGATTAAGAGAGCCGAGGGAGAAGGAGAGATGAGAGAGAAATAGGGAGAGAAATGGAGAGAGAGAATGTGAATAAGGTGAGTTGTGCAACTGCCAGAGAAAGAGAGAAGGCTAAATGAAAAAAAAGATGTGAGAGCTGAGACTGATTCAAAGTGCGAGGGAGAGCTCCGATTCTTCCGGAAACAGCTTGTGTGTGCTCTCAGGAAATGGTTCTGGTAAGGAAGACGAATGAGGAGGAGGGAGAGAGAAAGAGAGAGAGAGAGAGCGAAAGAGGGAGAGAGAGGGAAGAGAGCGAGAGAGAGAGATGGAAGAGAGAGAGAGAGAGAGAGAGATTGAAGATGTGGTCAATCTGGGTAAGAAACTAGGAGAGTGCGGTAGTTTGAAGGAGTTGACAAATGAGGAAGAGAGCGAGAGGGTCATGAACGGAACAGAGTGTGAGAAAGAGAGGAGGCGAGAGGAAGAGAGAGCGAGAAGAGAGACGAGGAGAGAGAGAGAGAGAGAGTGAGAGAGCGCAGAGAAAGAGAGAGAAATTTAGAGATGCGCTCGGCAAGTATGTATCTCTTTCGTTTCCTCATCGCGGTGCCAGCGGCAGACCGGCCGGTCTTCGATGAACAAATATGTCCGGCGCAGAAGGCGACGGTGTTGACTAGTGGAGAGAGAGACAGGGACAGAGAGAGAACGAGAGAGAGAAAGAGAGAGAGAGGAAAAGAGAGAGGGAGAGAGAGACAGAGACAGTGGCAGAGATGAAGAGGGATGGAGAGTGAGCTAGATTGCTGAAAGAGCGAGGGAGAGAGAGAAAGAGAAATAGACTAAGTAAGATAAATGAGTGGTAGGATGTGTGTAAATGGATTTGCTCTCTGTCTAACGAATGAAAGGCGAAAGCGGATATGAGGAAGAAGAAGACGAAGGAAAGGCCACGTGAAAATATTTCGCGCTCGAGCCGTCATGAAATTCGGCACGTACATATGTATGTACATAAGCCCAAGGACGCTTTTTGTCTCCAACTTTATGAGACTAGACTAGAGGGGTTCTGAGCACCTCTTTTTTTAAATAGAATAAATGTTAAGAAAAAAATAAATTCACGTCAACTAAAAAACAGCAAAATTATCCGATTTCTTGAACGGATTATTATTTTATATGCTTTTTTTGCTGCTTGAAAATGTAAAGCGATGACCGAACGGCATAGAGAAGCCTTATGAGGCTGCTCTGATAACGATTCATGGGTATCTATTAGAGTGCGTGCACTATGAGGTTGGGGGGGGGGGAGGGAGGGAGAAGAGGGGCGAGGAGGGGAGAGCAACAGGCGAAGGGGGGGAGGGGGCGCACAGAGCGAGTTGAAGGGCGACATCGAAGAAGAAGAAGATGTCGCAACGTAATCACGGGAAATCGGATGGAGGTCGAAGTCTCTGCTCTCATTCTCACTTTCTCTGCTCTCTCTCTCTCTCTCTCTCTCTCTGCTCCATTCTTTCTCACGCTTTCTCTCTCTCTCTCTCTGCTCCCTATCTCCTCTCACTCTATCTCTCTTTCTCTCTCTCTCTCTCTGCTCCCTCTCTTCTCCTCTCACTCTATCTCGCTTTCTCTCTCTGCTCTCTCTTTACTCTCTCTACTCTCTCTCTCTTTCTCTGCACTCTCTCTCTCTCTCTCTCCGTCGCCAGTCAGAACGTTCCGATTCGTCTGCCAACGGGCTGCCGCTTTATGAGATGCAAATGGCAATGTCCCGGGCAGCCAAAGAAACAGCCGTCGGTCAGGCGAGAGCCACACAACGTGTCTCCATCCATCCATGCCGTGCATCTCTCTCGCGCATTCCCTCAGCCAATCAGAATCAGAGGGATCTTCAGCTACTCTTTTATTGATGTATCGATGTGGAAAAGCCTTGCCTTGATAAGGAACTTCATCTCGAGCATATCTACATTGCATACTATATTCACGGACGCTTGCCTATGTGCCACAATGAAACGTTGACTGCCTCCGGCTGTCAGTCTACCACCGATTACTATGCATCTCTTATAGAGCAAAGAGAGTCGACTCCTTTTAGGGGCCTTTCGGGGTTTTGAATACTTTTTTTATATAAATAAAAACATGGTTCAAGAAATTCTGCAAACTCGTCTTGTTTTTTTTCTTCAATTTTTGCAGCCAAAATAATTATACACTTCTATTATCGGTTGAGAGCATTTACGGACTGAATAAATTTAGGGTGGAAAAATATGGTTGAATAAAGATGAAAGAAAAAATGGCTATACATGAGCCTCTGAGTCAGACGAGAAGCATAACGGCGCAGAAACCCGTGGGAAACAAGGGGGCGGAGCTTAGTTCAGCTCCTCCCTCACTAATCATGCACATGAGATAGCAGTGTGTTGTGATGCACTCGATGGAGTGATCGTCCACCAGAACAGGGCAGACAGTAAAGGAAAGACGAAGACAACACGCAGAGGAAGTGACATCAGTCAGTCCCTAGTGAGAATGAGCGGGTTGGCCAGGGCGTTTAGACTGATTGTGAGAGATTGTAACAATTGAGAAAAAGAAGAAGATTTCGCAGACCGCTTCCTATGGATGAAGCACCTCAAAATACCACCATTTTTTAGATGGGTATGTAGATAAATATTTGCCTCTGCCTGGAATAATGATAATAAAATAACCGAGAAAAGAAGACAGCAACAAAAGTGTGCATAAATTGTTTATGAGTGTATGAAAAAAGTTGCACCTGAAGTACTCAGGAATCGAGTTTTTTGAGAACACCTTTTTTTGCCCGAAATTTTGCCCCCAACTCAGGCGTCGCCACGTGGCCACGAGGAAGAGGAAGGCGAGAAAAGGAGAAGCGACTCGAAGATGCTCTCCCCTACATTCTTCGAGGAAGAAAGACGGGAAGAGTTCAGAGGACACGGTTGGGGGACAACCACACATCAAAGGGCAAGGTGGTGAGACATGGCAGAAGCTCGGTCGGTGGAGGAGGGAGAGAGCGAGAGAGAGAGAGAGAGAGAGAGAGAGAGAGAGAGAGACAGAGAGGGAGAGGGGATTGAGAGAGTTATTGAGGAGAAAGAGAATGAGAATAAGAGAGACAGGCAGAGATAGAGAGGGACATAGAAAGAGAGAGATTGAGAGAGTGAGAGAGTGAGAGAAAGAGAGAAAGAGAGATAGAGAGAGAGAGAAAGAGAGTGAAGAGTTGAAAAGAGAGCCGGAAGAGTTTGCGAATCATGGTCCGCGGACTTCCTGTTCTCAGTTTGCTGGAAATTCATCTGGAGCTTTGACTCTGGGGCCATTAACATGTCATGGCAAGGTAGAATAGGGAGTGAGAGAGATATGTAGAAATGATGAAACAGAGAGAGAGAGAGAGAGAGAGAGAGAGAGAGAGAGAAAGGTAGAGAGAGAGTTGAAATCGAGATTAATGGATCATCGAGAGACCCAAAGAGGCAGAGACATGGAGAGAAAGAGAGAGAGAGAGAGAGAGAGAGAGAAAGGGTTGAAGAGTGACGCCCGAAGCCCGAATGCATAATGGATGATTATTACCAGGTAATTCCGTATTTTCTGGAGAAAGCGCACACGAGAATTCCAAATGGGCTATCGGCCATTTTCAAACCTCTTTCTCTGTGGCCATTCTCAAAATCGGCATCTCTAAGTCTCTCTAAGAATTCCTTGAAAACTAAAGTGTAAACGCTGCTAGAAAGTGACGTTCAACTTTCAACAATTGCCTTTATCCGGCAAGTAGAAAAGAGGATGGACCGAAGGCCCACAAAAGTGAGTGGGCAAGACCTACTAGAACCTCGAAAATTGGGTAGGTAGGCCAAAAATGCGCTTTTTTTTTTGAAGAAAATAGGGTGGGTAAGATAAAATTTAAATTTTCGGGTCTCAAAAAAAAGCGTTGATGGAGCGGTTCGGACCTGGCTTTTTTTCCTGTCTTCCGGTTACAAACAGGCAAACGATGGCTAGCAATAAGTGGAGTAGATCAAGTGCACCTCGCCAATCTGTAGTGCTGGAAAAGGTGTAGAAATAAAGGCAGCAGAGAAATCGTTATCCTAATATAATAGTCCTTTTAAAGTACAACGATAGTTCGACGTAAAGATCAGAGATCCATTTTCTCATGGAATAACTTTTAATCGTTCTCTTTTCACATAGAAAGGAGACAGCTGATGTGAGGCCAAAGAGGGCATTTCTATTTAAGGCAGGGGAACACTTTCAAGCACAGGTGAGGCCTTTGTGAATAGAGCATTTTAGAATAAAGAAATTATCTGCCCATGTAGGACATTTCGCGGAGAGAGAGAGAGAGAGAGAGAACAGACAAAGCGTGAGAGAAAGAGAGAGAGAGAGAGAGAGAGAACAGACAGAGAGAGAGAGAGAAAGGGAGAGAGAGAGACAGAGACAGAGAGTGATCCTGAAGACAGTTCGATTCAGGCTGTTCTTGGCAAGACCAGCAAACCGTCGATCGCTAAATATGGTCGCAGCCTTTGAAAATGGAGTAAAGTGAATTACTACAAACGAGACGTTTGCAGCATAAACGAGCAATGTATTTTGAGCATTTCGTGCTTTGGACAAGAATAGAAATGTGCAGCACTGCCGTTTTGATCTTCAGCAAGAGTGCCTGGTAAATGCTTTTTATAGAAGCAGGAGTGATCGATAGAATTACAATCGGAAGCCTTCCGAGCATGAAAACTCGTTTCCTCATCGTCATTTAAAAGCACTTTTTCACGATGCAATTTTTCCCCACCTCTCTTTCAAGAGCTATCTTATTCTCTTCTTTTATGTAGAAGCGGTAACCATTACCAATTTAATTGTTTTATACAAAAAAAACAACATACGTATAATTTAGCCAATAGTCTCGAACCACGAGATCAATAAAACCTGCCAATTCCTTCGACAACCAGCATAGAAGAATAACAAACGAAGAAAGTAAAACAATACAGAAAAACACATAAAATAATGAATGAAAAAGAAGAGCTAAAAAGCAGTAGTCATTCTTTTTCATTTATTATATGCGAAAGAGTGATAAATAAAGAAAAAAGGCAGTAACGCTGACGATGCTTAACCCTCTACTAATGATGAGAATAATTCGATAAATAAATAAAAAAACATTCCACTGATATGTATTTAATTGTGAACGTTCACTGGGCATGTTATTCAATTGTGGATGTTCACCAAAGCACTAGATGAGGACTCCATCTGCGGCGCGTGCAATCGCGTGGTCAATCTCGTCAATCAAATCGGATACGTCATCATTCACTGCCCGAATGACCAGTGAGTTCAGCGCGACTCGAGACTGAAAAAGGGACAAATCAATTTTTTTAAATGTAATTAAACGATTTATAAACACAAATAAACCATAAGGCAGCAATTTAAAAGCGCAAATAAAAAGTTTATTTCGAAAAGTTTCAGTTATCAGCAGCAGCTATTGAATCGAATTAAAAAGGAATAAAAAGTAAAGTTTAAAAAAATAAATAAAACCTTGGCAACATTTGACGCATGAATGAGAAGGCGCGTTGCGTCGCCAGCAAGTTGTGGGAATACCTGAACAACGACGAGTACTTGACAATATTTGCCTCTATAAACGAGTTCTTGCCAATATATCCCATTATTGAACTAGAAGCCTTTTTTTCGAGAGCAATACGAATATATTTTTATTTCTTCCACTACTTCATATTTTCCGTGAGCCTGTTTCCTACAACAATTCAATCCTTCAACTGCCTTTTAATGGAGTCTGGAACGGATTCGAAACATTAATCAGCAGAAGTATAATTTTTTGATTATAAAATTTACTAATTAACGGCCTTTCTCTCCCCGACCGACCTGAATAACTCCGGAAAGCCATGGAGTGACTCTGGCAAAGAGGGAGAGATGCGTCTTGGTCGGAGCGAGTCGCTGCACAGTGCGCAGGACGTCCAGCACTTTTTCCGTCGTCACCAGGGAAGTCGCTATACGGTACTGAAAATAGATTACGGTATGGAATAGGTGGTCGAGATTGGACTAAGAATACTGTAACTAACACCTGGGCGATCTAGATATATTTGTAAGAGTATGCTAGGGAAGAGAACTACAGCCAGCCAGTTCTTACTTCAATGAGACATGACTCACCATCAGTACAAAAACAAATAGCAAAGGGAAGTAATATTTATTTTGGCGGAAAACAGAACTATTTAAAATCTAGCCACGACCTCCTTGGAGAGCTCGACAGCGAGAGCGACAGCAAAGACTCGGCGGGAGAGATCCGAGTTGACGAGAAACTCGTCGATCATCGGAAGAGCCACATGCATCGACGGAACCGAGTGCACCAGCCAGGGCAGCATGCGGAGGGGGAACATCTGAGAGAAAGAGAGAGAGAGAGAGGGAGAGAGAAAGAGAGAGTGGCGGAGGAAAGAGAGATACAGGGAGAGAAAAGGCAGAGAGAAAGAGAGAGAGAGAGATTAGGAGGAGGAGGAGGAAAGAGAGGCAGGGAGAGAAAAGACAGAGAGAGGGGAGGGGAGAGACGGAAGATAGGGAGATATAGGATACGCGCTTCCGAGGATAATGCTTGCGAACTGTGGGCCAAACTTATCAAGATTTATTAAACTTCTCAATAAACGAAAGCAGCAGCACCCAGTCCTAGCTAGTCCTCTGACGGCTAATTCTTAACTGACCAGGGTATAAGACCCTAGATTTGCCCCCAAGAACCCTAAAAGTACCTGCCAAAGGACGAGCTTGAGCAGCTGCTGGTCCGCTATGAACATTTGATGCAGCTGATCCGCAGCCAACTCGCGCACTTCGTCCAGCTCCTTTCGCTCTCCTCGTTCTGTGCAATTGAGGTTCGACTTTTATCTTTTACACTTTCTAATTCAGTGAAAATATAAACATAAAAAGCCATGTTTATAAATACATATATAAATAACAAAATGCCATATCTTGAGATTCCTGAACATATGTACTTATACTAACAGAAATTATCTCATGAGACTATAGCTACATATATAGTTCTTCCGAGCACAATAATAATAGCTTCTACATCAAGCTGCAATCGACTGTTATTCTTCTCTCATAGTCAGACGTAGCTATTATTCTCATTGTCCGATCCTTATTTTTAGTGTGCTACCGTACCGACGTCGTCAATGTCGCAAATCTCGATGAGTAGCTGCACGACGAGTGCAGCGTGCGTGTCCTTGTTCGCGCCGCTTAGAATCTCCCGTTCGGCACGGGTGGAATCGCTGGAATGATTTCTTCCCTAATCAAATACAATAAAGTTTAATACTTTTTTTAAAGCTACTTATTTCTGTAACCTTTCACAAAGAAGAAGCACAGAATAGAATACTATCTACCTTAACCCAAGCCATACGATCTACCGTAACCCAAAGACACCACTACAGTAACAAACGTCGAGTCGTTGAGATTGGTCGCGACAATAGAGCGTGCAATTCGGGAGTGGCACGCGGCAGAGAAGAAGGAGAGCGCGCGGAGGAAGCACGAGAAGTGAGGGCCAGACGAGAAAAGCTGAAATGTGGGCATGTTGACATTTTCAGTTCTCCTTGTTTACTATATAGAGAAAGAAAGGGTAAAAAGTGGGAGAGGGAGAGAGAGAGAAAGAGAGAGGGAGGGAGAGAGACAGTACTCCCTCTGCACTTATTAGCTCTTTCTCTCGATCTCGTTTGCGAAGACGTCTTCTAGATATATTCCAAAGCACGACTCCCCCCTTCTTACGGATCTAAAACGAAGCCCTCTAACCACCCCTGATCTATTAGAGCCCCCCCCCCACCCCTGAAACCTGACCCTGCGGTCGGATCGGAAGAGAAGTGGCGGAATGTCGTAGATCATCTCAATGGGCGGGACCTCGGAGCAGCCACCCGCGACCAGCCATTCACGCGCGGTTCTGTTGATGAGGCACTATTATTCAGCATCATTATTTCACTATTTATTTCATAAAAGTTAGAATCAGATAGGGAGAGAGAGAGAAAGAGAAAGAGAGAGAGAGAGAGAGAGAGAGAGAGAGAGAGAGAGAGATAAAGAAACGGTTGTGGGTGAAGCAGCGGATAGGAGGCGAGAAAAGAAAGAGATGGAAAGAGTAGGAGAGAAAAAAAAGAATAGTAACAGAGAGTGAGAGAAGACAGAGAGGAGGAGGAGGAGAGAGAGAGAGAGGCAGAGAGAGAGAGAGACAGAAAGAAAGAGAGAG